>JAUBOD010000296.1:205351-228322 GCA_032353885.1 Nothura maculosa
CCGGGTGCCCCGTGCTCCGGGTGTCCCTGTGGAGCAGGGGATGGGCTGGGGGATCCCTCGGGGTCCCTTCAACCTCAGCCATTCCAGGGTCCTTTGATCCTGTAATCTCAGCGAGTGGAAAATACAAATGAGGTTTAGTGGAGCTGGTGTGTGTTGTGCATCTTGTTTAGCACTCGTGATGAGAAAGATTTGGGATATATGACCCCAAAAGACCTTTTGCTGCATTTAGAAAATCTTCCTATTTTCTAAAAATGAATCACAAGGCTTCTTTAAAAAAAAAAAAAGCCAAGTGTCTCTTTTATTGCCCTCGTTTGTATATGTTTCCAGCCTTCGCTATGAAACAAAGAGCTAGCGTAGTTCCCCCTGACTGCCATAATATGGCGGTAGGTGAATTAGGTGTTGGGACCAATTTGCTTTTCGCCAGCTCAGTTGACTGCAAAGAGCCTTTTGACTTACAGGAGCAGACAGAACCGCTCTCCCTCGGCTTCTTCCTTTCCCCCGCAACGGCCGTGCGAGGGATATTTGGGTCAGCTGCCTCCGGTGCGCCGCTTCCTCCCGACACTCATCGCTGCGAGCGCAGAGAGCAGCGCGGCGGCAGCGGCGCCGTCGAGGCAGAGCCGCGCTTATTCGAGCCCGATAATCGTGTCAGGACGGGGAAGCGTCTGAGGTGGCGCGTGAGCCGAGCCGGCGCCGCGGGCCGCGTGCGCAGGGCCTCACCGCTCCCCTTGTGGCGGGGCCTGAGGTTGGATTGGGCGCCTTCCTTGCTGGCCTGGCTGTGGGAACCTGGATTTATCCTTTCTGAGCTATCACGGGGCTCATGAGGTGCCTCCAGGTGGGTGTTTGCACTGCGAGGATGCTCATGTGTTGGAGCAGGTTGCGTTGAGGCCGCGGAGATGCTCAAAACGCACGTGGTTCTGAGGAAGCTGCTTGAGTTGCCCCTGCTCTGAGCAGAGGGGCTGGGCTGGATGTTCTCCAGAGGGTCCTGTCCAAGCTCAACGGTTCTGCGAATGGCTGCTCATCAAGCCCTGGTGGTTTCCTAATCCTTGTGGTTTGTTAGTCCTGGGCTAGACAGCACTTTGTTTTCCTATTAAATGGATATGGACTCACCCAAAGCCTCAGGATTTGCACGACGTGTGAGGACAGGAGCTGGCACCTCCTGATTGGGGATATTGGGTGGACCTGGAGCCCTTGGCCACGCTCTCCCATTCCGATAGTGCTTCTTGTTAGGAGCAGCAGCCCTAGGGGTAAGGGAAGGGTGTAAGGGACCGACCCTTGTCTTGGAGCGCTCACATTTCCCTTAAACCCATGGCCTTGATTCTGCTGCAGAGTTTGGGGTGTTTGCTCTGCTCTTACCCATGCTTCAGATCCAGCCCTTCTCTGCAGAGCTGCCCTGTGCTCTCATGTCCTTGTTTTCAGTGGCCAGGTGAGGCCGGGGACGGCGCCGCCGCAGCGCCCGCTCCCCGTCGCAGCGCCCGGCTCCCCGTCGCAGTGCCCGGCTCCCCGTCGCAGTGCCCGGCTCTCCCCGTCGCAGTGCCCGGCTCTCCCCGTCGCAGTGCCCGGCTCCCTGTTGCAGTGCCCGGCTCCCTGTCGCAGTGCCCGGCTCTCCATCGCAGCGCCCGTCTCCCCGTCGCAGCGCCCGGCTCTCCGTTGCAGATCCAAGGCCCGGAGCGCCAGCGCGAGGCCCCGTCACACGGGAGCTGCGGAGGCCGCCTGCGCTCAGCAGGGCTCGATCCAGCCCTGGCGCAAACCCTGCGGAGTGGTGAGAGGCTCTCCAGGAGCTGCCCTTCCCACAGGAATGTCCGAGGGGGCCCAAGCTCTGCCCCTTGCTGGTTCTGTCCCCGTGAAGGACGAGGGGAGCTCAGGGGCCCCTCGCTTGCTTTCCTCGCCGGGTATCGCGCTCTGCACCGTGCACGTCCTGCACTGCAAGGACTGCCGGCCCGCGCGGCCGCTCTCCTCGGCTGCTGACCCGTTTATCCTGCCCGTTCTTCCCTTTCCCATCCCTGATGTGTGTGGGGCTCCTTTGGAGCTCTCCTGGTGCCTGGCTCTGCAGGAGGGGTCTGGGGAGCAGCTTGACGAGGCCGGCGCGGCAGCTCCTGGGCCTGCTTGGCGGGCCCGACGGGCTGCTCCGGAGCGAGGGAAGGGCGGCCGAGCGGCGCCGGAGCTCCCGCTGCATCAACAGGGCCCGGCCTCCGGAGCCGCCGCGGGCTCCTCGGGAGCCTCCGATCCTGGGGCTCCGAGGTGCCCGGGACCGACGCTCTCCCAAGGGCCGCGGTTGCTTTGGGTGCAGCGGGAGCAGGGAACAGAGGTTTCATTAGAGTCGTGTCACTGCAGGGGGACAACTGCTAAAACTGTCCCCGTACCTTCCCTGGCGGCGTTACCTGGAGGGCACTCCAAGGCCATTGGAGGTCTGCTCCGTGTCTGCGCATTCCCGCTTATCCTTACGCTGAGTGCTTGGGGGAATAGATGTATGTTGATTTTCAAAAAGATCCATTTTGGACATCTTTATTTTTCTGACAGCACGAGAATCTTTTTATATTTCTACCTCTTACCTGTATTTTACTATTGCTATTAATATTTGGCATAAGATCTGCTGTCTCATAATTGAACAAGGGGCTTTTTAGAGCTGAGGGAATTGGATCTAGGGGGATCCTTGGAACCTGGTTAAAATACCCAGCTTTTGGGTTTTGAGGAATTGTCTCCAGATAGACATTGACACTAGTGCTTTTTATTATTATTATTATTATTCTAGATTCTCCTCTTTCTTCTGGCCGTGTGGGACTCAGCAATGCCCCATGTCTCCGCAGTGCTGGGCTGGACTGTGGCTTAGTCCTTTCCTTCCTGAACAGCAAAGTCCTGCTCACTTTGCCAGTCGGAGGACGCCCCCTCCTTCACCGATAACCACAAATTATGCGAACATTTACATTGAAATGTAAATGAGATTGGAAGGAATAATGCTAATAATTCATTCATCCCGATTCAGATCTCATTTTAATCAGCCCGTGGGCCCAATTTCACTTTCATGCAGCATGAAACCTCTTTTGAATATCAACAAAATTGCCATGCATGTATTCCGGATTTTTTCTTGCTGCTCAGCATACATCTTCTTTTTTTCAACTGCTTAAAAACAAAACAAAATGTGTATATCATTAATGCATTAATCAGATTTGCTTAGGATGACATGGCAGGATACGTTATTAAGAAGAAGAAGAAGAAAAAGCCTTTTCCAGATACCTCCCTCGTCATGATTGTGCCTGCAAACTGCCTTGCTCCCTAGGTGCCCCATTGAGGTGAATCCTTCCCAAGGAAAGCGGGGCACTCGTGTCCTGCTGGAATTCCGTTGGATCCGAGAGCCGGGGGTTCCCGTGGCTGCACCCCGGGCTGGAGGAGCCCTCGGCTCTCGGATCCAGGCCCGGGCAGCAGGATGAGCCCGCTGCTCATCCCGGGAAAGGTTTCCAGGCCGCTCCTCGGAGCTGCCTCCGGAGCCGCAGGGAGGCTCTTAGGATTGGCCTGCAAGGCTGCAGCCGGAGGAAGCGAATCCCCCGCGTGAATTCCTGTTGCAACCCCACGTGGGTGAGCGGGGAAGCTGCACGTGAGGCTCTGCTCACCATGCGGATCCCACTGTGTCGGCGTCTGAGAACAGGGCTCTCCATGCAGAGAATCCATGGACCCGAAGCTGCTTTTCCCAAATACCTCGTGCAGATTTTACTTGCTTCTCAGTGGATGCCGGCGTCTCGGAGCGCTCTTTGCCCCGCCGCAATTCCCACACTTTGGAATTTGAATTTCCTTTGGAATTCAGCTCTGTCTCAGCTCTGGAGCCCTAAGTGCTGCCATAAGGGCTGTGATGAGCTTATGACAAAGACAAGGAATGAAGGTCTTTCTCAAATGCGCTTTGTGGCATGACTTAAATTAGAGGAAATTGCTGACATTTTGCTTTTCTTTTTCAGATACGTGTCACTGTCCATAGACTTTTGTTTCAGCCAACAGAAAGTTATCGAGTTAAATGGTCCCGGAACGACGTATAGGGAAATGTGAAGTGTGCGTCGGGTGAAGGTCACGGCAGGTGAAGGCAGGAGCAGCCACCCTGACCTTGGGCAGTCTCCTGACACTGCTTAAGGGTGGTTTTAAGCACCCGAATTTTGCTCGCAACTTTTTGCTCCAAAATCACTTTAAATTTGGTCTGAAAATTTCCCCCGGAACCAAGATTTAATCGCAGACCCTTTCCCTGAGCCAAAATGTTTCCTTAAAAACAGAAATACCCCAAGTTTTTTGGTGGTTTCCTTCGTATTTGTCTTAATAGCTCTGGTTCAGATGAAAACTATATTTAGAGTCGAAGTTTTCCTGTGGCGTAAAGACGGGTTTTCAGTAAGTTTGAATCCTGCCAGGCATTTTGGGTGCCTGGACGTCCGTGTTACAAGCTGAGGAAAAGGAGGGAAAAGGGAGAGACGTGGTTAGGAATCAGCAGCCGCGTGTCCCACACGTAGAAAAGGCACCGGGAAGGGCTGCCAGCTGCCCCAGGAGAACTTGGTGGATGTCAGGAGAGTCGTCTGGCTAAAACCAAAGACTTCCTCTCACCCCACAAGCTGCTCTTATTTAAAACTCCTCTGTTAGCTACTGCCGATGAACAAACATTGACATTACGGAAAATCTAAGGCCAATTCTCGCTGTTTTACTGCTGTTTACTCGCTGTTTTACTGCTGTGTAGTATTGCTGGCCACAAGTTCCTGCTGATCTGGGTTTTACTTGTACTTGATGGGTGATTTAGGAGCTGAGCTTTCAGAGCCCCCCTGCTTGGAAGGTTCTGGCCTAAGGTATAATTCTTTTGCAAATATTTTCACTGCAGAGTCACCACATGGATCCTCCGCTTCCAAGCAGCCTTGGGAGCAGTTCTTTTCTCTCTTGTTTGTGTGGAAATCTCAGGTGACGTTTTCTGTTTTTGTTTTTATAGTGGATTTCACAGCGCCGTACAGAAGAGACTCCTCAAGCACATCCTGGCTGCTGGAGGCTCCCGATAACAGGTGATAGTAGAAAAACGGCTGCGTGAAGCTTGCAAAAATGATTCCCAACTTTCCTTAGTCTCTGGATTGAATGTTTGCAGGATTTAGATTAAAGCTGCTAAACTCCTAAGTATTTGGCTTTGCTTTCTGTTTTTGCTTTGTTTTTTAAAGATAAAAGTATCTGACCACCATGAGTTGGAGTTTTCTGACCCGTCTGTTAGAGGAGATCCACAATCACTCGACCTTTGTTGGCAAAATCTGGCTGACGGTGCTGATAGTGTTTCGGATTGTGCTAACCGCCGTGGGAGGAGAATCCATCTATTACGATGAGCAGAGCAAGTTTGTGTGCAACACGGAGCAGCCGGGCTGCGAGAACGTTTGCTACGATGCTTTTGCCCCTCTCTCGCACGTGAGGTTTTGGGTGTTTCAGATCATTCTCGTAGCCACTCCGTCCGTGATGTATTTGGGCTACGCAATTCACAAAATCGCCCGCATGGTGGAACACAGCGAAGCGGACAGGAGAATCCGAAGCAAAAGCTTTTCCATGCGCTGGAAGCAGCACCGCGGCTTGGAGGAAACAGAGGAGGATCACGAGGAGGACCCCATGATGTACCCTGAAATAGAGCTGGAAAGCGAGCGGGAGAACAAGGAGCAGCCGGCGCCGGCCAAGGCCAAGCACGACGGCCGGCGGCGCATCCGCGAGGACGGCCTCATGAAGATCTACGTGCTGCAGCTGCTCGCCAGGACGACGTTTGAAATTGGGTTCCTGGTGGGCCAGTACTTTTTGTACGGTTTCGAGGTCAGCCCCATATTCGTGTGTAGCCGGAAGCCGTGCCCGCACAAGATCGACTGTTTTATTTCGAGGCCGACTGAAAAGACCATTTTCCTACTCATAATGTACGGCGTGAGCTGCTTGTGTTTGCTCTTGAATGTCTGGGAGATGCTGCATTTGGGATTTGGCACCATCCGGGACACGCTGAACAACAAAAGGAAAGAGCTGGAAGATTCGGGCACCTACAACTACCCTTTCACTTGGAACACGCCGTCTGCTCCTCCCGGCTACAACATCGCGGTCAAGCCGGAGCAGATCCAGTACACAGAGCTGTCCAACGCCAAGATGGCCTACAAGCAGAACAAAGCCAACATCGCCCAGGAGCAGCAGTACGGCAGCAACGAGGAGAACATCCCCGCCGACCTCGAGAACCTGCAGCGGGAAATCAAAGGCGCTCAGGAACGGCTGGACCTCGCCATCCAGGCCTACAACAACCAAAACAATCCCAGCACTTCCAGGGAGAAGAAGTCCAAAGCCGGCTCCAACAAAAGCAGTGCCAGTAGCAAATCAGGAGATGGGAAGAGCTCTGTGTGGATTTGATGGTGGTTGAGTTCAAGTGTTGTGTTTTCCTCCTAGTTTATCACAGAACCCCCTTGAATAATTGCTTCCAAGGAGTACGTATTTGTCTTTGCTTATTTTCAGGGATACTGTTGGCTAGTGATCCAGCCTCTCAGAAAACTGTTTATACCGGTAGTCTAGGACTAGAGGACTTTATTCTTCTGTCTTCCAAGTCAGGAGACAAATAAGTATATTTAAATCATTCTCATTGAACGGTTTATGCTGTATGTACAGTATTATAGTACATTTCTTATGCACAACTTTTGTATTTGTACACTGGATCGCCGAGGTTTCACTTTTTTTATATTAATGAAGAGAAAATGGTAGGTAGCCGTTAGCATTTGGCCGGTTTCACGACTGTGGTCCGTAGGTCCCTCGTGGTCCTTTCTTTGGTTTTTTTTTCCGTGCAAAGCTCTCCATGCTGCAATTCCGAAGTGCCTTGAGCGCGTGGCCGCATGCGGCTCTGCGGAGCTCCGGCGCATCCCGGCTCACGGCGCCACTGCTTCCCCAGGGCGACGCTGCCGCTCCTGCCGCTCCGGCTGTCCCGTGCTCCCTGGTTTCGCTGCCCCTATGGAGGGTTCCTTAAGGCGGATGCGGGGCCGTGAGGACACGTCATGGTGCAGAGCGGGGCCGGGCCTCCCTGCAAGCTTTACTTGACAGGAGGGAAACCCCGGCTCCTGTAAAATACTCAAAAAATGGTAATCAGAAATGTACTGTGTTCAGTAATTCCATCCATTTATGTAAGATCTATGGAAAGATAAGCCCTTGAGGCCTGTTATTATACAACCCGCCACCCGAGGGCATTCAGTTGCTACCGTACCCTTTGGGGATAGGGAGTTTGTGTCCTGCTGAAGTGCCCTGGGTGGCTGCAGTCACCATAATTCCCTATCCATGAGTTCCCTTGCAGGGGTCGCCTTCCCCCGCCAGTCCTCGCTGGCTGCAGCAGCTTCCTGAAGCCCTTCCGAACCCGCTCCTTTCCATCACGGGCGAGGAACTGAGCTCAGAGCAACAGGGCAATTCAGCTTTGTGCTCAGAGACCGGGCGCATTCGGCGGTCTGTGGTTTAGGCTTCACGCTTGAGTTTACAGTGGGGAAGGAGCACGCGGTGTTTGCTGCCTTGGGCAGCGTCCTCGGCAGGGCTGGGCCCTGGCAGCCGCTGGTAGCGCCATGGGCGCCTCGCTGCCCTCCTGATGTGCGCAGGGCCATGCTCTGCTTTCCCTTCGTCCGGGCCTTGGAGTGTTAACTTGCTCGATGCACGGAGGAGGCTGCTCGGTTTGGGGCTACCTCAGGCTGCTGCCCTCGCTGCGCTGCGCTGGGGCTGTGCTGGTCAAGGCCGCCCAGCGCCGCGGGGCTGCCGGCGCCGCTCCCTGCGAGCAGCCGCGCGTGCGCCCCTGGCCCTGCTTCCAGCGGCCATTTGCCACCTCCCTCAGTCCATTCTTCACTCTGGGAGCCCACAGGGTCCCGAGCGGCCAGGCCTCGACCCCAGCGCCGCTGCCGGAGGGACACGGGGGTGGCGGGAGCCCCTGGCGCGGTGGAAGCACCCGCCTCGTCCCGCCACCCTCCGCATGGCCTGGCTTTGGGAGCAAACTGCTATGGAAAAACACCAGTGCGGAGCGCTCTGGGAGCCCGAGCGGCCCCTGCGGCGGAGCCGGCCGCCGGGATGAGCCCAGTGCTGCTCCCTGCGCAACCCTGGGCGGGAAGAGGAACAGGCCAAGGGGCGGGAAGGGCGCGAGGGAGGCGCCGGAGCAGGACCAGGGCCTGCAAGTCCTGCCGTGCGGCCTGCATGCCCGGCCCCGGCCCCGCGGCTGCCCTCGCTGCTTCCCCACGGCCTTAGGAGGCTTTTAACCCTGTGTGGACATTGTTTGAATGCCCTTTAATCAGCTGCAGTGCCAGAAGTTGAAATTCTGAGGGTTTTTTTCCCTTTTTTCCTCCCCTTGCTGCTGTCTTTGCAGGCTGCATCAGTGCAGCGGTTTCTTGCTGATGGCTCCAATGACCTTTGCAACCAACTCACAGCAGCCCCTTCTCCTGCTATTTGTATTAGCTCCTTCCTGACTAATAATCTAAGCCGTTACCTGTGTAAAGCGACTGTCTCAGGTTAACCCTGTGAGTTTTCATCCAAACGGGTAAATAAATCCATTAGTCACCAGCGGATATAGAAAATCCCACTCCTAGTGCCAAAGCCTCTCCCCAATGGCTCTCTTTTTTATTATCGTTCCCTTTTCCATGTGTAAAACGTGCACATTTTCTCTCAAACTGGGTGCTTGTTCCTAGTAGAGGGTGTCTGTTAAAGCTCTACGTGTTCGTGTCTCTGTGAGCGTATTCAGTTTCAAAGCGCTGGGTTTGGGTTTTCCCTTTGCAGAAATGATACCTGCATTACTTTAAAATGCTCTCCTGCTTTGGCTTAAATTTTAGGCCATTCTCAACTAAACATTCAGAAGAGACTTTTAAAAACAAAAATATCGAATATTGTATTTGTGTTGTTGATTCTGTGGTTTCTGGATGCAGTTTGTAAGAATTTGTTAAATCCAGCAGGTTACTGAAAAAGCCGCTCTACATGAGATTTATATTTTTCCTCCAGCAATAGAATATGCTCTGAATATGTGAGTGAGGGAAAGGAGTATTTTAATGATTTGTCTTAAACAACTTGGAATTTTTATATATTTGACCTTGTTTGATATAATAAAGAGTTAGTTAGAAACGAACTGTGCTCGCTCTGTGAATCGCTCTGTGGTGACAACAACAATTCCAATAAGAAAAGAAACCTCACTCCTGGAAAACTTGCCATCCTGGTTATCACAGCTTGGAAAAGAGCATCCTGCTTGCTGTGCATGGACTGCGGAATCCATATAGACCACTCAGGAAAAAATCCAAGCCTTCCAAGGGGGTTATGAGATGTTTGCAGCTCATCAGAAGCTGCACGTTGTTTGGATTTTGTCCTTTTCTCCTTTTGTTTTCCGTTTCTTGGGCTGTCCTGGTGTTATTTGGCAAGAGCAGGGTCTTGGTGAGCGCGGGCCCGCGGCGGCTGCGTCTCGGCGGCTGCCGGCATCGCACGGCCGCTCTGCTCCGTGCCCGGCCAGGGCAGCTCCGGCCGGGCTCCCTGCCTGGGAATCGCCCGCGCAGAGGCTGCATTTGCAAGCGCTGCCTGTGGCCCAGAGCGTAGCCGAGGTCGGCAGGGGCCCTGCGGCTGCAGCTGGTGCCGCCCTGCCCTCCATTCGCAACCCGCTTTCCAGCAGTCCCTATTTAATGCCTTCAGCTGTATCCATCATCTCGGCTCGCGAGCAGAGGTTGGGGTACGGATTCTGTGGGGTGATGGATGCTGCGAATCGGCAGGTGCTTTGGGTAAGGGCTGGGGAGCGGGCAGCGCTTCATCGCACGCTCCTCCCGGCTTCCATTTGGCCCTTATGTAAGTCAGTGCTGGCGCTTGGGCAGGGGAATTTTCCTCTCCGAGTTCTCTCTATCCCCAGAAATTCAGCACTTGTCTTAATGAATGTTTGTCAAATGTAAATATGTCTCTGGAGACTTACTGGAGGCTTTATATGGTTTTTGTTGTTGTTTTATCTGTAAACATGCCATCAGCTCAAAAACTACTATCCAAAACCTTCTTTAAAATTCTTTTCTGTATGGAAAATGCTTTTGGCTATACATTGACATCCCCATAAACACTTACTCTATATCAGTATCTCTGATATTACCTTGTCACCTTTCCCTGTTACTCTCTGATGTGTTTTGTACCAGCAGGTAGAGGAGATTTGACCCATGGTTTAAATGTGATTGTGAGCTTAAAACAAATTTTATCTCTAGTTTGATATTGCCAATGACTGTATCCTTTTTTTTTCCCTGGGATTTTGCTATATATTCTTGTCTTAAAAACGACGAAGTTGTTGCAAACAGCTATTACATGAGTGGTTTTGAAGAGGAGGCAAGAAGAGCCCTGTGCAAACCCAGGAGCCGCTGCTCTGATCCTCTCGATTCCAGGGTCTCTGCTCCAGCACCAGGAGAGGAGCCGCAATGGAGCAAAAGGCAACGGAGCGGCCGGGGCGGCCGGACAGGAGCGAGTCCCCCCGGCCGGGGCCGCTGCGACGGAGCAGAGCTGCACCCTGCAGGGAGCTGCTGGCCGCGCAGCGCAGGGATCCGGCCCTGCTTCCATGCGGGTCGGGAGACGCAGCCGAGGAGTCACCCGGAATTGGGAATAACCTTGCAGCATCTTGTGAGCGCCTCGACGAAGCCGCTCACGAAGCCGAGAAAGGAAAAGCGGGAAAACGGAGCGAAGGGCAACAGGCTTATCCAAATTAGAGCCTGAATGTGGATTAATATCCTTGGTGCCAAGGCAAATCACTGAGATAGGGGTGATGAATATGAGCTCGGCGGAGATCAGCAGTGTCCTGTTATCCTGAAATCCCGAGTCCAGAGATGACAGGCTGTGCCTAGAAGGCAGGTAAAGGTAAAGCACACGGAACATGACCGGGACAATGTGAGGACACCGGAGGGGCTCTGCTGCCGCTCTGCTAAAGAGCCTTCTTGGGCCGCCTCTTCATCCATGTCTCCGTGGGTGCCATCACACCCGCTCGTGGAGTTCGGTGTTGGCGTGAAGCGGGAAGCGAACAGCACGGATCAGCTCGGAGCAGAGCGCCGGCTGCTGCCCAAATGTGCAGCCTTCCCCACTTGTTGCCATCTCCCCAGCCCTCCAGCAAGTCCCTGTTGCCCTCAGGCAAATGAAAGGTTTAAGGGCAGGAGAGATAAAAAGCGATGCTTCCCATGACCACAAACCTCAGGAGTCTGCAGCCGGACACAGGGGAAGCATCAGAGGTTGCTCCACGTGGGATGTGGCATTTCCAAGGGATCTCAAGCTTCCTTGAACTCTCCCTTGTCAGCACGGCTGTTTCATCCCCGTGGCCCCAAAGGTTTCACCCTGGAATCCAGGGTGGAATCCAGGCACCCTGGAATCGGGTGTCCGTCTGGGAGGGCCCCTCATTGCAGACCTGCAAGGCTGGAAGGAGACGTCTGGTTTAACCAGCAGCGGCCAGACGAGGTCCTGCATGGATGGTCCCATGCAGAGGGTCCCGCACGGAGGGTCCCGCGAGCCCCCGTCACCACCGCACTGCTCAGCACAGAGGGATGCTCTTCCCAGGATTCATTCCAGGTGGAGCGAAATCCCCATGGCCAGCGAGACGAGGCTGGGACCAGCATTTGCATTTCGCCATGCTCATGTGGACTTTCTCCATGGCCAAAAAAAAAAAAAAAAAGAGAAGAATTCCCTAAAAAGAGAAGAATTTCCTTAAAATCTCTGTGCCAAATAAGAGCAACACAAATTACTTGAGCTCGGAGGGGAAGGGCTGAGCAGCAAATGGAGCCCAGCGCGGCCGGAGCCGCTCGAGCGCCTTCCTCCTGCTCCGGGAGCTGCAGCCGGCCCTGGCGCGAGCCCACGTCACCCAACACTGCCCTGGTCCTGCGGACACCCCGGGACGCTCCTGCCCGCGCGTCCTTCCCCTGCAAGGAGCAGCGGCCTCGCTCGCGCACGGATTCTGCAGCCAGATGGTCGGCCGTCTTGGCCGGACCCAGAAGAGCAGGGAATTTTCTAGGTTCAAGCGCTTGCCGTTACGTAACGGTGCAGACGTGCAGGAGGCTGCAGAAAACCCGCGTTGATTTGTTAACTAAGTGCAGGGTTGATTTGGGGTTTGGGAGTGTGAGGAGCGCGGCGCTGGCCAGGAGCTGCCCCGGCCCCGCTCGGTGCTGCTCCCAGGCGGGCGCTGGGCCGAGGCCGGGGCTCTGGTTTATTTTTATGTATCTTTTACCCTCCTCGGCAGCAGCTGTTGGGGAAACGGGTCCCCCGGGCAGCCCCACAGCTGCCTGGAGTCGCGCGTTGTGATGGGAGCCTCTCCCGATGGCTCCGATGGCTCCAGCGGCACCTGTAGCAGCCGCCCGCGTGTGCTCCCATTCCAGGGGTACCAGCGGTAGCAGCAGCAGAGCCCCGATGCCGACGTGGGCAGGAGGCACCAGTGACAGCAATGACCCCGTTCCCTGTTGCCCACTCAGGCCATGGCCGTTGGCTCCATCCTGGCGGGGCCCTTGGCTTGGGGCTCAGCCAGCGGCGCCGCTGCAGCCGCTGCCTCCCGGCTCCGCTCCCGTGGCCGCGGCCTCCGGGACGAGCAGCTCCTGCCCGGGGCTGCCGGGCCGGTGCTCGGCCCTCGCTCGGGCTCGGGCTCCGAGACCCCCGTTCCCTCCCGGGCGCTGCCGGCGCCCCCCCCGGGGACGCGAGGAGGGCGGCGCGGAGGCGGCGGGCAAAGTTTCCGGGTGTTTATTGTAAATACCGTGTGCGGCGGCGCGGGGACGGCGGCGCCGAGCGAGGTGGGCCCGGCCCCGTGGCCGCCGCTCCCGCCGGGCCCCGGCCCCGGCCCCGGGGCAGCGCGTGCAAAGCGGGCGGGGCGGGGCTAGAGCCGAGGGGGCGGGGCTAGAGCCGAGGGGCGGGGCCAGAGCGGAGTGAGGCGGGGCCATGGAGAGCGGGGGCGGGGCGAACGGAGTGGGGCGGGGCCATAGGGAGGAGGGCGGGGCGAGAGGAGCGGGGCGGGGCCATAGGGTGAGAAGGGGCGGGGCGACTGGAGCGGGGCGGGGCCATATGGAGCGGAGGGGCGGGGCCGGCGGAGGGGCGGGGCCGGCGGAGGCGGGAACGGCGCCGGGTTGCGAGGGGGCGGGGGGGCTGTCGCCTCCGCCGCCGGCCCCCGGCCCGGGTCCGGCCTTGGGCCTCGGCCCGTTTCGGGTTCGGCCCTTCCTGCCTCTGCCCCCTAGTGCCAGCTGCCTAAGCGGCCTTCAGATCCGTAAATGGGAGGGGGGAATAAGTTAAAAAGCTCCCCGTGCCCCCCAGCAGGGTAAGCGTGGGGTCTTGCTGTGCAACAAGCGGAGGGGCAGGGGACCCAAGGGGACGGCCTCGAGTCCCCCCGGCTGCAGGGGGGCCCCAGCACCCACGAGCAGCAGCGATGCAGCCGGGGGACCTGGCGAGCAGGGTGCCCCCCTAAAGTGCCTCGATAGCGCGAGGGACGTTGTGGTGACAGTGACCGAATTCCCCCCCCCGCCTCCCCAAATGCCCCCCCAGTGTCCTGGTGAAATTCCCCCCACCCCTCAAAAGCGCGGGCATGGCCAGGAATGGCCCCCGTGTCCGTGTGTTCCCGAGTCACCGCAGTGCAGAGCAGCAGCCCCGGCGCCCATGGGCAGCGCTGAGCGCTCGGCCGGTGCATCCGGAGCACCCAGGGGTGCCACAGGGTCCCCACTGGGGGTTGTCGCTGCTCCTGGTGTCAGCCGGGATTGGGTTGTCTCCCGCCTCCCACCCCATGCAGCACACGGTGCCTCCCGGAGGGTCCCCATGGGCACCGGCTGCTGAGACCCCTCCAAAGCACCGTGATTCGTGGGTGCTGCCGGGGCCCTCCGGCGCCCTGGAGCCACCTCGTGTGCTGCAGATCACCCCCAGCCCACCGTGGGGACGGGGACACGTGCCCTGGGGGCAGGGCAGCCACCGTCCTGCACTGGGACAGGGGGGCAGCGGCAGGGCTGGCCGGGTACCAGCCTCCCCATGGCCCCGGGCGCCGGCGCCCGCACGGGCCCCCCGGGGCCGCCCCGCATGCCGAGGGCAGCAATTGCAGCACCAGCCTCGGGCAGGGCCACCAAGGGCTGCAGGGACAGGGGCTGGGGGGGACGCGGCCCCCCAGGGCACAGAGCTGGGGACCGGGGGTGGATCCTGCTCTGGGAGACGTCGCCTGGGTCCCAAGTGCAGAGGCCACGCGGGGCCTCTGACCGGGGGGACCCTGGCTTGGGAACGGGGACTCCCGGTGCCCGTGCGGGGATAGCCGGGCGGGGGCCGTTACATTCGTTGCGTTGCCGTGAACTGAGCCCCGGCGCAGCCCGCGGGCCGGGCGCGGGTCCCGTGCGCTCCTCCTCGGGAAGACTCCGGGCGCGGGCGGCGCCGAGGCGGAGGGGCCGCGCGGGGCGCCCGCTCACGACCCCCCCGACCTGCAACACAGAAGCGGACGGGGGGTCAGTGGCAGCGAGAGGGTCGAGTCCGGATGCGGCAGCGGTGGCGCCACCGCAGGGGTCCCGGTGCCGCGGGCTCCGCGGCGCCCGGAGCCGCAGGGCCACAGAGACGGACAGAGCACACGGGGCGGCCGGACACACAGCGCAGCACACGGGGACGGTTCGGGGGGACCGGCCCCCGGCGGCGGCCGCACGTCCCGGCTCCGGCGTCGGGGAGGACGAGACGACAGGGGAGGGTGGAGGCGGACGGCAGACGGGACGGGGGCTACACGCCCTGCTGCGCCGGGTCGTACCTTCCTCTCCGGATGTTCCTTGCGGGGCACGCGGAGGGGGTGGCGGGACAGGGGGAAGGGGTGGGCAGAGGGGAAGACAAGAAAGGAGCGTCAGCCCCGCGCCCAGCAGCGACGGGGCCCGCGTGGTGACGCGCCGGGTGCTGCCGGGAGCTCCCAGCGCTGTGGGCAGCCCCAGTACGAGCCTGCAGGAAGGGGATCCCACCGAGACCCTGCCAGGCAGGGGGCCGGGCAGCCCTCCTTGGGGAAGGGGCACCCCGAGGATACCCCGGGGGTCAGGGAAGGGCCTTGGGAAGGGCCCCAGCACGGGAGGCACTGCAGGAGGCCGAGGATGATGGGGTCACTTACTTAAATCCCCAGCCTGTGCCGCCAAGCACGATGGCAGCCACCAGAACGGCCCCCGCGATGGAGCCAATAATGATATTGGTGCCGCTGGGACCTGTGGCAGAGGGGGTGGGAGAACAGGGACAGGCATCAGCAGGGACACGACTCCCCCCCAGGGGTGGCCCTGGGCCAGGTCGCGCCGGAGCCGTGGGGAGCCGGAGCGCCGCGGGGCAGGAGGCGCCGGCTCTGCGCACAGACCCTTGTATCGCTCCGTCTCGCCCGTGGGCTTCGGCTCGGGGATGGGGTCGTAGACGCTGCAGTCCTTGCCCGTCCACTCGGGCTGGCAGATGCATTTGCCCTCGTTGCTGCAGACCTGGGACGAGGGTGAGTGGCGTCAGCGCCCGCCACGGTGCCCGACGCCCTCCAGCCACCCGCCACTCACGCCATGGTCAAAGCAGATCTTCCCGTCCCAGCTGCCGGGACAGGAGCTGAAGTTAAAGGCCGACACTGGAAGGCATTTGTGGTCAAGACACAGCATGCTGGGCCCGCATGGCGTGCCGTCCTCCACATAGCTCAGGTCCGAGCCGTCCACCAGCTGCACGTGGCCCCCCCTGCGGCAATAGGGCGGCTCGTGGGCAGCCCCGGTGGGCGCCGCGCGCCCGGCCGCGCCGCCCGCTCCCACCTGCAGTCCACGTAGCGGTTTTGGTGGAAGAAGGTCATGGTGGCGATGTCGCCGCTCAGCTCGCCCAGCCGCGGCGTCCCGCTGATGTTGGCGCACAGGAGGAAGCCGCAGAGGACGTCCCTGCGAGGCGGACGCGGCGCTGGCACCCCGGGCACCTCGGGAACATGGGCGCATGCGCAGGCGGGCGCAGACACTCACTGCTTGTTGCACTGCGTCCAGCCCGAGCCCTCGCGCCCGCAGTTGCCCCTCTCGGTCCCTTCCACGTTGAGCTTCTCGTAGCAGAACCGCTCTGCTGAGCCTGCGGAAAAGGCAGCGAAGGAAAAAAAACCCAAACCCGACCAAAACACACCCGAGAAAGGCATCGTTCAGGCATTGCACCCCCTGCCACGGGCTAACCCAGACGAGCGCCGGCTCGGGGGGAGCACGGGGCCTTACCGCGGCCCCAGAGCGCGTTGCACTGCCGGTCTCGCGTTTTGCAGCGGCCGCCGTAGCATCGGCCCTGGGGCACAAGGCGCATGATGAGTGCGGTGCCGCCGCAGCCGCCCCGGCGAGCGGCCTGCGAGGGACCCCGCTCACCTGCTCGTTCTCGCAGAAGTAGCCGTCCAGCTTGTGCAGGTTGGGGGGACACTGTGGGGCCGAGAGGAGGGGGTGACGCCACCGGCCCCCCAAGGTGCCCTGTGCCGCCGTGCTGCCCCAGCTCACCTGGCTGGAGTCGCCTGTGCAGGTCTCGGGGATGTCGCACTCATTGACGGCCTCGCGGCAGGACACGCCGCGTGGCTCGTACTGCATGAGAAAGGCAAAACAGGCCAGGAAAGAAAGGAAGACGAGTGCATATGGCGGGGAGAGGCGCGCGGCGCAGCACCCCCGTTCCCAGCTCCCCGCACCTTGCAGCCTTTGCAGCACAGCCCGTCGCTGCACATGGCGTCGTGGGTGAGCGTGCACTTCTTGCAGCAGCTGCCGCCGCTCCTGGCGCACTCCTGCCGGAGACGGCGGCGAGAGGGAGGCGCTGGGGCCAGCGGGGTGGCCCGCGCACCACATGGCCGCCGGCGGCGCCGCTCACCGCCAGCGAGCCACAGTCACACTCCTCGCCCGCCTCCACGAAGCCGTTGCCGCACTCAGGCGGGTCCAGGAGCTGCGGGCCAGGGAGGGCGAGAGCTGCAGCCAGGGCCCCCAGTGGCACCGGGCGCTCCGCAGCCTGGTCTGGGATCCGGGGTGCGGGATCCGCCGGCTGCAGGACCCTTTTGCCTGGTGCCACGGCCCCCAGCCCGCTGCATGGCCTCTACCTTCAGGGGCTTGTTGAAGAGGCAGCTGCCGCCGCCGTCCTGCAAGAACTGGTTGTACTCGTCGATGCTGCAGCGGGAGAACTTGCGCGGCAGGTAGTAGCTGGGGGGACACAAGGCGACACGGTGACATCCTGGGGCACCTCAAGCCAACCTGCCCCAACCCTTCAAGGAGAGGTGTAGGCAAAACAGCCCAGAGAAGGGGGTGCTAATAAGTGGTTTGGGGGCAAAACCAGAGTCTGTGTGCCCCCTTGCCGGCTCTCACCCCGTGTCCTCCATGATGCAGCCCAGCCAGACGTCCGGACACCGGCACTCGCCTGCAGGGGACAGGAGAGGTGCCGGCCTGGAGCCGATGGCCCCGGGGCCCGCTCGGTGTTGGGGGGACCCCTCGGTGTCGCGGTGCAGGTGCGGGGCCGCCCGCAGGTACCTGCGAAGCTGCGGTGCTTGTTCCACATCATGCCCAAGTTCTGCCCCAGCATCTGCGCCAGCGTCACCGCCATGAGCGCCACGTTCCCGTACTGTGCCCAAGGGGAACCTGGCTCAGCCCCCGGCACCGCCGCCAGCGCCGGCGCCCCGGCGGCTCCCGCACCCACCTCGCTGACGCCCCCGCCGCGCGCGGTCGAGCAGATGCCCCCCACGAAGGCGCTGCCGCTGCGGCTGCTCTGGAACGTGTGGCCCCTGCGCGGGCCAGGGAGGCAGAGCTGCAGGAGGCCACGGCAGCCCCCGGTCCAGCCCGGCCCGGTCGCAGCGCGTGGCTCACGAGAAGAGCTGCACGGTGTCGCTGGGCTCCGGCATGGCCTCCTTGCGGTACTTCATGAACCGGGTCAGCGTCTCCAGCGAGTCCTCGTCCACGCGGACCTTGTCCTCGGCGGCCCAGGTCTCCATGGCCACGAGCACGATGCGGGTGTTGAGCTGCTCCTTGTAGATCTGCGCGGGGCGAAACGGGGCCGCATGAAGCCACCGGGCCGGCCGGGGGCCGCGCGCCGGGGCCGCCTCGGGCGCCTCCGCTCACCATGTCAGCCAGGTTCACCACGGACTTGGCGAAGTTGCTGGCGAGCACCACGGAGCGCCGCAGCTGCAGGAACTGCGCGGGGCGGCAGGCTGAGGGGACAGCCCTGCACCATCCCACGCCGCCTCACGCCACCCCATACTGCCTCATGCCGCCCCGCACCGCCCCACCGTGCTCACCATCTTGTGGTCGTTCACCACGGCCAGCTCGATGTACTTGGTCTCGCTGTGCACCGTGTGCTGGGCGCGCCGCACCTGCGGGCGGAGGGCGATGCCTGAGGCGGCCGCCCCGGTACATGTGGCCCACGGGCCCCTCGGCCGCCATCGCCATCGCCTACCTGCCGCCGCTGCCGCGGCCGGGGCCACGCGTCGGCGCCCAGCGCGCTCGGGAGGCAGCCTGCAGGGGAGGGAGGCAGCTGGCGGGCGGGCGCGGGGCGGTGCGGGCCGGCGCCGGGCGCCTCGATGCCACTCACCTGGCTCGGGGCAGCCGCGCCGGGGCGCCCGGTGGATCACGTGCGGCCGCAGGCCCTGGCGCGCAGCCCATGGGAGGAAGAGCGCGGTCATGGGGAGGAAGAACATGGTCATGGGGAGGAAGCACGCGGTGACAGGCGCCACCGCAGCCTGGACCAGGTGCCAGGGGAGGCCATGGCGCAGGCGGCACCGCTCACCTTCCCGTGCTCAGCGCCAGGGCGCGGCTCGATCATGTAGGTATCCCAGCCGTCGGAGAAGACGCCACTGTGGGCGAAGCCAGGATGGGTGAGTGGTGGCCAGCCCCGAGCACGGGCCAGGATGGCACCGCCACCTCACATGCCGTCATCCCCACGCGCCGCCATCCCCACCGCTCTACTCACTGCAGGCCGTGGCAGCTGGAGAGCGCCGCGAAGGAGCGGGGCCGCCCGCGCAGCCGGCCCTGGTAGTAGCAGTGCTCGCCCGCGCCCTGCGGAGAGCAGGGGCCGCTGCGGCCGGACGCCCGCGCGCCGCCCCGGCCCCCCCGCCCGGCATTACTGCTGCTCCAGTTAAGGGCGGCCGCGGCGCCCACGGGCCGGGGCCGCCGCCAGCCGCCGGCCACGCAGCTATTTCTGGAAGGCCCCATTCATCTTTTTCACGCCGCCGCCGCTGCCCGGGCCCCCCCGCCTCCCCGGGGACATGGGTGACCGGCCGAGCCCTGACGCAGCTCGGCCCGCGCGCTGCCGGATCCCAGTGCGGAAGAGCTGGGGCCGGCTCAGAGCCGCATGGCGAGAGCCCCCGCACGTTGGCACAGCGGCCACGGGGGCCATGCGGGGGCTCTGGTGCCAGCGCCCCGGGACAGGCTGCGTGTCCCCCCTTACCGGGCTGTGGGTGCTGTTGGTGCCCGCACCGAGGTGCCGCTCCACGTAGCGCGAGGCCAGGAGGTGGCTGCGGGGAGCGGCAGGGCCTGAGCGCTGCCCGCGGCCCCGCGGAACGCCCGTGTCACCCCAAAATGCCTGTGTCACCCCAAAACGTGTCACCCAGCAACATGTGTGTCACCCCAAAATGCCCATTCACCCCGAAATGCCTGTGTCATCCCGAAACATGTGTCACTCAGTAAGGTGTGTCACCCCAAAATGCCTGTGTCGTCCTGAAACGTGTGTCACTCAGTAACGTGTGTCACCCCAAAATGCCTGTGTCACCCCAAAACGCCTGTGTCACCCCAAAACGCCTGTGTCGTCCTGAAACGTGTGTCACCCTGAAACACCCGTGTCACCCTGAAATGCATCACCCAATAACGTGTCAATCAATAATGTCAGCCCAAAATACATGACTCAGTAACATGTGTGTCACCCAATAATGTGTGTCACCTCAAAACGCATGTCACCCTGAAATGCATGTCACCACTAACAAATGTGTCACCCTGAAACACGTGTCACCCTGAAAGGTGTGTCACTCCACAACGCGTCACCAATAACGTGTCACCCAATAACGTGTGTCAGCCTGAAACACATGACCCAGTAACATGTGTGTCACCCAGTAACGTGTATCACCCCTAAACGCATCACCCAATAATGTGTGTCACCCAGAAATGTCACCCAATAACATGTGTCACCCAGGAATGTATGTTACCCCAAAACAGGTGTCACTCCAAAATGTGTGTCACCCTGAAACTCGTGTCACTCCCAAACATATGTGACCCAATAACGCCTGGATCACCCAATACCGCGTGTGTCACCCCATACCGCGTGTGTCACCCCATACCGTGTGTGTCACCCCATACCGCGTGTCACCCCATACCGCGTGTGTCACCCCATACCACGTGTCACCCCATACCGCGTGTCACCCCATACCGTGTGTGTCACCCCATACCACGTGTGTCACCCCATACCGCGTGTCACCCCATACCACGTGTGTCACCCCAGCACGGCGTGTGTCACCCCATACCGCGTGTCACCCCATACCGCGTGTCACCCCATACCACGTGTGTCACCCCATACCACGTGTCACCCCATACCACGTGTGTCACCCCAGCACGGCCTCCCGCCGCGCGGCCGGCGCAGGGCCCGCTCCCCACGCCCTGCACGGGGCACTCACTGGTTGAGCTGCAGGTCGAGGGTGAAGGCGCTGCCGAAGGCGCGCACCACGAAGCTCACGCGCGCCAGGTGCGCCGCCTGCAGCCAAGGGAGCCCCTGAGCGCCCGGCCGCGCGCCCAGCGCCACGGGCCGGCTCCGCGCCGCGCGCTTGGCCCCCGTCCACCCGCCCGCCCGGTCCCGAGCGGCCACCGGCCTCGGTGTCGGTGCCGCCGCAGGGCAGGTGCTGCGCAGGCCCTGGGGTGCCCTGGCCCGGCCAGCAGCCTGAGCCGCCAAAAACGCCCTTGGGCAGAGACCGAATTCACTGCGGCTGCTTTGGCATTCCGCTTGGGAAAAGGAAATGAATTTAACTTAAAATAAAAAAATAAAAAGAATCCCCACACCCCAGGTGTAGATCCCTGTAGATTCCTGAAGGTGCTTTTGCTTAAACAAAAAAACCACTAAATTGGAAAGAAATTGCTACTTTTTGGCCCCGAAGTGCAGGGGCATGAGCCGGGAGCACCACAGGAATCACCCGCTCCGGGCATCCCTGGGGACACGCAGCACCCATGGGAGCTGAGCGGGCCATGGCAGCCGGGGACTCCTCCATGCAGAGCTCCCGTGGGGGTCAGTGGGGCCGCCCGGCTGCGGGGCCGGCAGCTCCGCGCTCCCCGGGGCCACCGGGCTCCGGCTCTTACCCACCCCATTTACCCCGGCCGCAGCCTCCTTGTGGTTACCCGGGTTTTTACTTAGCGCCGGGCTTAAATCACCTCGGCTGCAATTTAAGGCCATTAATTCTCCTTGGAGGCGGCGAGGACGCGGGGGGGATCGATGGGCGCCGGGGCTGCTGCTGCCGCCACCTCTTGGAGAGCTGCCCCGCGGGGAACAGGACTCCCCCCACCCCAACCCACCCCATCCCACCCTGTCCCATCCCATCCCATCCCATCCCATCCCATCCCATCCCATCCCATGCTGGGGCCGCACGGATCCCTGGCCCCAAAGGGATCCCAAGGTCTCACAGCCCCCATGGGGGCGCAAGGAGCTGCATGGCCCCCGGGAATGGGGTCTCCGGTGCGCTCGGAGCACTGGGCACCCAGCCGGGGGTCCTGCTGCCCCGGGGGCCGCGGCCTGAAAGGGAGCGGAGGGGAGGGGGGGACGGACGCCGTTCACTTACAGGGCCGCCTCCTCCTCCTCCTCCTCTAGGCTCATTCCTGACCCTGGTGTCCAGCTGATGCTTCTGGACTTCTCCTCCTGAGCTCTGCCCCACTAACCTGCTGGGGTGGGTGATTTGGGACACGAGGCGCCCGTCCTGCCATCTGGCCCGCGGGAACCTCCGCTGCAGAGCGCCGGCGTGCGCAGCCACCGCCGCGGGACCTGCAGCGAGCCCGGAGCGGAGCGCTGGGGACAAGCAGGGCCAGGACCGGGCCTGTCCTGCAGGGGACGGCCCAGGGGACATGGTGGGGACCCAGGCGTGGGGACACGGTGCACAGGGGATGGCTGGGGGGACACGGTGGGGACCCAGGGGACACAGGAAGGGATGGACGTGGAGGGCTGGCACAGGGGCACCTCGTAGGGGACACAGCCTGGGGACATGACAGGGACCCAGGTTTGGTGGCACGGGCTGGAGGGGCCGGGCCGGGACATGATGAGGAGCAGGTATATGATGGGGTCAGGACAGGATGGCTCGGGGATGTGGGTGGCTGACACAGGGCCAGTCCTGGAGGGGACATCTGGGGACTCGGGCATCATGGCATCACCTGGAGGAGATGACCAGGACATCATGGGGACCCGCGCGTGACAGCAGAGCCCAGCGCGGACGGCCGGGGGACATGGAGGGCTGGTGGGGATGGAACGGAACCATCCACACGGATGGATGAGAGACAAGGGGGGACCCAGGTATGGCAGCACAGCCGGGGTGCACATGGAGCACTGGTTTGGTGGCACTTCCCAAGGGGACAGCTGGGGACCCAGGTACAGGGGCAGGTGCTGGACAGGATGGCCAGGGGACCTGGAGAGCCTGTAGGGACACGGGGGGACCTGATGCAGGGTTGTGCCCCAGGAAGGACACCCGAGGGCAGGGGGGACACCCGGACATCCTGGAGGAGACACCCAGGGGACACAGCTGGCTCGTATGGGGACACCTGCCAAAAGGGACACCCAGAGGCCTTGGAGGGCCCCAGACACAGCACTGCATCCCACAGGGGACACCTGGGGACACGGGGGACCCAGGGACAGCAGCGCATCATGGAGGAACACCCAGGGAACCGGTCTGGGACTGTGTCCTGGAGGGGACGCCCAGGTGCGTGTCCCCTGGAGGACACCCGCAGCTGCAGAGCCGTGTCCCAGCGCAGGGACACGTCCTGGAGGGGACACCGGGGCTGCCATGGGGACGTGTCCGGGAGGGGGACACCCAGGTGGCATCGGGGGGTCCGGGTGTCCCACAGGGGCGGCCGCGGGGCCCCCCCC
>JAUBOD010000296.1:229027-243169 GCA_032353885.1 Nothura maculosa
TGCCCTAGGGGACCCACCTGCCATGGGGGATCCAACCTGCCCTGGGGGACACAATCTGCCTGGAGGGACCCACCTGCCCGGGGGCACTGAGCGCAGCCTCCTTGGATGGACCCACCTGACCTGGGGAACCCAACCTGCCCCAGGGGCACCGAGTGTAGCCCCCTCAGATGGACCCACCTGCCCTGGGGGACCCACCTGACCTGGGGGATCCAACCTGTCCAGGGAGACTCACCCTGCCTGGGGGCACGAGTGCAGCCCACCCGGGGGACCAGATCTCCAGGACCTGTTTTTTCCTGTCCCTGGGCATCAGCATTGGGTGCAGCCCCCAGGGCTGGTTCGGGCTGCCTGGGCAGAGGCTCCGCTCATAGCGGCTTTGACCTTGCTGGGTGGTTTTGGTGGTGGGAGATGATGGGACTGGGGAACGGAGCAGGGCAAAGCTGCAGCGTGGGTCCAAGGCACAGCCAGGACAGAGGGAGGGAGGTGATACACCCGGAGTGCAGCTCCAAGGTCCAGCTGGGGACAGCAGGGACCAGGGACAGGAGGCCACAGGAATCTGGATCTCCCAGAGGCTCCAACTCATCCTCAATGACTTGGGCAGGGGCAGCTGGGCTGGGGGGACATCAGCCGCCTGGCAAGTGGTGACAGCACCGGTGGGAGGGCCTGGCTCTGTCCTTGGGACTGGTTGCTCAGTCCCCGGGTGCTGGTGCAGCCCCGAGCGCCTTAACCTTGTGGCTGTCCTGTGTGCAAGCCGGAGGCACCAGGACACGGTTCTGGCCGCTCATAACTGCGGGCTCAGCTGGATGCAGGATGCTCCCTGTCCTCCCGGTGGTCACGCTGGGCCGCCCGCCCTCCTCGGGGCTGTGTGAGCTTGGCCGGCCGGAGGCACCTGGAGCAGCAGCTCGAGGCCACAGGAGGCTCTTGGCCCCTCGGCCGCATCTCGCACCAGCTGCCAGCCCCGCAGGAGAGAATTTGGGGGCCGTTCCGGTGGCAGTCGGATCACTGCCTTCCACCACCTGGGATTCCTGTGGGAAAACTGGACTCTGTTCCTGGGAAGGAGCACATTGCACCAGGACGAGGCTCCCTCCGGAGAAGGAGGTGCTGGCAGTGCTGGTAGGATAATCAGGAACGCGGCGGTGGCCACCGCGGCCCCCGGTGCCCGTCTCATCCGGCACAGCCCGTGTGCTGCGCAAGTGGGTCAGAGCGGAGCCTCCTGGGGAGCAGCAGCCACCTCCTTCCTCCCAGGATAAACGAGAACATCCCGGCTCCGCGCTGGCCACGGCCCAGGCTCATCTAAAATAGATGCTGGAGCTGGAGAAAGCCGCGGTGTCGAGGCCGAGCTCAGCCTGGCGCGGGGTGCGGAGCCCAGACCCCCTTCACTGCCCTCCAAGGGAAGCTGTTAAACGCCTCTGAACTGTTTAATCCTGTTCCTCCTTTTCCTGAAAGCGCCCTGGCTGAATTCCTGCTGTAGGGAGACGCTGCTTTGGACCATCCTTCCCACATCCCACTTGGCCCGGGGAGCCCCAGGCGCTTTCCCCGGAGAGGGGCTGCCGAGGGCTCGGGCTCAGCCCTCCACCCGCTCCCGGCAGCAGGACACACGCGGCGCGGCCCACGCCAGCGCTCCGGGAAGCCTCTCCCGCGCTGTGCTGCCAGGCGGCGCGCGGGGCTGGCGACAGCCCCTGGAACCGGGGTCGTCTCCTCGCGCCGCCGTCGCGGCCCGGCCAAGGGCTGCTCCCCGCGCACGTGAGGGGACCGGGCACCCGCAGCTCCTGCCCCAGCGCGGGGCACATGAAGCCCCTGCCAGCGCCCTGGGTGACGCTCTGCTGCACGGAGCCATGGGATGAGCGGATCTGCAGGGAACACACGACTCCGGGGGCTGCGGTCACGTCCATCCCCGCATCTTGAGGGCCCCGCTCCTGGCTTCATCTGCAGCCCCAAGGGAGGGTCACCCTCTCAGGTCACCCCCTGCTCCTCTTGAGGAGCTGAGCACACAGCACGAGCAGGAGCCCCGTGGCCCACGGTGGTTCCTTGTGGCAGCAGCTCCCCTGGGTGCTCCATGACCCTCAGCAGGGAACGGGCAGGAGTTTGGCCGTCGCCCCAGAGAATAATTTGGCTTTGGAAAGACCTGTGAGGGCTCTAGACCTACCTCCTGCCCACGACCACACCAACCCCAGCCACACCGTTCCAGGCAGCCCCCTGCCCTGTGCAAGGAGCCCTTCCCTTCTCCCACCTCAGCCCCAGGGTGCCAGCCTGGGCCATCCCAGAGAAGAGTTTGGCTCTGGTGTAACAATAAACACTCCCCCAAGGCCCAGGATGGGGGGACACCCGTTTCCCCTTGGACTAAACCTGCCCCCATCCTCTCCTCCCCATAGGCTCCACTGGGCACCATCCCACACGTGGCCTCCACCCCGCCGAGCAAGGTGCAAGAACCTTCCTCCTCAGCCTGGTGCCCACAGTCCTGCACGTCACCCGTGACGGTGGCATCGTGGCCATGGCCCAGGGCTGTTACGTGATTAGAGCCATCGCAGGCTCTTATTCAACCTGCTGTCCCCTCAGCCCCAGCTCTTCCCCAGTTTGCACCAGTTTGCTTCACCTTCCCTTGAGTTAGCTCAGGCCACACAAATTTTCCCCGTCACGCAGCAACCCTCTGTTTTTATTTCAAAGTTTAAAAAGATCGATAAAAATCACAATTTAAAACCAATTACAAGTACCCATAGTTATCCCTCAAAACCTCCAGCACAGAAGGAACAGGCCGGGCTCTGCAAGGGCAGGGCATGGATTCCTAGCCTTGACTCTAGAGCCAGAGCCTCTCGCCAGCAGCCTGGACAAGAGCTACACAACGAGGCTACCAGGTATGAACGTCACCAAACCGGAGGGAAGACTCCAGCCCTTGGCAGGGCAGCTCTGTGGTTCCCACCAGGAGCACTGTGACGTTTCACACCTTGGCTGATGGCACGAGGACGTTTCCATCCACGCTGCCACGGCTGGGCTCGGGAGCAGGACGTTTGTGTCACCCCTCTAGTGAAACGGAGCCACTAAGAATAGCTGCAACTTCCCAGGCATTTCACAGTTTCCGTTGAGGGTCCGGGAACAGCCAAGAGGTGGATTTAACTAGTCCAGTTACCAAGAGAGATCTCGGACACAGGGGAAGGAGTTCCCTCGCTCTCGGTGCAGTTCCAGCAGGTCTGGTCATCTTTGCCTGCCCAGTTACGCTGCAGTTTCCACTTGGGTGCCGAGCAGAGCTGAGACTCAAAGCCGCTGTCCCTTGCAGTGACTCGTGTCCTCTGGAGCAAGTCCCTGCTCACAGGCAGAATCCTGCTCCCCGGAGCGCCCGTTAAGGAGGAGAGCAGCCGAATGCCCCAGTCAGGGCCAGATGCTGCCCTCAAGTCAAGGTCAGCCTCGGGGTTGTGAGGTAGAGGAGGAGGGAGCCCAGGGCAGGGAGCCCCCTCTCCGCTATGGCCTGCGAGATGAGGCAGTTCAGGAGCTACTTTCTTCACTGCTCTGACCCAGAGCGGGCAGCAACATCCAGCTCCAGGCATGGGCGGCCTTTGGGAGGGCAGCCGGTGAGCAGGACAGCTCAGGGTGGAGGCCCTGCACTCGCAGCCACAACCATCCACTCTCCAAGCTGCATCTTCTTCTTCCTCGTTGAGCTGCTTCCCGTAAGAACAGGCATTCACTCCATTGCTGCCAACTGCTGCAGCCACCTCTGGGGCACCCAAACCTGCAGAAGCAGCTTCAAGGGAAGGGGGCTGTGCTGCAGGGCCCCCAGGGTCCGCGCACGGGCACAGCTTCGGAGCAGGGAAGCTGCGGGGTCTGGTGGAGAGCTCTGGGCACACAGCGAAGCTGCCAGCTCTGTGCCCTGCAGCCCCCTCACCACCCACCTGCCTTGTCTGCTCGTAGGGAGAGAAGTCGCCACCCAGCTCCAGCCTGGGCTTCTTTTCCACCGGGCTGCTCCGCCTGCAGAGCCGGCGCTTCCTGGCGGCCGGCAGCTCTTGCACGAGGCAGCCCACAGGGCCCAACACCTGCTGTTTCCGAGGTTCCGACAACGCGATTCCAACCTGAGCACCTTCTACATGAGATTCCTGGTCCATGCCGGGAGCCTCGTTGGAATCTCTGCCCAGCACCCCGACAGACCCATCCGTGGCGCCCTGCACAGCACAGACCCCTCTGAGTGCTGCTCCAGCAGGAAGTCCTAGAGAGCAGCTCCCCGACAATCCCCTTGGTTTTCTGAGATTCCCATCCCTGTTACGGGGCAGGTGAGCAGTACAATCCTTCATCTTCAGGCCAGGATCAGTGTCTGCATCAGCAACCAGTTCCACAGGAGCCTGCTGGCTCTCCCTGCCCACCTCGGCTGTCAGCATCTCATTTCCTCTGGCAACTCGTGCTCGAGGCATTAAGTGTTCATCTGTCAAGCAGGACCACGGCACCCTGAGAAGAAGCATCAGTTAACGCTCGCTCTCCAGCCTTGGGAGCTTCTGTTTCCCTCAGGAAGACAAAGCATTTTCTGCAGTGCAGGGTGTCTGAGGCCCTTGTTTAGACAGGTTTTCTCCTGACATCACTGCTGGCAGAGGAGACAGCCAGCACAGGGGATCTTCCAGACTTCTTGACAGCCAGGGGCCTGGGCACAGGAGTGCTGCAGGGCATCAGGGTTCGTGGCAGACATGGGGACAGAAGGGCCCAATTGTCCTTTCTAATTTAAAAGGCCCTAGGCAGTTTGAAAACCCAGTGGGAGTCTCATGAAGTAGAGAACCCACAAGCTCATCTCCAAGAAAAGCATTTCCCACAGCTCATCTAAGCCTTGCCAGGGTGTGTGGTACAAGGGCAGGGGCAGCCCAAGCCCTCTGCTCTCTGCTCTCAGATTTCCTGGCATGGGGCACGAAGCAGGAATCAGTGCCACGGAGATTCAGCTCCTGGTACTGTGACCTGCCCATGTGGCAGCATATTGCCTTGCTGCTCCCCGAGTCAGCAGGTACGTTAAGACTTACTTGGCCAACTGCTCCACAAAGTTCTTGGTGAGCTGTGAGATAACGTCATCCACAGGGGCATACTGAGAGTCATCCAGTGCAAACTGCTTGTGCTGGGGGCTCTGGAGATGCTGCAAGGTGGCAAAGGCCCTTTTAGCAACACTTACCCTTTCACCAGAGGGAAATTCACAGTAACACCCATCTCTCGCAGACTAGAGGGCAAATGGTCTTTAAGGCAGATAGTGTTGCCTACATTTCCCAAATCTGTTTCCAAACAGCAGCCCTGTAACCTCAGGACGCTTAGAGTGAATATTCTATTCCCACAGACACCTGCTGATGAGGAGGCTGTGTCTGTTCCCAACAGCAGCCTACGGCTTTCCCCAGCAGCAACTGAAAACGCAGACTCCAAATGTAGTGTCTATCACTAAAGATTGGGCATCTTGTGGCAGATCAAAACCCTCTTCCTACTTTTAATGCCCCTCAGCTGCCATGCAATAAGGCTTCCCACCTTGCAGCCCAGGTCCTCAGGGCTTTCCTACCACCAGAGCCACCACATCACACTCGGCTCCACAAAACTGTTGCTTGCACAGAGTATGAAGCCTGAGTACAGATATAATGTGACTTCCATCTGTGACACTGATCCTACTAGATAGCAGGAAGGCTGCACATACAAAAAAAAAATCTGTCTTCTTTCTCAAAGGGGCTGCACTGATAACAGACACCTCATGATAACTAAGCGGCTGAGCGAGTCCCATAGATTTCTGCAAGGAATCTGGTCCCAGGGGAGCACTTACATTCTGCAGTTCTTCAAAGGTCTCTTGGCAGCACTCACAAAATCCCCTCTTCCTCTTTGGCACGGTGACTGGTGTGGACTGGTGGCTCTTTTCTCCCTCACTGCGCATTGGACAACCCTCCACATCCCTGCAAGGCAGCAGCAAAGATCTTTCCCTGATCCCCGTTCACAGGAGAACTGCAGCAGCAGACACCCAGATCTCACACAAAGGCCACGGATATAGTGAGGTCTTTGAGCTGTTTTAACTGAAACAGCAACAGTGAGAGCTACAGGGACCAACAGGGCTCCTTTTGCCATTATGCAGAAGATAAAGTGCTTCCCCAAACCCCAGGCAACGGCCAGCGTGGGAGCTGGTTGAACTCTTGCACAGAAGTAGCTACAACCTACCTGGGCCTGCAAGAATTCGAGAGGCTTTTGAGAGGCTCAAACGGGCTGGAGTTTTTGGGCGCCAGAAAGTTCAGGTCAGGAAAGCTTTTGAACTGGTGATAGAAGGGTCGGAATTGCCTGGAAGAAACAGATGAGGACATCACTTTTCTGACAGGGACAGCATGGTTAGAATTGTCACCCTTCCCTCAGACAGGTTCAATTCACTGACTCATCTATGATGGGACATTGCTGCCTCTGCATTTGGCTGTCCCAGAGATCCCACATTTCTCACTGGGGTATGGAAGCTTTAAACCTGATTCCTGGTACAGCACCAAGGGGGAGGATGCTTTGAACAGACGGCAGGCTTGACTGCTCAGCTGAAAATCCCACTTTTCTCCCCCAGCATACATCATGGGCAGGCAGTGAGGTATTTTCAGCTACATAGCAGCACGTTTCAGCTCCCGGATGCCATCCTTCCTCTTTGTGCTTTGTTGCACGCAGCATGTAAACCTAGTATTTGACCCTGCAGCTGCCTTAAGTGTTGTCTTCAGAATAATTAGTGCTCTAGATACTTTAGTGTTTGAGATAGAAGCACCACGGAGATCAGATCTCCTTTGCACAGGATGCTGTAATCAAGTTACAGGCCCTGACCTCACGCACTTCAGTCTTGTTCCCCATTTCAGAGGGCTCAAGCAGATTAAGTGACCTGCCAGGATCACACAAGGAATCTGAGCAAGAAAATAAACGGTTATCAAGCCTGGCTTAGCGCCTTTCTCCTGACATATGAACCTCCTAGATTACTTCTCCAAACTGCCCTTGTCTCCTCTAGAGGAGCATCATCTTCCTGGTATTTGAGAGGGCCTGCAAAGACAAAACACTTTGCTTTGTGGACAAAATATTCACTCTTCCCCATGTAAAAGGCAGAAATGATACAGGAGCCTTTTCATGAGGGTCCTTGAAATTTTAATAGTTTAGATGTTATATTTATTAGAAAAATCTCTTTACCTGCTCAGGTCTTCAACCTTCAGAAAAGGAAGCTTCAATTTCCCTATTAGAAAGACAATTGGTTAGAATTTGCCCTGGCCAAATACTCTATCAGTAGTTCCCTATCTGAACTGGGCTCTACAGCTAAGCCTGTCAATATTTCGACCGCTTGTGAATGCCAAGTTGTTGGTAAAGCACCACTTATGACAGAATTCACAAAACATCACGAAATTTTGGGTAATCTACAGCAGCCTCATCTCCAGAGTATGCAATAAGTTGATAAAACGTTGAAGATAATAAAATAGTGGGTTGTTGTTTTCACTATTAAACTTGGCAGAAGAAAAAAACAACCCACATCCAGCTTCTTCCTGGATCTTCATGGAAAAGCCTGGAGTTCAGAACAGCTCAAAGTGGGACTCATGTCTAGGAAAGTTCCAAGAGCTAAAAGCTGCTGGAGCCAAACCAATGCACGCTTAAGAGGCTGCAAAGCCAAGCTTGGCATGGGAATACTGCTAAATTGCACTGCCTGCCCTCAGCTTGCTCCCTGAGGGGGGCAAAGAGCAGCCTTGCTTCCTGCAGAGAGATATGAAGGGAGCTGAGGAAAACCTCAGCAGGGCATTTGGTGCAAAGGCATCGGAAGCAGGCAGGTGGAGGCCAGCAGATGAGCAGGCTGGGGAAGATGCTGCCTCCCCCATCAGGCTTGTTCAGCTCATGGGTGATGAGCTTTATGGTCAGCCTGGAAATCTTGGTGCACACCTTACTTAAAGCAAAAAACAAACAGAAAGTCTTTCACACATCAAGATACTGTCAATAGGCACCTGCCTGATCCTGACACCAATGCTCCGTGTCTCCCTCATTGTCTCTGAGGGGCGAGAGGCTGTTTTTGTTGTAACCCTGTAGCTCAAATTGACTTTGTCCAAATTTTAACCTTGATCTCTGGAAGGGCCAAGTCTACCTGCCCCCACTATTTATAGTTCCTGGAGCCTCATCCTGAGCTTGCATCAAATGTACTGTTGCAATGCCGAGGTAGCTATTTAAACACTGGATCAATGTTTCCACATTAATGTTGCCAAGCTCTTGGCACTTCTAAGAAGAAAGGCTCATTTAGGGGCTCAATATAAAACCAAGGCGGGTGTGCATATCCAAAGCTCTCATGGTAGAGTGTTCAACTTGTCAAGCTTTTATTTCATCACCTTTACCACAAAGTGGAAAACAATGTGCCAAGTATCACATAAAGAATCCAGGTTAGAGCTCAGTCTAAGCTCTGAATTATTGAATTTGTTCTCCAAGAAACCAAGTCAAACTAGTCAGAAATTGGTTTACATCAGCAGAGCAAATTCTAGTACCACAGTTGGCTCTGGTCGAATTGCAGATGAGAACCTGTTTTTTCTCCCTGTCATCCTCCTTTAGAAGTGTGAGCCCTAGATTGGTGTCTCAGCAGTATATTTCAGCCTAACAGAAGTGAGTGGGTTGTGAGGAACATGCTCTCCTCTCTAGGATGTGTTTTTCTTCAAAACTTAGCTCGAGCCAGTGGATTCAACACACAGTGCCAGCAGCACAGTACTGAGGCACCTCAGGATTCTGGGAGTTGAACTGCAAACAGTTTGTGGAATTCTTAAAAACAGGCCCCAAAATCAAAGGCACAACATTCGTGAATGTGTCAGGAGGCTGCAGCTAAGCTCAGACAAGGAGTTACAAAAACCATTCAAGAGAAACTGCCTTAGCAGCTACTCGACTTTGAAAACTCTTGTAAAATGTCAACAAAAGAAATTCTTAATGAGGCTTCTTTGAGCAATTCTGCATTCGAGTGCAAGTGGGAACACAACTTCCAGACCTACCTTTGTGAACTTTTGATCCAGACACAAGGCATTTTGCCTAAAGGAAAGAGTGACACATTTAGTATAGGAGCCAGTGCAGGCAGAGCTCTAATTACTGATCCCAGAGCAGCAAGTTGGGATCACAGCAGCCTCACCCACCACTTCAGAGCTCCTGCACCACAGACTGCATTGCTTCCCCCTAATATTTAGTCTCCCAGTTAGGGTTAAGTGACATACAGATAGCATTCTTTAATCTTATACCTTAACAGGGTAATAAAGAAGTTTAGAAAGCCACAATCCTAGTCACATACCGTGCTTTTACCCTCGGTTCCTTCTAAATCAAAATTTAGTATTAATTGTGCTACAGAACAGGTTGATGCTAACAGCTAACAGCTACCTCCTTACTTCATCAAAGGGAAAAATCTTTCAATTTTGTACTCTACATCATGAGCTGAAGCAACAGATTAGCTGATGTCAAATCAAAACCTAGAAGGCCACCCTGCTTATTAGCCCACAGGGAGCAAGGAGAATTGGTTAGAGCTGCTGGGGGATCCCATGAGCTTCCAACTGGGCAGCAGTTACCTCTGTCTTCTGGTCCCGTTTCCTCGCCGCCGCGATGGTGCTGAGCAGGTGCTGAGCGTACGACAACATCTCTGTGCAGGGGGACGTCAAAGAGCCACAGCTGGACAAGACAAGGGCAGCGGTTCCTCTGTCCCCCTCTCCCAAGAATAGCACACAGCTCCTGAGCCTGCCATCATCTGGCAACGCTTCCCAACTACCCGGTTCCTTCTCCCAAGGAGGCCAAGGAAAAGCTTTAAGGGAAGGCTCCCCACTTCCCTCCTTTGCAAAGCAGGAGGCTGTTTAAGCCTCTGCTAAACTGGACACTGCTAGGAGTTCTGCAGTAGATGGCACTTGGAAGCCTTGGCAGTTCTGGTCCAAGACTTGCAGAACTGCTGCAATTTCAGCAAACTGGCTGCTTGGGAAGATGCACGAGCAGCAGCAGCCTCCATCACACACCCAGACAGGTTCAGCCAGGCCTGCAGGGCCTCTCAGCAGATACTGGGAGCCTTTTATTCCAGGCCTAATGTCAGAATCACAACTTCACCATCTGTCTTCCCCTGTCACCCCTTCCCCATTCGCCCTGGAGACAGGAAGCTCCTTCCAAAGCAGATCCTCAACCATCAGCAATTCTTAATGAAAACGGCTAAATCCTGCCATTACCGTTAGCTCCATTTCCAGATCAGTTAACAAGAACGATCTTCCTGGAACAGATCCACGCACTTACCAAGCTATTAACTTCTCACAGCAGCATAGCTTCAGTATTTTAAAACATACTTAATGTTTCCTACTATATACATGACATCAAGTTCTGCATATAGAGAGCTCATCTGGCTTTGGAAGGCCAGAGCCAGGTGGCTACAGCCAGGAGAGCATCAGTCAAGTACTACATATTCTTTCCAAATTCCTCCTTCTTCCATATAACCCACTCACCACATCACTTCTGTCCTTCCTGTCTTGAAATCACTGATGTACCAGAACCTGAATTGTGGTAATACAGAAGGATACCATCGACGTGCACGATCTGGACTCCCCACAGACGAGCGCTGGCGAGGATCCCGCTGCCACCGCAGGTGTCCTGGACAAACAGGAGGGATGGAGACAGGTACAGCTCAGAGGGAGGACTCTGCGAGCATATGTAGATCTAAATCTGGTTTAATGAGCATTTTGTTTTCTGTTGCTCAGTTGCCAGATTGACACGTCATTAAAACATGTCTAAATGTTTTGGCACAGCCAAAATGTTCAAACTCATGCTTTTATGTACCCCAAATCAAGAGAAGCATCTAGTACCTATTTTTTAATTCCTCCTATAACAAGAGCTTCCAAGGTGGATACCAGGATCCTCTTTGCTGTTGTGATATCAGTGTAAAGTCTCCTGAGGAGTCTTCTGTCCCCACTACGTGGCTTTAAGTCTTCCCAAACTAAAAACACTTCTAACAGTGATCTTAATGTGAGTAATTCTCTTGTGCTGAACAACCAGAGCTCTGGGACACACTGCAGAGGCAGTGAACGTGGAAGGATGAAATGGTTCTGTGAAGACCAGTGCCTGGAAAGGCTGCACAACACAACAAAGCCACAGGTGAGCGTTTCTAACTGCTCCTGGTCCTCATCTGCCAAGAGCTCTGAAGGACTGGCCGTCTCCACCCTGGCAAGGCTCAGCAGGACTTTGAACTTATTCAGCCAGATAGAAAGCTCATCCATGCCCACCTGGTTCTTTATGGCTTTCTGCAGCAGTTCCCTTCCTCGGCTGATCAGCACCTGCAGAAGAAAGGAAGGAGGTGACGTGCTGGAAGCCACAGTTGCCCAGCAGCAGCGAGCGGAGGACAGAGCGCAGCCGTCCATCAGGAACGGCACCTAGTGGGACACTCGCCCTGCTGCAGACAGCAGGTTGGCCCGGACTTCGCCTCAAAGAGGACAAGACTCAGTATTTTCAGGGAAGCAAAATCCCAAGGGCACCGTTAAGGCCCACACTGAGCAGCCAAGGCTCAGCTCTTACTGAACAGCAGTGAGAGCTTTGGTAGGAGCCAAGAGGAAAACGCCTCTTAGCACCATGTGCCACATCCCATCACACAGCCAGGGCTTAGGAACAGCCTTGCCAGGCTGATGCCAACAAGGAAGTTCCTTTTCGTACCTATGATCGGGTAGATTTTGGCAACAAAGCTAAGCTCTTTGCAAGACAAGTGATGGCACCGTGTGGAAGGACAGGGACCCAGATCCACCGGAGCAGGTGCCTGCAGCCTGGGTTGGGTCACAGGTGCCACCAGAACCCAGAGTTCTGCACAGGGGACAAACTCGGGCCACAAGCCTTGCTGACGAGGAAGCCCAGCTCAGGCTGGTGATGAGGGCCTACAGAAATCCCTTCTGGCAAGCTGGGCTTGTAGACCCCCTTCCAGATTACAACTGCTCCTCTCTGCAAGGACACATTCACAGCCTGCTGCGGCTCTGAGCCCGTTTTACCTGTTCACAACTCTGGTCTTTCCAGATGCACCTCTGCAGCAGGACAGATGACCTGTTCTGCTGGAAAGACAACCAAGCCTTACTTCCTCTGCCACTTAAGTGTCCTCTTACCAGCTCCATCACCCGCACTTTGGGGTGGACAGATACAAGGAACATTAACACAAATATAAACAGCCAGGCTGCCACAAGCACAAGGCGACTGCTCAGAGCAGAAGCTGCTTCCACTGTGGTGGGAGAAAGCTTTTCCTCTGTACAGCCCTTGGGTTAAACCCAGGGGTGACCTCATCACTTATAGCTCTTACAGCGTCTGGTGGCTTCTGCTGAGGTCCGTTGTGGCTCCCTTTGGAGGTGGAAGGCCTCGGGCTCTTGGCTTTTGCACCTTCTGAGGTAACGCTGCTCCACTTCTCAGTCTGAGGCCCGGCCTTGTCCCGCTTGGCCTCCTTGCTGCTGGAAACCACGTAGGTGACTTCTTTGCTCAGGAAGCTCTCGGTCACCTAGAGCCAGAGATAGAACAGTGCTAGGTCTAGGGCTTGAAAGAGGCCAGCTGAGGAAAAATTAAAGCCTTTATTCAGATGGAGACTTCCTTGACAGGATGCCATCTCATATCAGTTACTCTTCAAACAATTTCAAGCACAAAAAAACCCGAGTTTTTCAGGCATTCCAGTTCCTATTAGTTACTTCAGTAGCATATAGTTTCTGAGAGCCAAGGACCCAGCACCAACTCCCTTTGATCTGGATGCAAATTTTGACATTAAACAGGCTGCCACTTTCCTGCTCACACTGCAGCAGTCTGTCCAGGGCCCTGAGCTCACTCCGGGCATCTCGTGCTCCAGGCACTGCTCCCCCTCTTAAGTCAACAAGCCTCATAATGCTGAGGAAGAAGGTCTTGTAGCAGCAGGGCACTTATCTGGACACCCAGGATACAATCTCATAGGCAGGAATTTCTATCGGAAGGCTGCTCTATTTCTGCCTCTCCAAGGAAGCTCTTCAGCAGCTGGAACCTTGACAGGGAAGCTGGAGCAGAGCTGGTTATTTATTAAAGATTGATCTGTGCTAAGAGCTGTGCAGCCATTTCCCATCAAAGGAAGAGAGCAGGAAAGTCAGCAGGTGAGAAAGTGCCCCTGGAAGCGACGCACCAGCGTGGAAGAGCTCCGATATCGGGAGAACTGGGAAGCCCTGGGCAAAGTGAGTACAAAGCAAACAGCTGGGAAAGCAGCTCCTTGGGGGGCAGGGAGCAGAGAACTGGAAAGCCACAACCTACACACGCCACCTTCCACCAAGGGATCGAAAAGCTGCAAGTCCAGGAAAGAGGTGGAAAGTCAAAATGTTTGATTTGGGATAGTAACAGCAGGCAGATCAGATATTCAGGAGAAGGAAACAGTCACTAACAGGCCAGAGGGGCTGCATGAAACCACAGCTGCTGAACCAGCCAGCGGAGCTGCAGAATCCCTATGGATGAAGATCCCAGGCCCACAGGATCAGCTGTTCCTGGCTGCCGTGCGGGGACTGGGTCTAGGCTACAGACCTGCTGGGCAAGCACAGAAAGGGGAAGAGGGAACCTCCCAGGCTGGACAAGGCTCCGGCACGTCGGGAGCTTGGGATGTGGCAGCGGGAAGCGGCAAGGTGCCCCTGAGCTGCCCAGAGCCCCGCGCCGGGGGCAAGGGGTGCCTGAATTCCAGGGCTCCACAGGAGCCAGAGCTGACAGGGAAGGCAGCCATGGAACCACCGTGGCTGGAAAAATCCTTCCGGATCAGCCCAACCCCAGCGCCATAGGTGAGGTCCTGAGCGCCTCATCCGCAGGGTTCCTGACCGCTGCCGGGGACGGTGACTCCAGCGCTCGCCTGGGCAGCCTGTTCCGACGTTTCCCCGCTCTTTCTGTGGTTTTTATCCTAACGCTTAACCCGAGCTTGCACCACCCTGCAGCCCTTGGAGCAGGGCAGGAAGCTCTAGGGCGCGCACGGGACCATCTGCCTCAAACGGAGGGAAATCCCAACGCAGCCCGAGCGGCGCCGGGGAGGAGGAGCCGCCGTGGGGCCGCAGCGACCCCCTTGGCGGAGCGGCGAGAGGCGCACGAGGGCCCCGCACCCCGGGGGGGACGCGAGGCGAAGCCGCGGCCGAGGGCGGCCCGGAAGGACCCGGGAGCGGCGCGCGGAGGGAAGGGCCGAGGCGGCGGTACCGAGCGGAGCGCGGCCCCGGGGCGCTCACC
>JAUBOD010000296.1:247509-267807 GCA_032353885.1 Nothura maculosa
GGTGCCTGCTGGAGCGGGAAGGTTGGACTAGATGATCCCTAGAGGTCCCTTCCAACCTTGTAGATTCTGTGATTCTGTGGCCATTGAGGCTGTGCCAGGTTTTGAGCTGTGGAAATAAGTACATGCATCTCATGGCTTGAATTGCCCTACTCCCATGAATAAAAGTGCATTTAATTAAGTGAATTTTATGAGGAAAAGATTTACCTCTTAAGCTTATGGCCTGGTGCTTTGGAGCTGGTGCTTTTCTATCTATCTGTTTAGAGGCACAAAACACTCTGCCCGCAGGCTGAGATGTCTCTTTTCCCTCCCTAGGAAGAAGATCTCGTGGGCGATGTCTGCAGGGAGCTGGTGGAGAAGTGGTCCCAGGCCCAGGTCGTTGACGCCAAAGAGGAGAAAGAAGGTAGAGTGGGTGCTGCCCGTGCCTGTGCGTGGGGCTCTGCTGCACCACGGTGCTCTGTGCAATTAAAGCCACTGCTGCTCCTCTGTGATTGCTCCTCGTTGCCCTCGCTGCTTTTTTGTCTGGAAAATCGAAGTGCTCTTGGCGAGTCTCATTCCTGGCTTCACCAGCGTCCTGCTGCTCCTTGGGCTCAGAATCCTGCCGAGGAAAAGTTGTCTTTCTGCAGGATTTAGCGTTTTTCTGTTTGTTTAAAAGAATAGAGCTTGCTTTGCACTGAACGGTGCCCCTGGGGCTCTGATGGGAGATGTAGCCGTGGTGTAAAATGTGCCCCTGTTGGTGCAGGTTTGGGAAGCCCTAACACGGCTGTAACCGGTGCGTGCTGCCCTGTGTGCTCCCGCCAGCGCCGGGCCCCAAAATGCACCCAAAACCATCCTCATTTTTCTCTTTCCAGATCTTACACCCCCCAAATCCTTTTTTTCTGAGGTTGGGGTGGGTGGGACTCTCAAGCTGCTGCTCTTCTTTGCTCCTGGGAAACGAATTTTTCTTGTTAGTCCCAGAAGGAAGGTACCAGGAAGGATTGGCTCCCTTCACTGTGGTTCCACAAAGGATAAATACCCACTGCAGTCAAAACCTACGTGTTGCAGCTTCCTGAAAATATCTTTTAGGTGCTCGTACTTGGTAGGAGAATGAAATGTCTGAAAGAGAAAGCTGGGAAGGGAACCTTTGAATTTTTAAATTTGACACAAGATCAAAGCCTTATGGAAACCTGGCCTTACCAAGCAGGCAATATAGAGCAGCCTTTCTGTATAGAAAAAAACCTAAGAAGTTACTGATGGTGTTTACGATCTAAACAAATGTCATTTGGTGCCAAAAACAAAACGTCATTTTAAGAAATGGTCGGCAGACCTTCATACTGAAAGGTGAATCAGCTGTCTCCCTAGGTGAGAAAAGACAGAGCATTAAAACGATGTTAAGTTGAAATTCTGAATATTCAAAGTACTCATTGATGTGAATGTATAGTTAAATAGATACACTCAGTATCTTTTAAGTGGATCACCGTGCAGGAAGTTTCATCAGCTGCAGTCTTACTAATATGTACATGTTATTACAGACCTTCCCTTGCTCCAGGGAGAGCAGCATCCGATGCCAACAGAGTCGGTTCCTCCTTGTTCTGAACCGCCTCTGTGGCGGCTGGTGGCTCCACCGGGAGCCTCTTGGGAACGGCGGGAGCTGGGAGCAGCCTGTGGTGTCTGTGGGCCGGGCTCATGCTCCTCACCCTTCTCCTTGGCAGACGAGGTGCAGGCGATCGCCAGCATGATGGAGAAGCAGGCCAGGATCGTCGTGAAGCCCAGGGAGGTTTCCCAGGAGGAGAGGCAAAGGAAAGCCGCCCTCCTGGCCCAGTACGCCAACGTGACCGATGAGGAGGAATATCCTTTTCCTGACCCTCTCTAGTCTCGTTTTATTAAGAATCTTAATTGTCGTTCACGCTTTTCGGTGTCAGGGTTGGAGGGACTTCTTAATCTTCATTCTCCACGGAGAAATAATTAGGTGCAAAAAACAGGAAAGAAAAAGGCACGGAAGCTCCTATGGAAGCTCCTCGCTTGTGCAGAAGATGCCCCATGTGCAGAAGATGCCCCTTTTGGAGCACCTTCCTCCACCGGGCCCTGCTTGGCTCCGTCTGGGGCTTGTTCAGACGGGCTGTGTTGCAGCAGCGTCACCTCCAGCGTGGCCGTAACACCCACACGTGCTGCTTATCGCAGTGAAAAGGTCCTTTCTGGAGAGGGCAAGTGTCGAGTGGCAGAGTTAAGTTACTTGTTTTTAGTGCTGAGGATCAGACTCTTCTCTGGAGGTCGCAGTCGAGTAAGCGGGAGTCTCATGTGGTGCTTGAGCTGATGGAAGGGTTGGACAGTGGGTTTTGTGCTTGCTTGGCCCTTGGTTGCCTATATCAGTCCTTAGTTTCTTCCTTGTCGCCTTGAAATACATATATATATATATATATATATATACATACATATATATATATATTTGCTATGTTTTAAGGTAAGTGTAAAGGTATAGAGGCAGAAGTTCATTATTGAGGTCCAAATTTCCTTAATTCTCTCACCGGTGAGGATGAACACGATGGATCCTCTGCAACAGCAGTAAATATTGGATCAGAAAAATGTATCCTTTAAGTTCTCCATCACTTGGGCTCACTTTTGGAAGGAGGGCAGCTTCCACGGTGAGTTTCCCAACCTTTATTCCCTGTGTTTGCACTCACTGTCTTTAGTGCCACCTTTTAATCTTGGCAATTCATTTTTTCCCACATAGCCTGACCTAACTCGTAATGAAAGTTAGAGGTTCGTCTGCTTTCCTGGTCTCCTTTCCCCATCCTGTGTGTTCTGTTGAGGCCAACACTGTCACTTTCTTTTCTTCCTTCCTTCCACCCCCTCCAAAGCTGTGCAGAACATAGAAAGTTACCCATAATAGCACTTAAATGTTCAGCCTGGTACTGAATGGTCTCTAGAAAAGTAAATCGTGTTGGGAATTGCTAAAAACTACTGTGAAACTGTCACATTTCCTTTTTTGCATAAGGCTGCAGTGCGCTGAGCGCTGGTGAACAAGGACCAGTCTTCTCTGCAAACCCTTGAGCTTGGCTCAGTCCTTGATCTCCTCAGCTGAAAGGTCTGGGATGGGAGCTGTTTTTCTCACAGGACACAAGTAAAGTTTGGAACTTAAATTGTTCTTGTTCCTGAATTCCTGATAGGAGAAAGTCACATGGGGAGGCACCTGCTCTTTCTGTCTCTCTTGCTCTTCCCAAAGCCATCGTGGGAGAAGGGACGTGAGATGGTGGCAGCCTCTGGTGGGGGTATCAGATCAACCAGTTCGTGTTTGCTAAACGCAGTGTCTAGTTCACAGGCCCCCCAAAATCACCAGAAAGGGGAAGCTCCATGTGTTGAGAGCTGCCCTTAACTCACAGCCAGCTCTGTTTCGAAACACCAACGTGGAAGACGTCTTGAATGCCAGGAAGCTGGAGCGGGAGCTGCTGCGGGATGAGTTCCAGAAGAAAAAAGAGCAAGACAAGCTCCAGCGAGAGAAAGACAAGCTCGCCAAGCAGGAGCGGAAGGAGAAGGAGAAGAAAAGGACACAGAAAGGAGAGCGGAAGCGATAGCTGGAGGCTTGCCGTGGGACTCAGAAAGCATAAAATTAATTACGAGTGTGGTGTGTGTTTGAAAAGCAACCGAAGTTCTGGGCACGTGGCCGATGAGCGGTTCCTTGGAAGCGTTTCTTCTTCCACTTACCTAGCAAAAAAGAAAAAAAAGAAAAAAAAGGAAAAAAAAAAAGGTAAAAAAAGAAATTTCAACACCTCTTCACCTCCAGATGTGCCATGTGCTTGTGGTGTCAAATGTCCCAGTTGGTTTTTGTGGCCAAAGTCCGTTCCGGGGACGGTGGAGTGGTGGTGTCCGTGTGTCTGATCAACCCGACTCCGGGAAGCTTCGGGCAAAGCGGAACGCGGTGCCGGATGGAGCCTCGGTGCCGGATGGAGCCTCGGTGCCGGATGGAGCCTCCGCGCCTGCCTCGCCCTGCGGCACCGGCCTCCAAGCGCTTGGGACTGGAGCAAAGCCCCTTCCTGCTGCGCAGTGAGGGACCTGCTGCTGCAGGGGGCAGGCGCATTTACACTAACCTTGTCCCTGCACTGCCAGGGACAACCCCGCGTTGTTGCATGGACTGAACAGAAAGAGCAGGGGTTGGCTCTGACCTCGTGATGGAGAGGAAATGCCACGAAATACCTGTGAGCTCCAGCCGTGAGACGCTGCACCCGGAGGTGCTCGGTAGGGAAGGGCCGCCGTGATCTCAGTAGCAGCAGCAGATTGGAGTCGCACGGCTGGGTGCCGGGACGGTGCTTCCTGACGTGGCAGGACAGGGGCTGGAATTCCTGCCGTAGCAAAAGCTTTGGTGCCGGTGGGGAGCTGCTGTGGGCAGACCACACTGGGACGTGTCGGGTGTCCAGGCAGCTCCATGGGTGCCCAGGCAGCTCCACATTCGACCTGGAGCAGCTGCCGTTGGAACCGTCCTTGTCACCTGCTTGAGCACCGGGTGCGCCGTGGGGTAACGCGTCCTGTCCCACTAACTGCGAGTGTGAGTGACCGCTTTGTCTTTGGACTTCAAGAATAAACCTGTCTGGCCAAGAAGTGCTGTTGTGCTCCCTGTCTGAGCGAGCGGCACCGGGATCCGCAGCCCCGCATCCTCTGGCCTTGTTACACTGCAGAAATATTCCCATGCCCCAGTGCTGTCCTGGGCTTGTTCCTCTTCTATCTCCTCCCTGTTTTCCTGACTGCTGCTTTCCACCCCATGTCTCTAGGGAACAAAATCCCAGTGCTGCTTTGGGGCCAGGCCTATGTTCAGGACCACCCCTTTTCCCATTCCCAAGTGCTCTCGTGGATCCCAGATTTCTTTCCTGGCCGCTGCTGTGGAGCATGGGCCTGTGGCCAGGGGGAGAGGCGACCCGGGGGCCCAGAGCCCTTCATGCCCCACTGGCCTCTGCGAGTCCCTTGGATGGGGCTCCAGGTGAGCGCATGGAGCAGCTTTGGCTCCGCTCCGGTTTTTAGGAAGCTGCAGGTTCTCCCAGCGCTTTTTAACACTCCCTGCTCTGCCTTCACTGCAGTCGCTGGGGCGGCTGCAACCAGCAGGAGCCAAGAGTCTCTTTTTCCATGTCCCTGAACTGCAAGGGGAGCTCCCCAGCTGCGAGACCTTCAGTTAGGCCGGACTAAGACCCTCCCGCAGCCGACACGTCCGGCCTCGCGTCAGGCAGAAAGGATCCCCCATCTGGGCTCCTGACACTGATACAATTTTGCCCTTGTTGGCCTGGAGCAAAGTTACAGTCATTTCCTCCTGCAGGCTCCAGAGGACACTTTTCGTGTCAGCACTGCCTGCTCTGCTCCTCTTCTCACTTATTTCACGAGTGAGCTCAAAAAGGACAACCCCTGTCACCAGGCAGAGCTTTAGGAGCTGAGACAGCCAAGAGCAACGCGGCACAAAAGCTTTTCAACAAGAGTTAATTTATTTCTTACCAGACAAGACTAAATTCAGTAGTGTGTAACATCAACGTGTGCTAGGTTGAACGTAACGAGTCTTAATGCTGTGACGTGTGCTGTGACGGTGTCCTCTGCTCCTGCCCCATGAATTCACCCCGGGGCAGGAGTCCTGCCCCTATCACTGATCAAAACGGTTCCTTTTGGTTCTCCTGCATTCTCAGTTTCTTTCTCCCATCATCCTACAACGATTTCTGTGCTGTGGTTACACCTTTTGCACATCAGGATTTCTACAGGTAGGAAGAACACAGACATTTAAAATAGCAAGGTATCTAGGCAAAGAATAGTTGAATAAATTTAATCCACACATTATAGTTAAACTCGATGCTAGAATTGTTAAAACCCTCTTTATCTCCTGAGCCACATAATGCCAACATTTCATATCAATAAGTTATTTGGATTCAGTACAAAGATAGGGAGATAAGATATGCGGATCAACCCCAAGCTGCCAGAAACACAGGTGCAAACTAAGAAATGGAAAATACGACAACCAAATCTCAAACCAAACTAGCCAAAGAGTAACGTTAAAAAAATCTAAATCTCATAACTTTGTGATACCCTCTTGTCAAATTTTAAAGCGAAGGTATTAAAAACAATACTCATTATTTCAGCTGCTGCACAGCTCTGTGAAGGTTAATACTGCGTGCATGTTGTAGTTTGATTACATTTAAATACTTTAAAACAGAGGCCTTTTTTTTTCTCCCAAGCACATGCTCAAATGATTTGAACATATTTACTAAATTGTATGGTTTCAACAGCAATTTAATAAAATCACTAATTTAGCAGAACCTGGTGCATCTCCTTTCACAAACTTGGATTCTAAAATTTCAAATTCATAAATATGAGCATTTTAAATATTTAATTTTACATGAATACTGGCTATTCTTAGCATTGTTTTCCTCCTGTTTCCAGGTATCAGTTTGATAAGGAAGACACTTTTACATCACAATCTTGCCTGACACTCCATTGTATGGTACATTACATTACAGTAGTGAAGAATCATTATTTTAAAACCTACTTCCTAAAATAAACCTAAAAGAACTTAGCAGAAGCGTTTTCTATACCAGGGCCCAGCTGCAGAAGGGAAATTAAATTGGCTGTTAGTTAATTCCTCGTCGTTTCTCAGCTCGCTGCCGTCAGTTAGGCCTTACAGCAGGCGGGCTCTGTAAAGCCCAGCTGACAGCGCTGCAACCTGGACAGCTTGGGGCGAAGCTGGGAGCCCTTGACCGAGTTCAGCTGCTCCGTGGGGTGTCGGCGTGGGACGGGACGGCGCGGGCGGCGCTGGCCCCTTAGCGCTTGCCCGTGTCGGCCCTGGGCGCGGGGCCGTCGCCCGCCCTGTCCTCGCTCGGCGCCGTCTCCGGCGGGGCCCTGTCGGCATCGTGGGCGGCTTTGGGCAGCGTCATCTGCAGGGCGCACCACAGCGTCGTGCGCACCTTGCGCGTCGCCGCGCTCATCTCCTTGATGGCCACGGCCAGCGCAAAAACATCTGCGGGGAGGGCGAGAAGAGGCAGCTTCAGTGCAGGGAAACGGCTGGGAACGAGCTCACCTTGGGGATTCCAGAGAGCAGAACTGTTCGGGCTCCTCTCAGTGTCTTGTTTCTCTCTCATTAAAGGAATGTGTAAGTTGAATCTAAGAAAACTGGAATTTTAAGCAAGTACCTGGACTTTGTGTAATTACTTGGTTACAGCAGCACTTTATGCCGTGTGGCCCAAGGTGTTTGGGTCACCTCTGTTTCTGGCATTCCATGGACCACGTGCTGCAGGCGGCTCCTTCCTCCCTGCACAAAGTCACTGCTCCGGATTCGTAGTGACCTCTTTGGATCCATCACCTGGAGCCTTTACCCATCTCACCTCTGCAATTGCTCGGGCAAGAGAGTTGGAGGAAAAGCTACTCCATAGCGTGTTATTAAAGATCAGGCTCTGCATCAACTGTGACGAAATCATCACCTCAAAATGGAAAGGTGGCCAAGTGGTCCATTTGCTCAGGAGTTCAGCACTCAACACATACATAAAGGAAGAATTTTGTTTAAACTGAACTTGCCAAAACAGAGGCCATGGCTGGTAGGTTCTGCCTCTCAAGGCACTTGTATGAGATGGAATAGGAAGGTGCTGTGAAACAAACCTCTTCCTCAAGCAGTGGGACCGGGGAAGATCTCCAGGTCTGACAGGTGACTCACTGATCTGGTCTGGAGCAGTGCTAAAGCCAATGCCAGTTATTTGGATGGACTTAAAAGACCCCTCAAATACTTAAAGACCAAGCAAATAACTCAGTCCTCAAGGTAAAGAGAAACAAGCCCCCAGGATTGTTAGGAGGTGAAAGAAAAATCGCTACAGTGTCTCCTTGGAAGTAACCTGGGTGGCAGGGCTGCATGGAGGGACATCCACGAGGAGCCCGTAACCCACTGAATTCCACTGCGGGGACAAAGGCAGCAAAGGAAGAGCCCAGAGAGCCTCAAAAGCCTGAGGAAACTTCCCCCACAAAGACATTTTCCCACAGACAGCAGGTTTTTATCTGATTCACATCTGCCTACATACTAGCAAAAGATAAAGCTGAATTTTCTGTGTATTTTGGATACCATAAAAATATTCCACCCCTTAATGTTTGCATTTCCATCCACAATGCAATTTACATTTTATCAGAGAAATGCTTAAAAGAAAGGCCCACGTGTAGATTCCATACGGAGACTGTAAAGCAAGTTTTACAGCAGAAACACAGATGGGATAGAGAAGATGGTAACAGGAATATGAGGAACTGGAGGAAGAAGGGTGTAATAGCTGCATGTCATCTCCCGTTCCAAAATGCAGTGAAAAAATAAAAGAGAGAAAAAGAAATAGTAACTTTGTTACTTTCTAGTTTATTTACCAGATAAATGATTTAACCATCTTCCCTCAATAATATTTTCACTAGGCTATCGAAACCATTACCTAAAAGCAATGCAGTCTACTTTCTCAAGGCCCTAGACGCACAAAACCAACAAGAAATGCTCCGGACTTGCCATAGACATGGAATTTTTCAGCTGCCTAAGGAGGGTGTGTGAATGAATGTGTTTATACCTCTGTCATCCTGGCCCCTGGGCGCTCCCTGCCGGCGTCGGTTCGAGGCGTTGACGATTTCATCCTTCCGCCGAGCCTGCACCACGTGAATAACCTCCAGGTGCTTGTCGAGGGCCGTGGAAATGTTGGCGTGGAGGGGAGAGCTGCGGAGGCGTTCCATTTTTCCCAGCAAAGTCACAACCTAAACCAATATTTCAAACCTGTTACAAGAATTCACACTCGAGACTTAAATGAAAACTAACTGGCTTACCAAGAAAAGCTCCACAATAACAGCTGCATTCTTGTGAAGTATTGCTTGAATCCTGCTCTCAAAAGAGTTAAACTCTTACCTAGGATTTCATCTTCTGTGAGATAGAAGGTGCACAAAACCTGGGTGTAACACAGCTACACCGAGGTCCTTTTAAGCTAAAATACCCAAATATCAGGACACCTGCTTGGCTAAAGCTGCTGTGGAAACCCAGCTACACACCGACTTTCAGCCAGTGCTAAAGGTGCCATTGCAGAGAGTACCAAGCACGATAAACCCCCAAATTTCTCAGTTTTATTCAGCTCACTTGAAAATCTTTGTCTTTTCTTGTCTTATTTCATATCTTAAACACCTTACTATGAATTTGGCCGGTTCCTTCCCAAACTACTTCCAACAGACCACTGAAGACCTGTAAGGAAGCCTGATGATTAATGGTCATCCACAGGTTTTAAACAAAAAAAAGAAGACTGGGAAAGGAAACAATGTTTATTGGGCAAGGGCACCCAGAAGAGCAGAGCACAGCAGCCCACTTGCCACTGGGTTTCCTGGTCATCAAGCTCAGGGCAAGAGCAATTGGGAGCTGCCTCCATCTCCCAGAACTGTCCTGCTCTCCTTTGCATCCAGCAAAAGCCTGGAAGAAAATACCTGTAGGCAGGAACCAACTACACAAGTTCCTGTGGCAGCAGCAGCAACCAGCAGACTCCAAAAATGGCAACACAATGGATTTTGTAGTCATTTTGCAACTCACTCTGGCTTGTTCCCGTAGCTGATCCACAATTAAGCGGTCAACTCTTGATGGGTTTGAGGTCAGCCGTGGGATCGGAGTGTTGTTAGAACTGGAGACCTTTTTCCCTGGGTAGTTCTTAGCAAGAGCTGATTCCGTCTGCAGAGAAAAAAAAATACAAGGAAGATTTACTCTCTAAAAATCACAATTTGTAAATTGTGCTTTACTATAACAATAAGAAATATCAGATACCTGTTTTTTTTTCTTGAATTAGATTCTCCCTCAGGGTTTTGTTTTTTCTTAAAGAGTGGATAAATATGGATATAGTCATTGAGATTTAACCACTCAGTAATACAATCACCCGTTTTCAATGGACAACAGCTTTACATGAAGCAGTTTAAATAAAATACTTCACGTGAAGATAATGTGATTGAGAACTGCTGTATCAGCTGACATCCTACATTAATTCTGTCTGCAAATAAAATGGTGGCAAGACAGAATCACAAAGCAAGAAAGAACAAGCAAAGACATGGAAACCTCGTCCACTAAGTTAAAAGCATTTAAGTCAGCAAATAATCTAAATTTTGTATGTATTAATTGAGAAACTAATTTTTTTTCAATCAAACAGTATTTTACTTAGTCATCAGGAATTTATATTGAAACCTGATTGTAAGATTTCAAATTTCAGCATGATTTTACTCGTGTTTAAGGTAGATTTCCATCAATGTGTTTCCTATTTTCCTTTCAGAATTCAGTTGAATTCTGAGGACTGGCACAGCAGAGCTACTCTGAAGTATTTTTGGGTCAAATTTCTCTCATAGAAAGTGGTGGCTCCAACTGCCTTTTTGAAGTTCAGCACCAGCTTGAACTGGCAAAATGAAGACACTTTTGACATTCATCAAAGGGCACTGAGACACAGTCTAACAAAAAAGAAAATTCCTTTAAGTAAGGTAAACCTTTCAAACAGAACTCTCCGGATATTCTTAATTTAATGTTTTATTCCATTATTAATTACTAGGCTGTTTTTTCAGCTCTTATTTAGTATATCCTAAATGTAAAAGTTCAGGATAACAGGAAGAGGTCTGAAGGATTTGCTGACAGAGCAAAAGTGGAGGGCATAAGAATATTAATTCTTAAAAGGGTTAAAGTTCAGTCCTTGTTCTACATGTATTTAATAGATTTGCTTTCTAAGTTCTCAGATAGAGTGTTTATCTCATATGTTAAAAAATAAAAAGTAACATGATTTTGATATTCGTAGAACCTGCACCCCCTTGCCCTCCTCCTGACACAAAGAGGTTGAAAAAGACACTGAATTCCTGCTTTAAGTGCAATATGGGATATAAAATTAACTATATTACCACTAGGGCTACAAATTTCACCACTTGAATAATGGCAGTAAATTATTTTCTCTTCTAAGTGCCATTAAGTGTTTCAATTTTCAACCCATAATGGTGAGAATTACCCACAAGTTATTTAACCGATCTGGACTTTGATGAGATCTAAATCAATTTGATGATATCGACTGCAGGCTAAAATCAATATTTTATTTTTTACCTTCTTTCTTTCTTTCTCCAAAGCTCTCCACTGCTCGTGGCATTCTTCTAGCCTAACATACAACTCACTGGCAAGGCCACTTCGTGTCTTAACTGGTCTTTGGAACCCAAATGCAGGTACAAAACCAGAGAACGCGCTGTCACCATACATCATGTCATTTAAATAGGGATAGAAGTGAGTTAAATCATCGTAGGAAAACAGGCCGTAAGATTCCATGAGAGGCACAACGGACTGGCTGAAGGGCCGCGCTGCTCTCAAGGGGAAGCCGTTGGAGCCAAGCTGCTGATTGTGCCTCAAGTCGCTCAGCAGGTAATTGTTGGGAAAGCCGGAAACCTGCGGGCGAGTCACGCGAGTCACCGCGTTGGCGTCTCCGCCTCCCTGCCGGAGGTTGAACTGGCCCTGAGACTCGATGAAATCCTGGTACGGGCTCTGCACCAGCCCTTCGGGCTGCTTTTGACCTTCCTCCAGATCATAATGCCCACCCTGTGGCTTCAGCTGCAAGCAGTGCTTGCTCACATTTTCAGTGATCTCAAATTGTTGCGCCGAGTAATTTTCACAGAATCCGTTCGGATTCTGCTTTAATTTCTTGTCACTTACAGACTCAAAGAGATTCTCGTCTCCAGCCTTCCCCAGCGATTCCACGTAAGCCGTGGACTGAGCTCGCTCTGCTGTATTATAAGCAAAATCAAAATTGGAAAAAAGCGAAGGGTTATCTTGGCAGCACTTGTGAAATAAATTGCTATTTAAAGGGAAATTTGAAGATGACAACTGAAAAAAATCATTTGAATGACTGAAACTTTTTGAAAGAGTAGATAAATGATTATTCAGTTTTACCAAAGGACTCGGATTCTGAAACGGGACCGAGGCAGTGGTTTTAGTCTGAACGTTCATCCAAGTTGGCCTTACGTTAGTATTCACTGAAGTGTTTGTGGAGCTTGGTAATAATGTAAGGGATTTACAATATTCGGAATTCTGTAGATCACCTTTGGAAAACTGCTGCTTTTCCACAACATTTGTACAGTCACTATTCCCTGGAAATGACGTAAGAGATTTTAGTCCATACTCTGATTTTTGGCCAAAATCAGTACAGAAAGAAAGCTTATTTGCAAATTGTTTTTCTGACAGAAGTCCTCCAGCCTTGGAAAATGTGAAGTTTTGTTGATCTTGAATTATATCTTCCATTTTTTTCTGAGTTCCTGGTTTAACTTGAAATAACTTAGTGTAGGTTTCTGTGTCCATAGAGGGTGCTTCAGTTGTTCCATTTACTAACTTTTTATTTTCTGGGAGGCTACAATTGCTGCTCTTGTTAGCTTTTGCTTTACTAGGATGAGAATATTCAGTGTATCTATTATAATCTGCATTTTCATTATATCTGTGAAATTGTGGAAGAAATGTTTCCGCCTGCTTTTGATGTACCTGCACATCTGCTCCTTTGGGACATCCCTTCTCTCTTCCATAGGAATAATTATCAGCTCCTGAGTCTTTGATTGCTTCTGAAAACCCAGCCTGAGGTGTAAAGGTGTTTTTAACATATGGAAAGTTCTGCAATATGGGTGTTGTCTTAACGTTCTCAGTAGCCTGCATGTTGTAGCAGGTGGCATGATCATTCCGAGGAGGGTATAACCACGGCTCTTCAAAGTCCGTGCTGGCAAACCCGGGGTAACATTCATCTGCTTTCTGCTGGGATGCGAGGTTACCACTTGGCAAGTACTGTTTGTCAGCAGAAGCGGCTTCGCCAGTGAAAAAAGCCTGTTGTGAAACAGCGGCTACTACTGGTCTTTTGGGTTCTGGCAGCAGGTCATGGTGCTCTGCAATTCTGCTTGTGTTCACAGGCCAGGCTGACTTGATGTTGGAAGAGCAACTCCTTGAAAACAAAATAAAAACAAGGAACACACGGGTAGAACTCTCCCTCTCTCTTCCTCCTCTGCCACTTCCAGACAAATGCAGCAAAACCTCTGGAAACCTTGTTCTTGACCCAACCACATCTCTTGCGATCCAAAAGTGTCTTACCCAGACCTCCATCTACTGTTGTCCTCAGTTAAAAGTTACCAGCACACTTGGACGCTGGTTACCGTGCAGTAACACGGAACCCTCATTGACAATTTATGCCATAAACTGTTAAATTATGGCATATTTTCTCCTTATGAACACCCTTATTTAGCAAGGACACCAGTTTTTAATATTCACTTGTACAGTCTGTGCCCTTAAAGAATGAGATGCACACTGAATTCGTGACCTGCCCCACCAAACACTCATTTCACTATTTCAAATTTTACTAATTTTAGATTAGATATCACTTAAACTTCACTAATTATAATTTTACAGGATGTTTTCCTCAACACTTTCGACGTGCTCTCAGCCCTTAGATATCTGCTTCACCCTGTGCCATGGGACAAGCCCAGATCAGGATGGCCCTGGGCAGCTCCAAGTTATTTGAATGCTTAGACAAAACACTTCTATATATCAGGTAAAGTGACGGGGATGTTATTCAGAAAAAAAAGAGAATGCCACTAGAGCCTGCACAGCAGCTTACTCACCCATCAGCAAAATACGGCTGTGATTTTTCTTGTTCTTCCAAGATGTTAGATACAAGTCCATATAAATCTGTTTCACTACCATAATCATTCCTTTCAGACTGAATCCTGAAAATAATTATTTAGATTAAAATATTTAATTAAGCTTAAGAAAAAAATGCACCGATTCATTTGACATAAAATCTCTATCTGGCAAAAATGAGTACCTGGGCTTTACATTAATCTGAGAAGCTGGAGGCTGCTTAGTATCGTCTCCATAGATCGACCACGGCGCGTATAAAAGGGAAGAGTCCACAGGTGCAGAATATTCTGATGTTGAAAGGGGAGAATTGTAGGTCTGAGGTAGCTCTATACTATCTTCATTCTACATTTTAGATAAAATCAAATTATTTATGTTAGCATTTATCACGTCAAATTGTCATTTCATTACAGAATGGCTATAAGGAAGCAATACCAAAAAGAGATTTTACCCTCAGTTCCATATGACCTTTTGCCCAACTGGTTTCTACTTCACAACTCTGTTTTCCATGTCTGTAAAACACTTCTGTGAGCAAAAAGCAGCCCCTGATGGGACTGGCCAGAGAGGAGTGAAGGCACAAGTCTCCTGCAGGATAAGTAATGGATCTTGAGGATAATGGGGAACAGGCTTTATTAATTTCAATTTTCCACTTCAGGGAAGATTTATGGCTACAAATGCCAAAAAAAAAAGAGTGCTTAATTCTCTTGATATTTTCTACTGAGAAGAATTTTCTAGTTCCCAAAAGACTGGAAAGACTGCTGTTCAGCAGACTGCTTTCTGTGAGCAGAATGTCTGGACTTGGAATTTATGGTATGCCACAGAAACATCTGCTCAGTACCTAAGCTGCTCCTTTTCCCCAACTTCTCTGCTAGCAGAAACATTTCAGTTACCAAAACACAACAAGAATTGCCACATGCTTCCCTAATTGCCACATGCCTTCATCTCTAAAGCTCTCCAAAAGCTCCTACCACCTCTGAACCTTTCTTTTTAAAAGCTCAGCTTCTGTTAATTTCTCCCCAATTCCCTCTGTTCATCCTCATTTTTTGACTCTTCTTTTAATTCACAACCTCTTGACTTTGCTGTTATGACACCTCTTTTTCCTTCACTCTTCATCATTTTCTCTCCTCGTACAGCCACCTCCAGCTTCTATAGCCTTGATTTTACTCTAAGTGAACCCAGCACAAATAGTGAACTCAATACCAATAACTTCAGCAATTATCTTTCAGCTACAGATCTATTTTCTCTCAACTGTTTCCCGAAGCTGGCCCTAACTAGACCCACATTGTAATATGACCAAGTTAAGTCTCACATGGCTCCCTCTTGGCTAAATACACCTAAATCTCAAGTCCTGATTTCTCCTCCCACGCTGTTCTTTGCTGCACACATTCTCTCATGCTGATCCATGTTACCTCTTAGCCATTTGCCAGCTTTCTACAGAACCACCTGCATCTTCTGTCACTCTTCTTCATAACTTTCATTTTTTATTTGCTTTAGCAAAACTAAAAGTTCAGTCTGAACTCATCTACTGTCCTTTCCTCTTTTAAATATTTTAAGCCCAACTTCTGCTGTAATGTTCTCAAGGGACCAGTCAATAAACCAAGAGAAAAAGTGCAAAATAAACAAAGCAGAAGGCTTAACATTATGAACCACGAAAGTGATCAGACAAACAGAATAGGAGAGCAATTCCATCATTATTCTGAAATATTTGTTAAATTGAAGTTTCTTCTGAAGGATTTAAAATTTGGATATGACGAGAGAAATAATTTCTTCATCTATCAGAAAACAGGAATTATACAATAAAGAGATCTATGCTACTTTAGACAATGTAGGGAAACAGAAGATGAAATACACAATAGGTGAACAACCTTTATTGTGACTGTATTAAAAAACCCCACATCTTTCATGATTAATATTACCTTAAGATATTACAAATCAATCAAACATAGCTATTATATTCTACAGCATAAGCAATTGTATTAAAAATACTTTTTGATCGCTGTGTTGACAAAGAACCCTTAAAAACATCTATTTACATGTATATAAGATCTCATTTACAATCAACGGCACCTGTGCTTTGTAGCAATCATAGAGCGAGCCGGAGCCTGTCATGACACTGCCGAACACGTCACTCAGCCTCCCGCCAGCCTCCGTGCTGCTCCAGCAGCGGCTGCCGCCTCTGAACGCAACTTTGGGCTAGGGAAGACACAGGGAAAACAAAACCAAGTAGGACACAATTACACACAGATCTAAGAATTTCAGGCTTTATATACTTCGGATCGTCAATTTACCTGCAGACTCTCCTCTGAATTTTCTGATCTTCTATAGATTGACATTTTAGCACTTTCGTATTTGGTCTCAGTTAAAGGACCCTTCCAGCAAAATACAGGGATTTCATAAGGATTTCAAAGACAGGGGAGATGCAAAGGGAAATCTGCTTTGTTTGCATCATGGTAGCTATCTTGAGTTTTGAAATAGCTAAAAATGCAACAGAAAAATACCAGATCGTGTAGGTGAGCACTAATGTCTTCATCATTTTCATCAACAGCAGTGGAGGAGACACTTGGCCATTTCTGTATCGCAAGACACCACCTATTGATAACTACCCTTTTATCACTGTTCTTACTACATAAATTACATGGATGCAGACATCCACGGATCCATGTCTGCATCCACGTAATTTATGTAGTAAGAACTTGGATATGACCACAATACACACGCCAGGAGCTGAGACCTTGGCCTGATCTGTAATGACTTCCACATAAGAAACACCCTCCTTCTCCCCACTCTGCTCTCTGCCAGCCGACCTGAAGAGTAAGGGGCTGGTGGAAGAAGGGGATGAAAAGAAACCAAAAACAGGGCTTCTCTTTCTCCCCTTTTATTCAGAAGGCTGAGGTACATAGACAAATAAACTTAAAATAAAACTAAGTAAAATAGGAACAAAAAAAGATTATTTTCATGTTTTAAGTATGACAGCTGTCCCTCACTTGAAATGGTTATCCAATTTAGGAAAAGCTGAAGCTTCACAGCATTAGGGTCCCAACATAAAAGCACCCCTATAGACTGGCAGGTCATTAACCATGCAGTGTTAACTGCCTGCCCTTATTGCTGCCTCATATGGAACATCAGTAGTAGGGACGTGTTTTTTAGGTGCTCCTCTCACTGCTCTGTATCTCACATTCACAGGCTACAGCTTCATCCTCCTTCCAGGTTAAATGAGCAGTTACAGTGATGTATTTTAGCATAACGGTTATACCATACATATTCTAGATATATGAACATGCAAAACCAGAATTAATTATTGCAGAACACTGCCTCATTTCTCACACCATTTACACCATATTTCCTCCTTATTTTATGATTATTTAGCAAGGACACGCAGCGCTTAATACCCGCTTGTCTGTGGATATTAAGGTGACAGACCTTAAAGAACGAGGAAACGTAGACACCCTGTGAATTTGTGCCTTTCCCACCACATACACTCACTTTGTTAAAGTTTGATTAATTTTAAATTAAATACTAACTAAAGCTCACTAATTAGGATTTTACAGGGTGCTTTCCTCAATACCTTCAAAGTGCTGCCAGGCCTTAGAGATCCATCCACATCACCCTGTGCCATGGGGCAGCCCCAGACGCCCTTTGGGGAGGGCACGGGCAGCACCAGCCTCCAACTAACAGGTTTAAGAGCAGGGAGCCGCTGCCCCGCTCGGGTACCGGCGCCCGGGGGAAGCTCGGGATCGCTCCCGTCACCCGTGGCGCCGCCGCGGCCGCCTCCCCAGCTCGGCCTGTGGCCGCCGCCGCCGCTCACCTCCATGGGCCGCCCCGGTAACGTGCCCGGCCGCCCTCACGCGTCGCCGGCGCGGGCGGCCTGAGGCGCGGGCGGCCGTTAGCCTCGCGCCGCGGCGCGGGCGGGCCAACCGCCGAGCCCGCCCCCGCCCCGGGCGCGCTCCCAGCGCATTGGCCAACGCCTCGGGCCGCCTGGCCAATGAGGAGCCGCTCGGCGCCCTCGCGCCCTCTCCCCGGCGGGGGCGTCTCGCTCCGGCCCGCGGGTGTGTGGCGTCGGGCGCCTCATTGGCTGCCGGGCGGCCAATGGGGAGCGGCGGAGGGGCCGCTCACCCGGAGACAGCGCTGAGGCGCTGAGGGCGGCGGCGCGGCGCCCCCCGCGGCCGGGCGGCGCGGCGCGGAGCGGAGCGGAGCGGCCCCGCTCCCGTTCCCGGGCGGCTCCTCCTGCCCAGGCGCCCGGCCACCGTGTTGTGAACAGCGGAAACATCTCTCCGTTGTCTCTCTGTGGCAGCGGCAGCTCCTGCCCGCAGTGCTGCTCTGGAGCTGCCTGCCATGGGCCTGGCTGGGCCCCTCATGAGGGAGCCGATGGTCAAAGGCATCCTGGAGCGGAGTGTTGTGTTAAAAAGTAAATAGATTAAAACTGGGGTTAAAAAAACGCTAGAATTGCAGGTAGGAAAGCTGAGGAAGGAGAGACAAAGGAAGGGCAGGTCAAAGAGCAGGGTCACAATGTTGCCAGCTTTTGTTTCATTATAAGTCTCGTCCTGGCTGCTGTTTACGGTGCGGGGCTCTGTCCTGGGGGCTGCAGCGGGCACCTTTGCTCCCAGGTTTGGCCTGGTCCCTCGCAGTGGAAGCAGCGAAGGGGTTGGCAGCTCTGTCCCCAGCTCCGCACATTGTCCCTGCGCTCCAGGCCCTGCCCCGGGGCCGTGCGGCAGCGCCGGTTTGGGCAGCGCTGCAGCCTCTCGTCTGCTTCCCCATCCCACACGGGTTCAGCCACCGCAGTCCGGAGCTCCTTGGGCTGGAATCCTGCTAACATGGGAAGCGAGCTGGAGTTCAGGATGAGATAGGGAATGGCCAGGGGTCCCAGATCTGCTGGTGTTTGGTTTGGGAAGCTTCACTTTTGCTTTTGCTCGTTGAAGAGGTTGGGAAGCTCATGGCCTGAGGAGAGACGTGCTGCTCTGCGCTCACACCTGCATGGCCACCTCGCCTTGCTGTCTCCTCACCTGCCCCTGGCTCCCAAGGTCCTACCTCAAAGCTCCGCAGCCACATCCCCACTTCAGATCTGCTGCTTCACACCTCAACGTCACCACCTGTTTCACACCTGAGGGAGGGCTTGCTGGGCCAAGGGAGGCCCAGCAGCAGGGCCAGCCCAGCAGGAAGCAGGCGGGTTATTTATGGGGAGCCTCTGCTCAAAGATGTTTCCTGTGGCAGTGATTTCTTCACAGGAAGAGATACCGAATCTGCATCCCCACTCAATTACCTGCATTAATAATTTACTACATTGTCAAAGCCGAGCACAGGGAGATGAAGTAGCAGGCGATGGACTAAGCCGCTTCCCAGGCTGCCCACACCTGCTCCGGAGGCAGCGCTGGGCCTTGCTTTGGAGTCCAGCAATCTGCCATCCTATCAAAGCAGAAAAACAGCAGCTGTCGATTCCTTCCCCCCCAGGACACGGCCCAGGGGCAGCTCAGAACAAGCCGCCTTCACCTCCCTGTACACGGCAGCTTCCGCAGCAGGGGCCGTTCAGCCGAACCCCAGCTCCGCATCGTGAGGCCCTACGGAAGGACAAGGGCACTGCTGGGCCAGGACACGTGCTGAGAGCCCTAGAGCAGTGAGCAGCACCCACAACGTGTCACCTGGGCCTTTCTGGGGGCCCGGGTTGTCATCTGTGGCACCAAACGCAGCGCTGCCGCTGGCCCAGGCCGGTGCCTCACGGCAGGTCTCGCTGCCTCAGGGGGATGCTGCCCTCGGGCTCCCCTGCTCGCAGCGGGCGGGGCTCGGCGCCAGCCGTCCCCGGTAACACTGCGGTGCCGGGACACGGGCTCGTCCCCCCCCCGGACCGGACCGCGACCCGGGACAGAAACCGCTCGAACGAGCCCTCCTTCTGCCGCCATTTTGTGCCCTTCCTCCCGGGGCCGCCACCCCGAGCCGCGCTCGGCTGTTCGCCCCGCCCCCAGCGGCCCTCCTGGCCAATCAGGACGCCGCTCCCAGCCGCGCGCCCGCCAACGTGGAAACTAGACCCGGTGAAGCAGAGCGCCCCGCCCCTCGGCCAATGGGGCGGGCGGTGGCTGCAGGCGTCGGCCAATGGCTGCGCGCCCCGCGCGGGACCCGCCAATCGGGCCTCCTGGCCCCTCAGAGCCGAGCTCCAGTCTCGGACCTGCGGCCGGGAGCAGTTTCGGTTCCTCCGCAGCCTTGGTCGGGGCCCAGCGTTTGTCTCGAGACACCAGACCTATCTTTGTTAGAGTCTCTCTCTCTATATAAATAGAGTTCTAAATTTCTCCATTTAAAGGTAATCGCACTCCTCAAATGCAATTGTGATGCTGGTCCAGTCTCGTCCAGTCAGTAGGAGAACCCTCACACGGGGATGCTTAGAGGGTAACAGTTCAGGAGACGCGGAGAGGAAGATCCAGAAACCCCTCACCCTGTCCCACCGCCATCCATCTGGAGCTCGTTTCTCTTCCTGCTGCTCAGGGCTGCGCAACAAGGGCCACGAGGCGCTGGCCCGTCAAAACGGGACCGATGTGGGGAAAGAAAGCAAGGAACCCCATTCCCTGTGAATCCAACCCATCCCCTGCGGACCAAACCCATTCCCTGTGGATCAAACCCACTCCCTGCGGATCTCCAGGCGCTGCTGTCGCCCATGAACCGCTCCCCCCACAGGCCGCCCCGGGCGGGGCGCGCGGCGCCTGCGCAGTGCGTCC
>JAUBOD010000296.1:287344-299598 GCA_032353885.1 Nothura maculosa
CTGTGAGGAAAGGCTGAGGGAGCTGGGCCTGTTCAGCCTGGAGAAGAGAAGGCTGAGGGGGGACCTGAGCAGGGTCTGTAAATACCTCAAGGGAGGCAGTGAGGAGGAGGGGGCAGCCTCTTTTCAATGCTGACCACTGACAGAACTAGAGGAAACAGCCACAAATTGAAGGACTGGAAGTTCCACAGGAACTTGGGGAAACATTTCTTAATGGTGAGTCTGCCCGAGCCCTGGCACAGGCTGCCCAGAGCGGCTGTGGCTCTCGGCTGCAGGAGCTGCTCTTTGCTCTGTCTGCAGCTTTCCAAGTATTGACCAAACTGCTGGCAGCAGCTGCCATTGCAGGAAGGCCTCCATGGCCAGCTGGGTTACACAGCTGTGTTTTGTACTACTACTTTTTTTCTTTTTTTTTTTTTTTTGAAAATAAATCCTAATATTGAGTTGTCAGAGCAGATTTCCCATTATACTTGTACAATACTCTGCTGCAAACTTAGCAAGTGTGTGGGAATGTGCTGCGATTTCCTGCGGAGTGACTAAACATCATATGACTTCCTTGGGGGTAGAAAGACTTAGTAAAGCTATGCTACAGGTGGAGAGAAATATCCATAAAACTGGTGACTTACCAAGACTCCTCTTTTTTTTGTCTTGTTCCTCTCATAATGTAAGAATAACATATGAACTATGTTTTAAATGTAGTTTTAAAGAGTAGTTTGCAGTTCTTTCCTTTATGGTAGAGCGAAGCTCAATTCTATCAGGTCCCAAATGTGTAAGGCTTTGCAGGGGGGTCAAACTCCTAACCCCATGGAAGGGGATCTATATACTATAATGAACCTACTTCCGGGTTCATCTTAGGCATGTGATGGGCTCTTTTCATTCCTCTTATCTGAATTAATCTGTTCTTGTAGCTGATGCTTCTCTGCAGTGGATGCTTTTGTCAGCTTAGCATCTTCCCAGGAGTTTGCAAATTTACTCTGGAGCCTTTTCACTGCCAAGGGAGTTGATAGTAAATAGCAGGCTCTGGGGGAAGTGCCTTTCCCTTATTCACCTCCTACGGTCGCATCTTGAGCTGTGACTTCTGCATCAGATAAGTCTTTTCTCTAAATTCAAGGCAAACCTGAAAGATATCTTAGTGCCCTGGAGGAATGTCTGCTTCTGTCCTTTGCCGCAGTCTGGACCTGCTAGATATTAAGATTCTCTGTTGTGTCTTATCTTGTCCTTCCAATCAACTGTCCTGAAGCCCTGAAGATGTGAAGCACCTTCTCCTCTGTAGCCCCAAGTGCCCTCCTGGTTTTGGCACGATGTCACCTGAGCACAGCAGGGCTTGAGTCCCCATGGCACCTTCAATGCCCCCTTGCTTTCTGCTCCCTTTGGGATTCTGCATCACTGGCACTGCTGAGACGTGATGAGATGGGGCTCAGGGCACTGTTGTTGTGGTGCTGGCTGATTCCTGGTGCTAGAGAGGTCGTTGATGCCTCTTTCTGGATTGTGGAAGGGTCGACTCCCCTTGGTGCTTCCTCTTGGGCCTTCTGAAGATGTGCCCCTCGCATCTGCAGGCCGTTGGTGTAGCTATTGTGGTAGTGGAGCTACCCATTATCTACACAGAGGGTCCAGCTATTTGAATCCTCATCATCCTTATCTCCAAACTCCTACAGTGCTGAAACTCTTTTGAGGGCATTTAGAGGTTTTAAAGAAATGCAGGGATTTCAGTAGAGATAATTTTGGTGTGTTTTATATCCATTTTCTGCTGTACCATGAAAAAGAAATGAGGATCTCTGACAGAAATAATAGATTTGAATAAGTATTTAATTTACATGTGTTTCAGGTAGTAGATATTCCTACTTATTAGAAGATTTTTTTAAAATGTTGAGTAGCATTAACATCTGACGAGTGAGAAATCCCATATAACTGGAAGAACATGCAATGGCAAACTTAGAGCCTATTTAATATTTGTGTGAAGATCTTGCTGTGCTGAAATGTGCTTTTTTTCTTTTTTTTTGTTTCTTTTTTTTAACAGTTTCTTTATACACTTTTGACAAGGCTAAGCAGTGTATCGGCACGATGACGATCGAGATAGATTTTCTGCAGAAGAAGAACATTGACTCAAACCCCTACGACACAGACAAAATGGCTGCTGAATTTATCCAGCAGTTCAACAGCCAGGCTTTCTCCATAGGACAGCAGGTGAGATTTTTAGCCATCAAAATGACTCTTTTAGCCTCGAAAATAGCTGTGTATGCTGGTGTATGCAGTGCTGCGAAATACTGAACAGCGCTGGAGGAAAGGCACTGCAAAGGCAAAGCCCCTTCTTCTAGAAGGTGGGACCCTCCCTTTGATAGTATTTGTTCCTTCTCCCTGCTATCTGCTCCAGAATGACTTTAGAGGTATCACTTGGATCAAAAAGATTTGATCCAAGTTGCTCTCCAGGCCTAACACCAGGGTTTGAAGCATCAAGAGATGTTACAGAACATCTACCCAGAGGGAAAAGGGAGGAGAGAGAGAAACATTCAATGGAAGGAAGCTACTCCTTGAATTTTCCACCTTCACCTAAGGTTGGGCTACTCTTGCCCTGTTGCAGTCAAGTATGAGCTATGGAAGGGATCTCCTCAGTACACTAGACCTCCACAGGGAAAAGCTCTATGGAATTTAGGTAGTACTCATAAGACTCTTTAGACTTCTCTCTCCTCAAATTTGATTAGCCTTGTCAAAATCTTTTTTGTCTTTTTAATGAGTTAAAACCCCTCTTTTGCTGCTTCTTTTCACAGCTTGTCTTCAGTTTTAATGACAAACTCTTTGGCCTGCTGGTAAAGGACATGGAAGCTATGGATCCCAGCATCCTCAAAGGAGAGAGTGGAGCAGGCAAAAAGCAGAAGGTGAGGGCCAAGGAATTCATGTTCATTCTGCAGGGACAGCAGAGACCCAAGTACTGATCAGTTGTTGTTGTGAGGAGGAACTTGGGTTACTTGCATTTGCAGAAGCTGTGCATTTCTGCTGGTTGTGCCTTGGAGATCAGGAGCAGAATTTTTGGTTAAATAAAGTCTCCCGTGCTTATAGATCTGTGAGCTTAAAGTTGCACACACTGGAGTGCAGAGGTGGGACTTGGACACATAAATGGTGTTTGGATTTTAGGCGCTTGTTCCTGGAAACCGTCTCTTTTGACACCTTCTGTCCTCAAGATAAGCCCAGTGGTTATTTATCCTTCTATAGAAGCATTTTTCATCTCCATTTATTAATCTTACTGAAATAAAATGCTTGGTTTTAAACTAAATAAATAACTTGACAAAAGCCCAGCTTATAGTAACAGGAGTTTTTTGGGTATAATCAAGTGAATTCAGTATCATGCGATTGTTAGCAAAATTAGTGTTAGAGGAGGTGTTGATATTTCACATTCTTAAAGCCAGCCTCTCTTGCTGGCTTTCAGAGGTGTGATGGAAATACCCAAAGAGGAATGTGAAGTTGAGCCTAACAGTTGCATTTAACTATTTGTTTTTCTCCTTTTTGCAGATTGAGGTTGGTTTGATTCTTGGGAACAGTCAAGTTGCCTTTGAGAAAGCTGAGAACTCTTCTCTCAATCTGATTGGTAAGTGCTGCTATATCCCAAGGGAGATGAAAAGGAGAGCCCCAAGTTTGCTACTTTTTCATGTCTCAAGGACATGTCTGCTTCAAAGTTTGTCTTGCCAGTCATATCATCTGACCACGTTGACTGAAAACCACATCCCTTAATTTTTCCCAAGTATTTGATTAAACTAGCAGATGACTGGGCTTGGTCTCTTAAAACCCTTTCACAAACCCTGTAGAAAGCAGATGCTGGATGTTCGAGAGTCTTAAGTTGCTGCCCTAAGAAGATACCTCTCCTGCAAGTGTTGCTGCTCCTAACCACAGGCTCTATAGATATCCCTGTATCATGCAAGTATGCAGTTTCACCACAGGCCTTATGTACACAAGCTAATTGGTGGCCCTTCATACCATGTTTATAACCACAGTCTATCTAAAATACAAGGGGAGAAGACAGGAGGAAGAAAAGTCAGTCTCTCCAAGGCACTCACCATACCAAGCTGAGTTATGTGAGTAGAGAAGGTTGCCTAGTCATGCTGTACTCGTACACCTGGATTCAGGATGCATTGACCAGCCAAAGACGACAGCTCCTGGAAATGTTTTAACTCTCTCTACATCAAGGAATGATATTTTCAGGGAGAGTAATAAACCAATACCTCTTAATTCAAACAGCAGAGAAATGGGAAGGTGAGAAGAACTTTTCTGAAATGTAAGTCAAATTTGCAAAACAAATGCAAAGCTTGTGAGAATCCCATCTTTAATACCATGTCTCTAAGGAGAACCTTAAAAACCTGATGGATTAGAGAACAGCATGTGAAGAACGCTTTAGTTTTCTTATCTTAGGCAAGTCTTGCCCTTCAGAAGCTGATGCTAGTTGCAAAATACAGCGCAGAGCTTTACATTACTGTGTGTTTGCATTTACTTTTCGTGCAATGAGGTTAGGAGCAAAACTACAGTCTCTTTTGTAGAGAAAAGCTCTCTAAATCCTCAACAAAATCTTCATGCACAGATTTGAATAGCAAACAAATTGGGGAAGAGTTGATGCATCTTCCACACATTCATTTAGGTAGAAAGCTGCAGGTACAGGTTAAATAGGGCTCCCTGATACGTTCCTGTAGGGCCCCAACACGAGTGGTAAGGGGCTGGACAGCAACGTGGGCACTTGCCTGTGCACCCCTGTTGCTGACCTGCAGAACAGGTACATCTGCTTGTGGATGACACTGTAATTAAGCACATTAATCAGGATGCTCTTTTTTTTTTTAAGAGCACACAATGAAGTTTGCATGAGGGTGATAATAACCCTTGGATAGGACAGCTTGAGGTGGGTATTAACATAATCCAATTTACTGCCTCAGAGGAAGCAGCGGTATTTACTAGGTTAGTGTTCAAAGCCATGTAATGACCTGTGATCTTCCTCCTAGCATGGCTAGGTATGAAGAATGGTCCTTGGGGAGAGGCAATTGAGTGGGAGTAGGAATCCTCCACTGCGCTTCTACTCCGTTGCCTGCAGACAAGACCAAAGAGCTGCTTATGCCTCAATTTCCTTCTGTTGGATTGGTACTTTATTTAATCTCCTTACCGATCGGAGGCAGAACTGCTTTGTGTGCTTTGTTAGTCCCCGGAGAATTGCAAAGTTGTGAGTAATTAGATTTTTGAGAGGGAAGATAAAAGTCAAGCCAAGTGCCACTGAGCTGTACCTTCAATAAAGGGCCTTTCTTTTCCTCAGTAGAAGAAGGATTGGGATCATTAAAAAATAATACCAGTTCTATTTCTTCCCTTGAACCTGAAATGATGTATTAAAACCCGCGAATAAGGTTTTAGTGGAATCTGAATGTTATTGTTATCAGGTTCAGCCAGAAGGGGGGGACATAGGCTACGTTCTAGAGGAAGGACAACATTAAGCATTGCAGCAGAGCCATGAGACAATACATCCCCAATAATTAGTGAATCCTGCTCCCTGCTGCCCTATATGGTATTAAGTGGTGCATGTTAGACAAAGCACCACATTGTCACTAACATGATAGTTAGAGACATGTTCTTGTTTATTTTGTCACACGTGGAATTAAAATATTGAGTTAAGATGTCTACAGGTCGAGATTAGCAGCAATCAAATGCAGCTTATGCAGAACTTTTTACTCAATTCTTACAGTCCTGTAAAGAACTGGGTGAATAAGAGCCTGAAATGCCCAATTTCAGTGAGAATTGAGGAATAGCTTGAGGATCTTTGTTCCTTTCCAGGCTTTTATATTATTACTAGTTTCTGTATTAGCCCTGCAAGGTGATTTGCTAACAGCCCTTCGGAAGTGTCGATCTGAGCAATACGAGTGTTGGTGCTTGTTTATTAAATGCATTAAATTAAATGCATTAGGGGGGCTCCGTGGCCCTGCTGGTGTTGCAGCTGTATTGTTCTTACCGTCTGCCTCCTAAATGCATTGATTTCATTCAAGCTCCAATGAAAAGGGAGATTGGAGCTCTCAAAGATGAAAACTTTGTCAACAGAAGAGAAAGGGAGACTATTACCCTATTGCAGAGCAAATACAAAGCCTGTGCTTAGGGGGTCTGGCCTAGCTGCAAATAGCTGTGGAAGAGGTTATGGAATAAGTAGCAAAAAGAGCAGTGGTAGGTTGTTAGACTGGCCTTTATTCACCTGACTCGTAAAGGACCTGAAGGATGACATAAATGGCCCCATAATACTGATTTATCAGCTTGCTTAAAATTGCTCTGGTATCAGAGGCTGGCAAATGTTCAGTTTTAAAAAGAAGCCAGAGGTCTGGGGAGCTGCAGCTCCTTAAACCTGAAATCTGTACTGAACAAATTGGCAGAAACGGTAGGAAGGAATCAAATTAGTGGATATTTGTATAAAGATGATACATTGGGAAAGGTCGGCGTGTCATCTGTAAGAGAAGTCCTGGATCCTCCTGGAGGTTCATTACAAGACTCGGAAAGCTCGAGGATGGTGGCTGACCTAGTCTGCCTGGTTTTTCAAAGCTCCTTTTCAGAGTTTCTTTAGAAAGAAACTTAGCAGAGATGTCAGAGAGAAGGTCCCTGCAAGATGGGATGAATGATGAAAGGCTAGAAGAAAATAGCAGTTCCAGTGGAGTTCAGCATGAGCCTCTGCCAGGGCCTTGGCTTTTTGTTAGAATTATTGAATATGTTATATAAAAAGTCGGGATAATGAAGAGACAGAACTTGCCCTTATGGGACTAAGTGAGCAGGAAATCAAGTAGCAGAGGAAATTCAGTATAGATAAAGTGATGCGTGAAAGGAAAACACTCCTTACTGGTCAAAACTGATTATTTGGAGCCAAGATCCTGGTTATGCAGCATACTCTGCAGTCTGAGCCCTCTCCTTAAGGCTTGGGAAGCACAGTTGTTAAGATTATCATGCATTATTTTCTTAAAAATGTTTGGAACAAAGCAGGGCGTAATTGTGCATCTGCATTCAGTGTGAAGCAGACTGCACTGTGTGTTGTGCTCAGCCTGTCTCTGAACGGAGATAGGAGAAGCAGAGAAGACTGGAGGAGGACAACAGAGATGCCTGGGTGTGGAGCAGCTGCTGGATAAGAAATTAGTAACTGGGTAGGACTCTTCTATCTGGAAAAGCTGCGACAGGGATGGATGCACAAGTGAAATACGTAAGGGCAACATCTGGCTCTGGAAGTTGCAGGAACAGTGGAAGGCCAGGAAAAACGTAAGGGAAAGTGTCTGGTGCACCACAACTCCACTTGTCTAGGGTTTAAAACTGCCTATTGAGTTAGATGGACATGGGACTGTCCTGCTAGAGCTGGTACAAATGGTTGTTTGTTTGCTTGTTTTTCCCAGGTAAATCAAAGACCAAGGAGAACCGGCAGTCAATCATCAACCCAGACTGGAATTTTGAGAAAATGGGCATTGGAGGCCTCGACAAGGAATTCTCAGACATTTTCCGACGAGCTTTTGCTTCCCGCGTTTTCCCACCGGAGATTGTGGAGCAAATGGGTGAGTGTGCTGCAGGGCTGGGGTGCAGGATGCAGGACACTTTGTGATCTGGAAAGATTAATATCCGCTAACGACCTCATTATGCTGGGACATTGCACTTGCTCCGGGATGCAATAGACCAGCAAAGCCCCCAGATTCCCTCCCTGCTCCTGTTCCTTGGCTAGAGAAGGGGGACAGGGAAAGTGCTGGAATGCCCAGCACCACAGATGGAATATCTGAGCAGATGCCATGGTTTAGCTCAGTACTTTTCCAGTGGAATCCCAACAATTTCTATGCTCTTGAATATTTCCTTTATTCATAGCAATGAGATTGAATGGTCCCATTCCTGACCTGTCTGCAGGGGGTTCTCTGCACAAATCAAGGCAAATTCTGGGTTTAATAATTTTGCATTGCATATAGTATCTGTTCTGGTGATTGTACCAGAAACATGCGTCCTTTTCACAGTATTATCCCAATAAATAGAATATCTTGTGTCATCTGTGTTGAGTCAGATTTGAAATGCTAGAGAGGATACACGGGCAGCACGAGTCTGTGTTACAAAGCACAGAAGATAAATGCAAGTTGGAAGAAGGGAGGCCAGTCCCAGTACTTTGCTGGCAGACAGATAAATGTTACTTTTGAAAGGACCCTTTAGTAAGCGGTACACAGCGACTGCAACCTTGTTTGATAAAATAAAATGGCTAGGGCTGGCTTAACTAGTCTGGTTTTTCTAGATACACAATCTCCTTGGTTTTGTATTTAAACTTTGGATCAGGAGGTTTCGTTATTATTTATATTTGTTTTCCTTTGCCTGCCAACCTGCCCTCTCCCCAGAAATAAAGCAATGAAAACGTTGATTGCAAAACAGATTGGTTTTTTGAACAGAATATTTGTGCCCAGTGCTTGTGCAGTTGGTGTCAAAATAAACTTTCCTGGGAGGTGCAGTAGATCTTTTCTTGCAGTGATTTAAGCACTTGGGGAGAAACACTGAAGGAATCCTGGAGGCTAAAGCCAATTAGTGCCTTTTTGCTTCATTTCCTAGTAGTGGTGAAAAGAACCAAGCTGGTCTTGGTTCTTTTGAATATGGTGGCTGTGAACAAGTCCAACTTCTCTGCCTTGGTTTGAAAATGTAAAATGTTTAAATTTTGCTCATATTTATCTACAATGCAGTGAGAAAAATGGGGTTCTTTCTGGAAAGCAAAGCTCTTCTCTTGCCTATAGGCTGTATGTAATGTCCAGTTCAGAAATGTGCCTTCCAGCAGGCATCTAGACAGAGCAGCACTCTTCATTTGAAATATTCAGACCTTTGGAAGCAACACGTGTGTCCTGTGAAGACCAGAAGCCTGGCAACTACCACGCAAGGTCGTGATGCTCAAATAGTTCCTCTTGTTGCTTAATACAAGGAGAAAAAAATGCCTGAAGAGCCTCTCGTGTTTTGATTACCCTTAACAACGAATTAAAGGTGTGCCCTGTTATTTGCATAAATATATACCCTCTCTGGTGCGTGTTTACGCACATACTGCACAAAGAAACATTTTTCTCGTAAGAAGTTAAGAGTCCAAACAGATTTTTCCAGCTCTCTGATGAACCCTAGGGCTAAAATGCTTATCTGAAATTTGAAAAAACAAAACTTTCTGACATTCATTTGCTTTGCCTTAGTTATAACTTGCTCTTGACTATATTTCAGATGTGAAGTGTCAGTGTGACAGCTGTTCCCCTCTGCATGATTTATCGGGAAAGGAAAGGAAGGAATGCGCTGGCTGAGCGGGGCTCAGCCCCGGCTGGGTTTGCCCCGTGCTCACGGGCTGCTGCTTCCGTGCCAAGGGCAGGAAATATTTCTGTCCTGTAACTGCACAGGGGCTGGAGAGACCCTTCCGCAATCACATGCGATCTGTGTGTGTGTTATCTAACTTCCAAGGAATGCTCGGGGTTGGGAATATATAAATCAACTTCATTTAACCGTGTCATCTGAGGATGGAAATGCTGCTTGGATGCCTCAGTTTATCCAGGAGGAGAAATCTCAGACTGAGCTCAGTTAGTCATAAACCTCAATGAGCAGGAGGTCCCTCCTGCTTTGATAATATGAATTTTGAAAGGGCAAATTTCCCTTTCTTGACCCGTTCCTTTCCCTCGTGCAGCTACATGGCATCCCTGGGTGCTTTGGGCCTTTATGGTTTTGCAGAGAATTAATCCAGCGATGGATTAAAAACACGAAGGTTGAACTGCAGGCAGCAATCTCAACTGGAAGAATGTGGGTTTATGGATTAAGAGAGGGGAAAATTCTACCTGTTAATGAAAAATGTGGCCTGTGTGGCAGGCCAAGGCCAGGAATTCTGCTCTTGTTCAAACCTGCGTGAAGCTTCGTGTGCAGAGATCAGCAGCTGGCCCTGCTGAATTCAGATCAGGACTTTGCTCTCGATGTAGATTCCCCATAGGTGCATCTGAATGATACAATCCCACCAAAACGCTTTGCTTTTTAATTAGAAGGGGAAGTCTCCTCTCAAGTAGAAAATCCCTGTTATACTGGAACATCCCTTCTGATCTCTCAAGGAGGTGAATAGTGAGAAGTGAGCAAACAAACTTAATTTTGTCTTTGGGGAAATGATATTCGAGTTTAAAAGTGTTTGACTTTACTGACAGTAGTATTTAGCCATCTCAATGATTTTCATGATTTTTCCCCTTGTATTTTGCATAGAATGCTTTTTGTACAGACTTTGCGTTTTCTGTTGACGTACCCGTTCAGCCTCCAACCACATGTCATTAAATTGTATAATTAAGTCTCCCATTACAGGACTGACCTTTGATTTGGAGACTGAGCAGGTTAGAGATGTCTGCACCGCTAATCACTTGTGTTTGCAACGGCCTCATATTAGTACTGACATTTGGCCCTATTGGTGGGATCAGCAAAGTGGAGATAAACTCAATCCAAATTCCTGTGCGGCGCAGAGGATCCTGCTGGGATTCGAGACGTAGCATTTGTAGTTTGTCATCACCTGTCTATTACTAAAGTCCTGCTTGTGCTTAAAACTTCTTGAGCCAGGTGAAGGAAATCTCGACTGGGGTTTTATTTTAAGAGGAACTGGTGGCTTTGCTTCCAAGAATGTCTTTTCCACCTGCGGCTCGGCTCCCTCCCAACGCTGTCCCTGTCCAGTGCCTATAGAGGCCGGGCCCAGTCCTGGTGCGGATGATTTGTACCGTCCTTGATGTTCACATGGTGGGGAACGCTCTTTCTTGCTGCAGAGTAACCGTGACCTGCCCTGTTGGGGCCTGAACTTGTCTTTGTGCAGGTTGTAGTTAGATGCCAGGTTGATTCTGGGATGGGGCCCCTGCTGTGTCCTCCGGTTGATCTCTTGGCGCTAGTGGGATGAGCAGCTAATGGCCTGTAAAGCACAAGGACCTTGGCAGGTAGGAAGCCGCAGCAGCAGGTCGCTTTGTCCAGCTCCTTTTCTTCTGTGCTCTTCTTGCAACAACCTCTGGCCTTTCAGCAGCTCCGCTTTTTTCCCTCTTTGGGCTTAGCCTGATGAGATGTGACACTTTCTCAGGCGAAGTTGGAGTGTAGGGAAGGGAAGATCTTGCGAGGCTTTTTAAACAAATCTGTCCAAAGGCTGAGGTGAGACTTCAGGTCCCTTGTGCTACTGCTTTGTTAAGACTATTTATTGACAGGAGGGATGAGGAGAGTATTGGGGCTTTTTGAAAAGTTCCCATTGCTTTGGGCTGTAGAAGAGAAACTTCTGGCAGGTATAACTAGGTTATAACTTCTAGGAGAGAACTTTTAGTTGCAGGAAAAGTAGAAAAAAGTAGGATTAGACAATTCCCTATGGTTTTGTCTCTTTCTGTGGAAAGGATATGAGAGGAAAAAATGAAATTGTGCGGCACAATGTCATGCCAGTCTCGGGCTGCTCCCGTGTCCCGACATGCCGGTCGCCTTTCCGTGGCCTTTCCTGCCGGAGCCGGAGGAGCTGGCTGAGCATCGGCCCATTTCTGTGCTCGGGATTTCCCTTCAAAGCATCACTCATCATCCAAATCCTCCTTTGTGCTGTTTGGCTACAGAGGCGATCGGGTTCCTCCCCAAAACGCCCCAACGAGAACTCGCGTGACACTGGCCTGACAGCAACAGCTTTTGATTGATCTCTGTCCCATTTGCTCGTGTGTGAAATTAGTGTGTGTTTTGTTCATGCTTTTGGATTCCTGGATGCCTGGAAGTTGACTAATGAGTTCTAAACTGCCTCTCTTGTGTGTGTTGGTTTAATTTTACTTTTGTAGTGAGACTGTGCTCTGCAGAGAAGCCCAGGAGCAGCCTTGGCACCCTGCTTAGCCGTGCAGGGCTGAGGTTTGGGTGCTGGTCAGGAGCAGCTCGTTGCTTTGCTCTCTTGAAACTTCATTTCAACCCATCATGAATCACCTCAAAAAGGGAGAGCAGCACATGCAGATCATAGAAAATCATTTGGACTCAGCATTCATTCTGAGTGAAATTGCTATTATTGGGAATTGGGAAGTGCATACAAGAGAAATGTCCGAGTTCCTGAAATGCAGATCCTGCCTGGAGGTCTCTGCAGCAGTGAGGACTGGGGCACCGGAGTGGGGAAGAACTGGCAGGATCGTTCAGACAAGCTGGGAACCAGGAGTTTCTTTCAAAATAGGTTTTTCCAAGTGACAGATGGGTAAGTGTATGTGCCCAAGCTCATCAAACGTTGGTGCTAGGAGGCAAGCTCAGGCCCTGCAAGCCTGAGCTCAGGCCCATCCCAGGTG
>JAUBOD010000296.1:306614-322462 GCA_032353885.1 Nothura maculosa
CTCAATTGTGCATCTTGATATATTGATAAATGTGTGGGAAACAGGGGAGGAATAGCAAGATTACAAGCTTGCCGCTGTTTGTGGTCATAATGATGGAGACCACCTGTAGAAAACTGCTGAAGAAATATGAAACAGTGAGCGGCTGAACGAGATGTAATCAAGGTACATAAATATACAAGGAAGAAGAAAGTGTGAGAGTGTATAGGCAGTGGCAGGCACTGAACTGACCATTGCTCCAGGGCAAGTTCTTCAAATTATTATAATTTTGAAATATGACAAGCCTCATCAGCCAAAAATAAAGAGGAAAGTAAAGTAAATGCAACATTAGATATTACTAACAGAGATGGAGTGAAAATGAGGCCTTGATTGTATCAAGGGTAAATTCCTGTTTTTTTTGCTTATTCATTACTCTCTGCTGTCCTGGGACAGCCATCTCAGAAACAATACAGGAAAGGGTATGGAAGAACTAGGATTTGGAAAGAATTAGGATGCCCAAAGGTGATGGAGAAGGTCAAAGCTGTCAGAGGCGGTTGATAGGGTTAGACTAGGATTTCTCCTGGAAAAATACAACAAAAGCGCATGAAAAGTCTGTAACATCATGAGTGGGCTGAAATCGGTGAAAAGAAAATGACAGTTTTCTAAAACAAGAGCTTGGAGCACAGCAAGTGATAGCAGCTAGGCCAGGTTCAAGGCAAACAGCACATTGCATGAAGCAGTGTTGAAGTTATGGCCACCATTGCTCCAAATTGTCATTGCTGCTGAACTCACAGAAGCCTTTAGAAATCTTGTACAACCCCTTCCAATAGGAACTAGCTTGATGATAGTCTGACTGTTCAGAGACATCTGTGGCGTTCTCCGTTTCCTCCCTTCTAGAAGATTGCCTTGGTTTCCTACTGTTTGCTGATTATTTGGTCCAGGGTATCTTCAACTGCAGAGCGGGGCCATAAAATGTCACGTTATATTAATCCAAAATGTTGTATTTGACAGTGTTGAAATATGAGATAATGAGTTCATAAAGACAGAGGCTGAAAGATGCAGCCCCTTCACTCTCGTGGCCAAGATTTGGTGTGAATTGCTGCAGAAAAAAGCTTTCAACATCAAGACCAACATAGACACGTCAACAGTGTCTCTAATTCCTTATTTTCCTCACTCAAAAAGCCTTCCAGCACTTCCAGCACAGTATTTTCATCCCTTCACAAAATTTTTCTTGAATAATTAATTTTCATTATAGTTGGTTTTCATTACTGTTAGTGTTTTGATAAGTTCCCTGTCGTGCCAAACTGTGGCAAGAGGGAGAAGACAAAATTGCAATGCATAAATATACAAAGACAGTCCCCTCCTTTTTAAAGTACGTGATCAACAACTTAGTAATATGCAGGCACCTTACAGTGTCAAGCAGGCACACTTTTCTTTCCAAAGACTTTGACATAGTAGTTTTGGATATTCTTATCATTCGTTTTGAAGTCGTTTGCAGTCAAATGATGCACTAAGGTATTTCATTCTCTCCTGTAAGTGCTGCAGAACTTAAAATATACATCATAAGCCTGACCTAGTTTTCAGAAGCACCTACATGAAGCAAGAAGACAAAACACATTTGAAAATCAAGTGGAATAATTCTGCATCATTTAAGCTCTGCTGGTGATCTCTCAGTGTGGGTTAAAAAATACAGTGGGTAATTTTTAAAGGCTGCACACAATAAAAAGAAAGGCTCGTGCCTCGAAACGTGTGAGCGCCTTCAGGAATGTATTAGCTATGTGCTTCAAGGACCTTCACTTCCCTCTGCGTGGGAGCAAAATAAGCAACCTGTCCTAAAGGGCGTTTCTACAGTTTATCATTCTCCATCGAAACCTGCATAACTCCAGTAGATTTTAGCAATCCAACCTTAGGTGACTGAGATAATCCCGTACTGGGCTCCAGTTTCTGCCTCACTAACAGAAGAAACTTGGTTTATTTAGGCAAGTCAAGGGAGAGCAGCATCAGTAGGGCTAGTTGAGAGCTTCCATCCTGCTCTCAGCTGGGTTGGCTACTATGAAAAGTAGAGTCATGGACACACTCTTGAACTTGACTTTGAGTGCAAAAGCTGGTATTTACTGAATTTATGGGTGCCAGAGCAAGGTTCTCTGAAGTTGTTGCTCCAGTGGTACCCAAGCATGTGTCTTAACAAACCATTCTTTTGTATTCAGGCAGACCAAGCATGGAGCTGGGTCCTTGCCTGGAACTTGGCAAGGGATCTTGTGCTATGGTGCTCTACTTCACCATATCTTCTTGCCCTTTCTAGGCCAGTAACAAAGTGGAAGTGGATATGGAGAAGGCAGAAAGCTTGCGGGTCACAAGAGGAGACTTCTTTGCATCCCTGGAAAATGATATCAAACCAGTGAGTAGGACCTGGATAAATCCAGCAAAGTGGGGCCATACAACACAGTCAGTGACACGACCCAGCACCTTTTTTGTTTGATATGATAGAAAATTCCTGACTGAATGAATGTCTCCTCTCTTAAAACACAGGCATTTGGAACCAACCAGGAAGACTATGCAAGTTATATCATGAATGGTATTATTAAGTGGGGTGATCCTGTAACGCGAGTGCTGGATGATGGGGAGCTGCTTGTTCAACAAACTAAGAACAGTGACCGTACTCCGCTGGTTAGCGTCCTTCTAGAAGGTAAATTCAGGAAGACTGCATTTTAAACAACAGCTCATTTGTACAAACTGTTCCTTTCCGTTACCCCAAGTGGTGAACTGTTCTGTCCTCTAACTGCATGCAGGAGTAATGAGAAGAAAAATAGAATGAGTCTCTGTCAATATTCCTGAGGGAAATTAGTTAACTTGTGCCCTCTGCAAGTAGAGAAAAAAAGTTGTTTGAAAGTGCAGGTCCCTGTGAACGGGATTGTAAGAGTGTTTAAAGCATCCTGTACAGGGAGCCTTACCAGACCTGCTTTCTTATTTGTTTATTCATTGTGCTTGTCCTTTGCTCCAGGTCCCCCACACAGTGGGAAGACTGCCCTAGCAGCCAAGATAGCAGAAGAATCCAACTTTCCCTTTATCAAAATCTGTTCTCCTGATAAGATGATTGGATTTTCTGAAACAGCCAAGTGCCAAGCTATGAAGAAGGTACTGAAGCATCCTACTGTTTTCTTGGGTTACAGTCTAATTCTGTGCTCCCTAACAGACTGAAAAGTGAATTTCCCTTGTGGCTGTGCTTTCTGCTGTCAGTAGGTCCGAAGTTCATATATACTCATTTATTTATAAAGTTAACTGAATATTGTCATAGCACTGATACTGTGTGTGGGAGTCTTATCTCATGATGCTTAACTTCTTTAGGAAATGTGATGAGCTCTGGAAAAGAACATTTCCAGACCTTGCCCAGTAGAATTAGATGTATAATTGGTACTTTCAGAGGAACAAAACAACTGCTCTGTAGTTAGCAAATTTGGGGCGCTCTCTACAAAGATGAAGGTAGAAAGGACTTAGGTTTGCACTTGACATGAACAGATGCCTGTTCAGAATGAAACTGGAATGAGTTTTGAGGTGGTAACAGAGAGTTAAATAGAAGAGCCAAGAGGGGGGAAAAAAAGCATTTAAAAAAATAAGGTGTTAAAACTTTTAAAATCATTTCAAGTAGTCAGCGGAAAGGAGATCTTGAGTGTCATTTCTAGAAGCAATCCAACACGTACGTTCTCTTTATAGTTGAATTACACTGAATTAGGCATGTAAACAAAAAATGTTATCCTAAAAACAAAGGGATAATTCACGGCAAGATTGCATAGCTTCCAAGAATAGCCATGTGCTCATAGCTGGAAGCCCAATTTGTCACTGAGATTCATAAAAGACTTGCTGGAATTCAGAGTACACTGGAGGTGGGCCTGCATTACCACTGCAGCCTCAGTGCTGCTCTTCAAACCCAAAGGTTTGCAGGGCACTGCTTTGCTGCTTTATAAAGGATGATATGGAGGCTTAATCAATACCTGAGTAAGGCTGTTTTCCCTCTGGTCTGGTGTTACAAAGAGTAACTAACTTGGTTATAAATCTTTTTAGCTGCATTGCAATTGTGGGTTTGTTGTGTCTGTTTTATAGCCTCAGCTCCTGAAAACTAAGAGATGTTGCTGCATTTGACTGTCCTTGCAATTAAGCACAGAAGTAGATGACTTTTGCAGTGCATTGTGTAAAGAACAAAACTGAGCTCTGAATTTATTGAGATGTTTTATTAAGTGTAGGTGGAGTCTACTTGCATGGTAGTATTTCCTTCTTAGTTTATTTTTCTGACTACTTCTGAGTTTAGTTAAAATGAGTCAACAAGTCTTTATCATGGCTAATGTGGTTTTATTTCTCAGATTTAACAATGAGTCGTGTTGCTCTTTTCTAGATCTTTGATGATGCCTACAAATCACAGCTCAGCTGTGTCGTAGTGGATGACATTGAGAGACTTCTAGGTGAGTCAAGATGACAAGATCAGTGTTGGCAGCACAGTAGTATTGCCAATCAGAAATGATATGGAAGCACTTACCAGAGAAACCTTGAGCTGCTTTCTGATGCAGTTGTGGCTTAAAGATTTGTCATTTGAAAGGGCATTGAAATACATTTTTCCATTTCAGATTATGTCCCAATTGGACCACGCTTCTCTAATCTGGTGTTGCAAGCCCTTCTGGTACTGCTGAAGAAGGCTCCCCCTCAGGTAAGATAGTAGTTGAGGAGTAAGATACTGTATTCTGAAAATAATTGTGATGTTGGAGGGCTTTGTGACTTGATAATAACGATGTTAGAGCTATTGTCTCTGATTCAGCCAGATTAATGATAGGCTGCCCCTGAAGTCTGTGCTCAGTGGGATGAACAGGGAGGGACCCTTCTGCATTTTTTAATGTAGTTCATTGGAAATCTCTTGTCTTTGCAAGTGTGTTCATGAATAAAAACCAAACCAACTGGAAAAGCCTGAAAGTTGGTATCAGGAAAAAATGAGAAGCATGACTTGGATGAACTCAGTTCTTCAACTCTCTTAGAAAATGGAGTAACATATGGATGAGAATTGTTCTTGTTAGAGAATTAGGTGGAAAGATCTTTCAATTCTAGAACTTTGAACTGACGTGTAATGTCACAGGCCATAAAGTTCCTCTTGTGCTCGTCTGCTGTCAGATAAGAACAGGGAGATTGGCAGTATCCACACAACCATTTTAGATAGTTGTAATCTCATGTAATCATTGATTTAATGCTGGATATTTCCACAATATCAGCAAACAATTGCACCCATAAAACAAGAGTGGAAATTGAAAATTTATTTCAGTCCAAAGAAATTGATATCAGAAGTTGTTCGTTTTTTCACTGCATCCTCCAAGATTATGTTGCACTTTTGTTGGCACCCGTGTCTCTGTGAAAGCAGGACGGATAACTTGAAGCACTCAGATATTTGCCAAGTTTATGCATGTTTCTAGAGATTCATACTTTCAATGTCTGAAATGCCCCTGAGGCTGCAAACTTGGGTTGACAGCCAGTATTATGGTGACTTAAGCTATAAATTGTTGGAAGGTAGAGAGAGAGTTTTCTTGGGAAATGTCACTGTTTGATTGATTTTTTTTTTTTTTTTATGTCCACTATCAGCTACTATAGAAATGAGGACACTGGATTAGGTGGAGCCTTTGATCTGACATGGCTGGGAAATGTGGGAGATGAGGTTCTTGCAGACTGACATATTTGTTTCTTATCCACTCCTGTGACAAGCAGGACATACGGGGATTTTTCTCATTAAAAACAAAACAAAAATGTATACACGTAGAAAATTCATTTAAAAAAAAAAAAGCTAAAGCTTTTCTACCGTGAACTTTTAGCCTGAAAGAGATTGAATTTGGCATGAAGACTCATAGAGTTTTAAGCTAAAGTTACAAGCCCACGAGGAAGGTAGAGCTGCTGGCTAATCGTTGCTTTTCCATATTCCTGTGAGATCACTAGTTTCTTTGGGGATATTTTTTAATGATTGATTTCAGTTTTGGTTGTAAGTCGAGGTGCAAATACAGACTTTAAATGACCACGTGTAGCATTGGTGCTACTTAACTGCTGCATGAGGTCAGAGGGAGATGAAATCTCCTCCAGACAGAGGTCATGGTTGAAGTTCATTCCTTGTAAAACGGGAAAGATCATGGGAAAGATCATGAGTCCCCTCACTGGGCCACACATCCCAGTGTTGAGAAAACCTGTTGTCAAGCCACTGAGGAGACAATAGCTGTTTTCTATTGCTCTTAGTTAGTATATTTAGGCTAAGGGGAACCTAAGTGTGACCCATGCTGGAAATTGGAAAGATTTCGGATAGGAATTACGAAGCAGCTGGAGGTGCAAGCAAGGAGGGAGAGGGAAGCAGCGTGTGCGACCCAGGCGTGTCCATCCCCTCACAGCGGCCTAATGGCCCCGGGCGTGTCCATCCCCTCACTGCCGTGTCCATCCCCTCACAGCGGCCTAATGGCCCCGTCAGGTCCATCCCCTCACAGCGGCCTAATGGATCCGGTCGGGTCCATCCCCTCACAGCGGCCTAATGGCCCCGGTCAGGTCCATCCCCTCACAGTGGCCTAATGGCGCCTGCAGCCGGGATCCCGCGGGGCCTGCGCGTCCCGGGGGGCATCTGCGCAGGAGGAGCCTTCACAGCATGAGAGCTTATTAATTATGCATTGAGCTCCGTGTCCCCGCTAAATTGGCTCGTTAAAACAGCCTTCCAGACGCCCCGTCTCCCTATCATGGCTGTGTTGCTTTAATTCCCTGTGGGAAGGGTGAATGCTGCAGGCTCCTGGTTTTCTGGGCGTTCTGCCTTGTGCATTTGCGGGAGTTTGGGGAGTAAACACGTAAGACTTTAAAGAAACAAGGCACATCCCTGAATTGGCTTTAAATTCCCAGTCGCAGCTCCTGATTCCGAGTTCCTCGGAGCGAGGCTTGAATAGCAGTATCTATTACTAGTGCAAGAAGACTGAAAAACATTGAGTTTTGTTTAGCATCTTTAAAAAAAACCCAGAAAAACAACAAAAAAAATTAAAAAAACTTATCCAAAATGGCTTGAAGAGAAGAAAATAAACCATGTTCTCTTAGAGTCTTTATTTCAATCCAGTTTCCCTGTGTTGTGCAGGAGAAGAGACTAGGGGGGTGGAATAGAAAGAGTGAAAAGGGCTGTCGCAGCAGGGAGCCAAGCGGGAGAAAAGGACTTCTCTGAGAACTAAGCAGCAGCAGCCCCGAAAGGCGAAGCTGCTTCATCTACATGCAGAGTCACACAAGGCCTGGGGACGCTCAGCAGCCCCGCAGAGGTTTCACATGTGCTTCCCTGCTGCTTCCTGTGAAAAGCTAACAATTGGCTCAAAGGGTGAAAGCCCACGGCGGCATCCCCTGCGCTAAGCTGGACCTACCGTTTGTGCAGGGCTGCGCAATGTCTGGCTTAGCGCGATGCTCCCCAACGCTCTCGGGGATGCCCTTCCAGTGCCCCCAGCCCCTCTGCCGCCCGGGACGCTGGAGACATTTGCTGATTTTGTGATAGTTGATGAGGGGAAAGGGGGAATAAGCTCCTTGTTTGCTATAATCCCACAGGCATTCCTGATTGCCCTTGACTTGGTGTGAAGCAGGAGCAGCCCCAGTCAGCAGAGAACTTAGGTTTACACCTGTAGCACTGGCGAGCTGCATTTTCTTCCATTACACAAGAATTGCACAAATCTCCTACCAAACAACAAAGCATTGTTGTTGCTCCCCCAAAGTCTGCTTAAAAATTCGTAAGGGACCAGAGTTGAGTGAACAGCCATTGGGCAGCCAACGGAGGCACTTCCATTGTTCTTGGACCTTCCCTCGCCTGGGGCTGGGCAGTTGTTCTGAGTTCAGGTAATCTAGGACTGTTCTTGCGTGTTGAGACTCCACTGGTGTGTGGCAGAGCCTACGTAATTCTTATATGATCCATATGGTATGTGCTTTGGGTAGTCAATGCAATAATATGGTGACGATCTATTGTGTTGGAATCAATCTAGAAATGCTTCAAAAGTAGTAAAGGCACCTTTTTCTTTTGGTCTTTGAATCTTTGCATGTTTATATCCAGGATTCAGATAAAAACTATGCCTAAGAGGAGGAGCCTAACTTTATCCCACCTTGAGAAGACAACGGAGCAAAGTACCCACTGCTCTACCTGGCTGTCTCCCCATGAGCATAGGAAGAGCTTGGGCTCCTAATTCGTATACTTTAATTGCCTCAAAATGGGCAAGATGAATCCAGATTTAAGTGACATGTCTGTATCTAATCCTTATGGTTCTAGTTTTACATGCTTACTCTTAATGCTCATTTCACTTAATTTTGTTTTTTAATGGTCATTTTCTCTGTAGTTAGCTAGAGCTTCCCAAGTGTGGTTTGTCTCATTCTGTTTTCCCTTTCTTGACACTTGCTCTGTTGTGTGGGCAGGGCCGCAAGCTTCTCATCATTGGAACCACCAGTCGCAAAGATGTCCTGCAGGAAATGGAAATGCTGAACGCCTTCAGTACCACTATCCATGTGCCAAATATTGCAACAGGAGAGCAGCTGATGGAGGCGTTGGAGGTGAGGAGAAGTTAATGAATGAAGAAACTGCTCAAAAATTGCCCCAAACGAATGATTTTGAGGTAGAGCTGCAGCTTGCAACACTGTCTCAATTAACTTTGACCTAACAGCAATTACGAGGCTTCCCGGCATCATTTTGTGATGTGATGAATTAAGGAAAAATAAGATCTAGGCAAAAAGTTCATGGAGTGGATTGGAAAGTTCAGAGGGCATGGAAGTGGGTAAAGTTCTATAATTGGGACACTTAAATTGAAATGTGCCCAGAGGGTGCTGAGCTCTCATTAGCTGGAACAACATCAAATGGAAGTGCTTGGTGGGATTATAGGTTCTTTATAAATGGATGCTCTGAAGGCTTCTTATGCTGTGCCATGTTGGAATTTGTAGCACTTATTAATGATTTTTAAGATAAATTTAACAGGCAGAACTTCTGTGCTACCTTGCAGTGTTGTCACAATGGTAAAAATCACAAAAGCCTGAAAGATTTACAGCTTTTGCAACAGGTTTGAAAATTAGTTGTATCATAAGCCACTGTGTTCCTTTTGGACCTCAAATCTGGAGAAAACCTACAAAGGGTTGTAAGACTGAGTGAGCAATTAACTGTTTAGAGATGCTATGAAAAGAAACATGCAATAGAAGAGTCTTGTAAGTATTTTGCCTTGTTTGGGTATCTTGCAACAAATAGTTGTCTTTCCAAGCTAGAAAACAAGTTTCTTGTATTCTTGGCCTTGGGTTAGGTAGCATTTCTCCTATGGACAATCCCTTGATGTTTTTCTTTTCTCTATCTCCTGCAGCTCCTGGGTAACTTCAAAGACAAGGAACGCAGCACCATTGCCCAGAATGTCAAAGGGAGATCCGTCTGGATTGGTATCAAGAAGCTGCTGATGCTCATAGAAATGTCATTGCAAGTAAGAACTTTTCTGGTCCAGGAAGGACTGGAGCTCATAGAAGGGACTCAGAGGCTCCCACTTGTCTGCAGACTCTTAGTTTCACCGTGTGGTGGAAGCCTTTGAATAGATTTAACCAGAGGTGAGGGGAAAAAAGGAAGAAATTTTCCAAACAAAGAAATTGCCAGGTCTTGGTCTGTGGAGAGCTCTTTACAAACCACAGTGCCTATAGGCTGTTTAGAGCTGCACTTCAGAGAAGGCAACCAGAGAGATTGGATTACCTTACCTTTCGTGAAATTTCTGCCCTGCACACAGCATGTTCAGATTGCAGATAATGATCATTTAGGATTATTTTTTTCTGAAGAAAAAGACGCCTGTGCAGGTGTATACGCTCTTTCCCTCCAGAAGATAAATCTGTCAGGCTGTTCAGCTGCTCCTCTCTTTATTTTCCACTTTCAGCACTTTAAAGAAAATAATTGCAGCAGGGAGAAATATGTGGCTCTGGGCCCTCCCCCTGCCCGTGCCTGCGAGGCAGCCGTCAAGCTCGACAGCAGGAGCAGGCTGACAAGGAGGGGCAGGCTGACAAGGAGGGGCAGGCTGACAAGGAGGGGCAGGCTGACAAGGAGCGCGCGCTGCCGCGGCGGCCCTAATCCTCCGCCTGACATCGCAGCGCCCTCCCGAGCTCCCCCCTCCACGCACACTCTCCTTTCACATCAAATGGATTTAGTGCAGCTGAGTGAACTGTCCTTAGATCTTCCTAGGAGAGACTGAGCATAAGCTAAGAGGCATGTAGTTTAGCAGCATCTAAGTCATGGATCCCTCTGTTCACTATTCACAATTCTGTTAAAACTTGCACAGGGCTAAGGATATGCTCTGACTGGATGTCACCTCGGGGAATAAAGTCATTTATCTAGATTACTTTTTCCTCTTCTTCCTTGGCTTTTAATTCCATACCTACAGGCAAGTCAGTAAGTCATTGCTCGCGTATTAAATGTATTTAAAGAGTGCAAGCCCTTTGGGGACTGCCGGGCTCCGTCGCAGTCCATTTCACTTAGCCTTGACAATGGATTCCTTCTTCACATACAGGACATTTTCTTTTACTGCTTTGACCCAAAATATTAACTATTCATTCTTTTCCAAGCTGAAGGTGAGGACCATGTAAATTGGGGGCAGTTGTGCATTTTGATCATGATACAAACCCCAAATCTGGGTTCACAGTGTTGTCCCTTGTTTTCACACTTATAATGCCCTAGTTAAGAGATCTTTGTGCATGCAGCCAAGATGCTCTTCTGGGCTATCTAGGAGCTTGTGCATTTTCTTTAACCAAAACCAACTGTTTTTTAACCAATCCATAGCTGATCAAACTGAGAGAGGCAATGCTCTGGCTTGGTTCATGCTATTTCCTGCCAATTGGAGAAGCACAAAATGAAGAATTGCTGCTGCTAATATTGTGAACACCTCTCTGTGCTATTATATGTGGATGGTTGGTAGCAATGCAACTATATGTTATTACATTGAATATGTGGAATTGCAGAATAATTGGGGTTAGAAGGGACCTTTGGAGCTCATCTAGTCCAAGCCCAGCTACTCAAGCAGAGTCACCTAAAGCAGCTGCCACTGCACTGTGTTAAGTCAGATTTTGAATATCTTTAATGATGGAGGCTCTACAAACCTTCTGGACAACCTGTTCCAATATGGAACCACTTGCACAATAAGGAAGGCACTAAGATACGGAATATATGGGCTCTGTGAACTGAACCTGAGTTTCAGCATAATGGACTTTCCATTTTCAGTATCATCTGGCCTCATTTCCTCTGTGGGACCTCTTTAAATAAGAGGAGGTTAGGATTTCCCTTAGTTCTGTAGAAATCTATCCCATACCTTGTCAGCCATTTGATTAGGTCTCAGTGTTCCTACACCATCCACAGATTTCTGAAATGACTGATTTCGACATAATGCTCTGTCCTTCAGCCAGTTTCTTAGCAAGGAACTCAAATCTGGTGTTAATGTGTTCCTTGGTGAACTCCTCCATCTGAATCCCTTCTGGCATCTAGGAAGAGGGCATTTTTTATGGTGGTTGTGTCATCAGAAACAAGGAAGATTCAGGCCATTGTGGCCAACCATCTCCTATCTTCTAGCTCAGCATTGGCCTCTTATCTAGCTTGCGTGTCACTCAAGGACACTGTACGTGGCCAGCTGGAGTTGTGTTCACACCTTGAGCAAGTACTAGCTGTTCCCAGCACATACAGAAATTGTGAAGAGAAGTCAGCTCTTCTCTGGTCTCCTGGGACAAGTTGCTTTTAGTACCTTTATATTAGCACTTCAAATACTAATGTAGGTGGTAAAGTAGCCTTATTTATTCCTTTATTTAGAGCATGTAAGGGGGAAAGAAAACAGAGGAGAAATGGAGTGGGGGCTTGAATCCTTCCTGCTCCTGACTGTACAATTTATGCTCACCCAGCTATGGAAAGGGTTGGGGAGAATCAGGTCCCGTGGAACTAGTTTGTGCAGATCCAGCCTAGAAGGGGCACTGTGGGATGAAGCTGGTGTGAAATTTGCCATTAAAGCAGAAATATTTGATAGAAACAATAGTATTTCTAAGTTGTCTTTTCTTGTAGCTCTGAGAACATACTCTGCTGGTGCTGCTGAGCTTTGTGTTGTGCTGCGGAGTTGTGTCCACTGCGTTGGTTAGCTGTGGGCTTGGACAAGCAGACTTGTCTCTGGCCAGATCAGAGCATGACCAAAGCAAACACGTGCATTCTTCAAGCAAGCTCTGTGACTGTGGCCTCGTTTTACTGTTGTGCTGTTTAGGAGATTGCATCTTGTGTTAACGGAGATCTGTTTTGTCTGGTATATAGATGGATCCCGAGTATCGAGTGAAAAAATTCCTGGCTCTTCTGAGAGAAGAAGGAACGTGAGTATTTTAATTTTAAAAGGTTGTTCAAAAATCTCTTCTGGAGTTGAGAAACAAAACAGTAACTTCCCTCTGAGGAAAAATTGTCCTCTTGTGTATGAAAATTATATATCAAATCAGTTCTACTTATGATTTTTACAGATGAGGGGTCCTGAAGAGTTATTGAGAACTGGCATGCCTGAGCTTTCTGCTTTCTTTATTTACTTTTAAAATATTAATGAGATATTGGGCCACTTTGTTTAACTAAAGTGCATTTAACTCTACTAGAGTTAAATAGCTATTTATCTAAAATCTGGAATCTCAGCTTCTTGTTTTTCTCCTGTGTAAGTAAAGGTTGTCCAGCGCTTTCCCCTGTAGGTATCCCAGGGAACAGTTAGGCCCAGTCTTGACTGCGATATCTCCTAGAAAATGTACTTGTAATCCATGTATGGCAGCACTTACCCTGGGGAAGTTCACAACGCTGTCCATCTTGCTACGTGTTAGTATTAATGTTTTTATATGTGTGTGCTTTTCTGATGGCTTTGGTTTCCTTTCCAGGAGTTCCCTAGACTGAAGCTGGACCAAGCGCAAAATCGACAGCTGGAGAAGTGACCAATCTGGAGAATCTGCACTAGGATCTTTACTCTTCTGTGTTCAACACACTGGACAAAGTGAAATGCTTCCCTGTTTCCAAGAACCCAATGTGGAATTTGCATGTTTAGTGCAATACAGTATCTTTATCCTTTGTCTTTAATATACTGATGTCACGTGGAAGTGTCTTCTAGAACACTGTGCTTCTGTCTCTGTGCGGGCCAGGCTATGTTCTCGTTTGATTTTAGCATGGGAGAAATGTCAGTTCTGAAGCTAATGCTCACTTGTGTCCAGCATTCATTGCTATGATAGGAAAGAAAACATGACTTCTGAGAAACCCTCATAGTCCTTGGTGAAGTCTTATTTAAAATACTATTCTGTGTTATTCTGATCTGAAGAACACCTTATTCAGTTATGTTGTCATATGCCTCATTGAATTACAGAGTCAGGCAGATATCCTTAAAGACAGCGACCACGATACTCTAGAATTTTCTAGATGTGAGTACCTTTTTTTATTAATACCCATTTTTTGTGGTCTTATGGGGAAGAGACTGGCTAATGGCATTAGTGATAGGAAAAATGCAGATACATGCTGATCAGAATAGAGAAAGCTTTCAAATCCAGTATTTAAAGCTTCAAAAGTTGCTGTTAATTCAAGAACAGTTGAGACATGCTGGTTCCAGCCCGAAAGCTCTTCATGAGTGCAGTGTGGAAGGTAGTTTTGGCATTAGCCAGGCTGATTATATTCCTTTTCTCTGCCATGTTACCAAAGGTTGAAATTCCTCCTGAGAGAGAGAGGAAGCCAAGCTCTCAGGCATCCATGAGATGTACGTTGTTGTGAGATGTACATTGCCACGGTTTTGCACTAAAGTAAAGGAATGTATCAAACTTTGCTACATGGTCCTTGCCCAAGAGTCATTTTGCATCAAGGAGATGCTGCTGTCGATGACTGCATGAAGAAACTCCCCTCGACTTCATTGACTCCACCTGTTTAATAAGGTTCATAGAACATACCTCAGTTTGGTGGGGCAAATCAAAGCCATCTGAGATCTTAGTCAGTGTGGGTTCTTAAACTTGACTAGACACGCTGTAAGGACTAAGCAGCTTTATACTGAAAGAGATGTTCCTGCAGAAAGGAGGTTGCTTCACATTCTTCAGGCCTGAAGGTGAAGGTTCTCTAGTCCTTATTTTGCAGACTTAAGGCAATCAGAGTATTTTAATCACTCCGCTCTGGTTCCTTTTCCTTTGGCAGTGCTGTTGTATTGTGATAACCTTGCGAGTCCCAGTGGTTATTACCCCCTTTCATTTTGTGTATGATCTTGTGACTTTATTTGTCTTCTTCTTTCCTCTGCTAGTCCTAGTGACAACAGCACACGTTAACTTATTTTTCAGAGTAAATGATGTAAACCTTATTGTGTCTTTGTCCAGAGCTATATTGATGAATAAATATCTCATTCAATTGCACATGGATGGATTCAATAAAAAGCACAAGTCGTTGTGATGATCCGGGAGACGGCCGTGTTTGTGCAGGTGGCTGAGCAGATGTGTGTGCATGGAATGCTGCTGCATGAAGGTGGGAAACTGCTTCCCAGGCTGCTGAAATCCAGAAGGCTGCTAAGCTGTTTGAACCTGAGCGTGGGTAGCTTGAATGTAGATAATCGAAGGGAGCTGGTTCAGAAGAGCTCTGCTCCACTCCATTGCAGGGTTTCTTGGACCCTACAGTGCTAGGGAAGGTCAGAAGATGAGGGGAGATGATGCAGCCTTCTTGGGAAGGCCAAAACCAACTGACAAGTATAACATCCCACATGTTCCACTGTCTCCTGTGACTTTCTGTCCAGTGGGTTAACTGTAGGTGGGAAATGACAAGGGAATTTGTCCTCCCTTCTTTATCTTTTTGCTGTTTTTTACTGAACTTTACAGAATGTAACTATCTTGTAAATAGAATTGTTGATGAAAATCAAGGGAGTTTTAATATGTTGGGTTCTGGGGTGGGTGGAGAAGGTGGTGGAATGATGGACAAGACATGTACAAGGCTTCCAAAGGAAAATATGCTGAAGAGTTTTGCTAGGCACAAAAACAACTGCGGGGGCAGAGCTGCCAGTCACCTCGATTGCTCAGCCAAACATGATCTGTGTTTGCATAGTTCTGAAGTATCACTGCTGCCCTGCAGTGGGAGATGACACTGGCAGAAGTGTGTAGTGTCCAGCATGGTTGGGCTGCAGGGAATAGAAAGTAATTAATTAATTAATTTACCCTGCAGCTGGCCTCATTTTAGGCCACTGTTGTGGGAAACTGTATTAATGTATGGGAGAGGATACAGAAACCCCCACAGAATTATTCATGACTGGGAGAAGATATCTTTAAGGGATAAATTTTGGGTCTTTGTCCATACAATCAAAAGATGATTCAAGGGTAACATGTAAGTACTTTTTTAGGAGGAGAACTTGTTGTGTAAGGGTTTAGTTCAATAACCTAGCAGTGTGTGTACACTGTGACACAGCACTCTATAAGTCAAAATCTTGGTTGGCTGATGATACCGAACTGGGAGTAGCTGATGGCCCTAAGGGCTGCGCTGCCATCCAGAGGGACCTGGACAGACTGGACGGTGAGAAACCTCTCGAAGTTCAACAAGGGCAAGTGCAGGGTCCTGCACTGGGGGAGGAATAACCCCGGACACCAGGACAGGCTGGAGCCTGACCTTCTGGAGAGCTGCCCTGCAGAGAGGGACCTGGGCCTCATGGTGGATGACAAGTTGACCATGAGGCAGCAGAGTGCCCTTGTGGCCAATGGGATCCTGGGGTGCATTAAGAAGAGCATCTCCAGCAGGTCAAGAGTGATGATTATCCCCAACTACACAAGCCCTGGTGAGTTCACATCTGGAGACTGTGTCCAGTTCTGAGCTCCCCAGGACAAGAGGGATGTGGAGCTGCTGGAGAGGGTCCAGC
>JAUBOD010000296.1:337713-349274 GCA_032353885.1 Nothura maculosa
CTGCTGGAGCGGGAAGGTTGGACCAGATGATCCCTAGAGGTCCCTTCCAACCTGGAACATTCTGGGATTCTGTGAACTCAGAAAGCACTTATATTTTCATCTTGGGAACATCCTAGCCCAACTGAGTTAGGGCTCAGGACATAAAACCCTTGCAGAAATACATGACCATGAGCATGGAACAAATGCTGCTGGTGGCAGTGATGAGATTAGATTCTGGTGACAAAGGGAGTCGCAGCAATCACCATGTCTGTGACACACAGGCCAGGAACTGCTGTGTCCTCAGAGACATGGATTTCTGATTCCCTCTTGCCTGGAGCTGGAGCTGACGCATGTAACGAGTTAGCTCAGATCAGGGCTCTGCTGTGCAAGAGCTGGAGGCTGGGGCACGGCCTCCAGCCTCTTCCCTTCGTTTCTCCATCAATGAAACAAGTGCTTTTCCTAAATGCTTGGAGAGCCGTGTCTAGAAACACTCCGTAAGGACACCAAGGAATCTATAGAAATGAGGCTATTTTAACCCACTGCCATTCCTCCCACAGCAACTCATATCAGTGCAGCACAGTGTTACGGGGCAAAAGTCAGTTCTGCCTGTGTCTTCTAAGGTCTTTCCAACGCCCCGTATTGATCCGTGCACTATTTATAATGCGTTGAGGAAGCCATGAATTGGTAGCACAAAAAGCAGCTCACCGCTCCGATTTCATTTGCCACCAGCTACACCAGGGCAAACCTTTCCCTACCTGAACAATTTCTCCTTGTTCTATTTTTAGACATATTCAGCATTTGCTAGTTCTGGGCCACGTTCTGCTGAAAATAGCCAATTGCACAGGCTGCTCTGCCACTGTTTTGCCCAGGGTTGGAATGCACATTGGGAAGCAGTTGTCTTCATGCTAGCTCTTTCTCCATATTTAGCACTGAGCATTTCCTACCTGCAAAGTTTATCTCCTTTTTAAAGGATAAAGCCTGCCAGGACTTTATCCCAAGCTGGCAGCTTTGCCATCACCATCATTTACCTGCTTTTCAAGTAAGAAAAAGCTGTATAAAATCATTGCTGGCAGAGGTGCATTTCAAGCACAGGTCTTTCAGAAAGAGAACTGTCTGGTAGTTCAGCCTGGTGCCAATGTTCAAAGTGCTTTTTCAAGTAGCAGATGTTCATTCTAACATCAGAGATCACAAATTTTACCTCAGCTAATGATTTTGACAGAGGTGTCATTGTAGACAAGGGCCTCCAGCTGCTCGCTCTGTTCTGCTGCCTGACCTTAGAGGTGATGTTATATCTGCTATAATATTCATACTTTTTTGTTAATTCTTGCAATTTGCTGACTGCAGTCTTTTGTGAACAGGGTAAAACACAAATTTTGGGGTTTCTCTGAAGATCAAGAGCCCCGTAAGGATATTTTTGCAAGTAAAAGTATTCAATATGTATGCACATATGAGCTTGAGATATGCCAGGTCTTGACTGAATATGCAGATTGGACAAGAAGACAGCATAATTCATACAAGGAAAAAAAAGCATAACAATTTACTAGGGAATTGGGTGTTATTAATGAATCCCATGCCTTTGCTCATAAACCACTCATTACTTGATCCCTACAGAGCACGTCTTGAGTTTTGAGTTTTTTCCATAAACCAGGCATTTGTATTATTGATACGAGATGTTACCATCAACACAGGCTCTCCACTAGGTTGGAGGCAGTGGTGGGCTCTACGACATGAACAGGGACCTCATTAGAAATAAGAGATTGACCTGCCTAAGCAAGCACCTGATTGCCCCAAAGCAGAAGAGTCCCATTAGCATGAGAGCTGCTGGACTTTTGCAGAGAGATCTACTCTACTAATCTGCAGTTCTGCCCTTGAGATACACTGGGGACTTGACATACCCGTGGGAGGTGACCTATCTCTGCAACAAGAGAGGTTTTTTTAAGTTGGTGTTTTTGCAAATTACCTCAGTAAGTAGTTTGTGTGAAGTGCTGCACGAGCTGCTCAAAATTCAGCAACCCACAAGGCCAGATTCTTGTCAGTTAAGACTTTGCCTTAATTTAATCAGACCTGAGGGTCAGGAGCCTTTCTAGAACCTTCACCAACATAAAAGTTAATCTAGGAAGCACTCCCAAACCTGTGGCTGCTTAGAAATAGGCTAACTCTCCCTCTGGGAGCTATCCCAGAGGGACGTTTCAGGGCATGTCGACTCCTCCAAGTTCTGTGTGATTTTTATTCATCATCCTTGAAAACCTCCCTCTAGGAGCTTGTTTTCTCCAGCTGTGGAGACACTTCCAACACGCTCTTCCAGAAAATCTTAATCCTTTCTCCAAGGAAGAGGGAAGTGCAGGACAAAGAGATTTCCAGCACCTGGGCAGGTCCATTGGAGACTCTTCTAAAGGCCAGGGGTGGTTGCCCCTCGTGTTGTGCAGGGGCGCATAGTTACATTGCACCAACAGGTGAGAAATGGGAGAACCACAGAACCATGGGTTGGGATGAACATGTGGCACTCGAGTGGTTGAATCCCATGAGAGACAAACTTCTCTTTCTGAGAGCAATGTCCTAGCAGTGGGACACTCTAATTCAGGGTAGAATCTTCTCATTCTGAGGCTGTTCCTTAGCACAGACTTTGGAGAACATGTGTTTTCCCCACTGGAGACTGCTCCACTCTACCTATGAGGTTAGGATTCTTACTCATAGTCAGGTTCCCTCTAAGAAAGGCTTTTGTACACATGGGATATCTTTGGCAAAAGAGACTGACTTATGGGCACTTTATAAATTGCAGCTAAATCACCTTCAAATCTGGGACCTCTCCCACTAAGCAGTGTCCCACATGGTTCCTGAGGGTGAGGTCCCAGGTGCTATTGCCTGCTTTTGGGCAGGATTTGGGCACAGAAGGGCATTTACCAAGGTTCTCAGTGCATAGATCCCAGAGAGCTAGACTGTGGAATGCTTGGGAGGAGCAATGACCTGTAGGCAACCAGAGCTGAGGTCTTGCTCTGACTTTGTGAGTTTCAGGGGGAAGAGGAAACCTCCAAAGAAGAAAGAAGAAAAGAAGAGCAAATGCAGGAAAGGAAGTAAAGGTGTCCATCTGCAAAGCGTGTCTTCATCACCATCCTGAAAATGATTAAGCTCTTCTAGAATTAGCAACCTCACATTTACTCATATTTCTGGGCTCATGACTACTCTTCATCTGTGAGTATCCAAATCCATCAGCTTTTCCCACTATCCAGCCTCTGCTCAGGAGAACTGTGCTCCCTATGCTTGGCTGTGTTGAGTAATGCTCGGTGCAGCTTCTGCAGCATGTCTCCAATGAGGAATAACAGAGATCCAGACCTCTAGCCTTGAATCACTGAAATATTTTTTTAAAATCTTGATTAGCTGATGTGAAGATTTAAGGAGCTGATTGTTTCCTTGCTCAAGGTTCACTCATAGTTTCTATATGGGAAATGGCTGAACATACCAGATTTGCATCCAAGCCAGTCATTACCGTTAGTCTCAAGAAGGCAAATCTCTTACTGGGCCATTCCAGTGTGTGGCCATCACATAAGGGGAGGTTATTGTTCCTCCTGGTCAGTTCTAGTGGGGCCTGGAGCTTTGCATGCAGTTTTAGCTCCACAAGTGCATATGTCGAAAATGAAGGGGGTCCAGCAGAAGCAATATTGATGGCCAGAGATTGAGATGATGTTGTCTGCCAAGACCAGTGGAAGAAGCTGGACTAGGTTAGTATGGAGGAGGTGAGGCTGAGGAGTATCTAACATCAACTTATAGCTGCAAATGTCTTCTCAGGATGCCAGACAACATAACAGAGCACAACAGGTTCAGGCTGATTAAAGCCTTATGGAGCTGCAGCCTTGGGTCAGGTGTCCAGTGGGGATGGTTCTCCATCTTTGGAGCCTGTCAGAACTCAACTGGATGAAGCCCTGGCTGCCTTGGGCTTGTACTGGGATTGAGTAAAGAATGGTAAAGTAGAGTAATGGCAAATGGCAAAGAATTTTGGTATGGCAGGGATGTCATCTCTGGGAGTGATGCAGGAATGTGCTGGCAGAGGCTACATGAAGACCTGGAGATGTAGACTAAGGAGAATAATGAGAGAGCACAGCTCCTGGGAGAAGGCTGAAGGCTGCATAGCCCTACATGGCTGTACAAGAGCACAGGATAATGAACAAATAACCCCAAAATAATTAGGGTGAGATCTTGCCTTAAGTCAGCATTTCAGCAGCAACTGCCTTCTCTCTGTGTCTGATGCCAAGGCAAAACAACTGACCGTATTTTGCAAGAGGAAAAACAACCTCAGGTTGTTCACACACCGATCTATTCGCAAAGACCCGTTCACATCTTGTGCCCTCTGATGGGCTGAAGATGGCAGCTCTCCTTTGTGAGAAGCATCTTTCTTGAGCCAGAAAATCAACATCCAGCTCTGAGAAAGGAGGATGCTGCAGCTGGCTTGAGCACAGCTGAATTTCGCTGCTGCCCCTGGTGCGCTACGTGGTCTGGTCTGGCAGGGAACTATCAGCTCTGCGGGCCCTGGAGGGGGCCTGGTGCCTCGCAGGGATCACCACCGGTTTTCAGAAGTTCTTTGATGTGAAAGGTTTTAGGCAAATGCAAATATTCGCAGTACAGACAGGTCCAGACTGAGACCAGAAACATATTGTGTGAAGATTCATCTAAGGGATGAGATAGGTGAAAAGGTCAGGACGTGTCGAGTGGTGTTACCAAACTCAGAGTCTCAGAAAATATTAATTTCTTCATATTTCCCTCTAACCTGGGTCTGACACCAAACAGCGGTGATGTTCTGACCTCACTAGCATGGGGACAAGGTTCACACCTTTATTTTAAGCACCAGGTGTCTGTATTCAGACTTCCTGGGTAGCTGCTGGGGAAAAACAGGTCCTGTCAGAGCACAATTGATCTAGTCTATGCAGAGTTACTGCAAGAGGAGAGGAATTACACTCCAGATTAACTTCTCTGACTCCATGAGGCACTAGGGAACTACCTCTCCAGTTAGGTCTTTCCTTGAGGACCAGGGAGGCACATACACCTTACAGGTTGGAGACCAACCACAGAGAACAGTGACCTCCAAGGGCTGACCCCAATGAAGTTTTGTGATGAGATTCCTGCCACATCAGATAAACTCAATCTCATTATTTAATTCATTTTTTGTTACTTCTTTTTTTCTTTTCCCTGTGGACATGGAATGTGATGCACTTCTGTGTATGAACTTCCCAGATGCCATCCACATCTTGCATTGTCTCTGCCACTATTTGTTGCATGGTTTTCATAGTGCAGACTGCATCTGAGCAATAAGAATAAAACAGGATGTCTCTACCCTTCCTTCTCCTTCTGCTCTTTCCCCAAATTCTGATGTTTCCGCTGCTACTGCCTCTAGTTTTGATTTAGCTGAGTAGGTTTTCTGATGCTTTAGCAAATTATATTGTCTCTGGAAAGAAATGCTGGGCCTGATACAAGTGAGGAGTGCATGGCGGGGAGGACAGATGCTAACAGAAGGAAGAGAGTGGGGACAGCTGGTCTGTCTAGTTCTGAGAAGGAAAAGAGATAGACTGACTTTGCTGCACCAAGTACCTTCATCCTACGTAGAAGTCATATTCATCCATAGAAAAGCTAAGGACACTAAGCAGCAACATTGGCAAAATAGTCTTCAGCAGTGACCTGATGGTCACTATGACCTCTGACTGCTCATGTAACTCCGTGGCACTCTCCCTTTGCCATGGCAATACCTCTGTTCTCTCATGGACAAAATCCCATAGAAATTGGCCACCGCTAGCACCAGCAGAGAAACAGAACTGGGGTCGAGGGCATCGTGATTCCCTCGCACTAACAAAACCCATGGGCAGCAGCTGGGGGACACTGCTGATACAGCTGAGGCTGAAACATCTTTTAGGAAAGGCCAATTGTTTGTATATTATCAGTTTGTGTATACCTGCAGTGATCTTAAGTTTACTCCATCTACTCAAAATTATGATGGGCATGTCCTGTTGAGGGATATTGAAGCCTGATCACAAATGTGACTTCTTGAACAGCAATCTTACCCCATGCTGTAGACAAGCTCAGTGCTTTAATGAAGCTCCTGTAGGCTTTGAATCATACCCAGGTATAACTGTGTCTCCTTGGGAGTACAGCCATCTCCTTGGACTGTCCACAAAGTTAAGTAAGATATTGAAAGGGGAAGGACATAACATCATGTTTGCAAAATTGGATGACTTGACTCCCAGTCTCTTAAGTTTGCCTACAACTTCTCTTTGGGACATGTTAAGGATATTTTTGTGCTTCTATTGGCTTCGCCAAATTCTGGCCAAGAATGTCCAATGGCTGTCTTACCCAGTAGAGGACCCAGGACACTCCAGAAACTGGAGTATTGCAAGCCTCCTCCTTGCTCTAAGTAGGATGTTAAACATGGAAAGGGGACAAAAGAGCAAGAGTGGTGACCTGAGGCAGTGCCTTATGTTGACAGTTGGATTAGCCCATTGGAAAGACTTCTGAGAGATTATTTAGTTACAGTGAGAAAAGGGGGAAGATTAAGACTTTCTGTCCAGCAAAAGAGGGCAGGACAATGCCTGGTGAATGGGAATTCAGAGCGGCAAAATGCAAAGGCACAAGTTTCAAAGAATGGGACAAATGGCTGGCACTTGTTGCAGATCTTCTACAAGAAATGTGAAATGTGCCTTTCTAGAAGAGCTGTCAGAGCCAATAGAAATTAATTCCTCACTCTAGGGGTAAAAGTGTAAGATTTAGGGGCCACATTACACAGTCTCATCTGGCTTTGGATGGAGGATTTTTTTTTCTTGTCCTCTGGACTCATAAATAGGGAAAGCTCAGATGGTCTGGGTGTTTGCTGTTATTTCTGCCTTAACAAGTCATCTTCTGTCACGACAGAGGCAGCAAAGAGAGTAAATCAGGCTTGGACAGGATTAGAAGAGCTTGGTTTGGGCTGTAGTGCAAGACGGGCTTCAGACAATTCAACATGACTTCCTATTAACCTTAAAAAAATTGTCAGCAATTCTTCTGTAAGATGCCCTTAAATTACTAAGTGGCACACACAGAGGGACACAGGAACACTGTGTGTGACAACTTTAAAGTCATCTCAGGAATTTGAAATAACATTGAGATAGCTAGAGCCCAAAAGTCCCAATTGCTGAAGACCAGACACAAATTATAGGTTTTAGCCTCTGCTACAGGCCTAGGGAGAATCTGAGGTCCTGTTGAGCCAATAGCCTTGTCAACAGCTCTGTCAGCAATGAGTTGAGTTCAGTGTAATCAGACCAAATCAAGATCAATTCCCTGATCTACTGCAGACTTCCTTTGCTTCCCTCTGTTCTCTGTCCTTACCAGATATAATCTGACTTGAAGACTATAATCTGACATCTGCAAAGCCAAAGTGTGCTACCAATGCAGATCTTGCCATGAATACCCTCTTGACACAGTTAATTCCAAGCTTTTCACAGGTGGGCAAAGTCCTTTCCTTAATATTCTGAGATGCTTCCTTAATCAGGACTTTGGTTATGTCCTCTTAGCTCACAAGGACCAATGTGGAGCACAGTGCCAAGAGTACCTGGCAGTGAGGTGGTTGTGTTCACTCTCATAACAGTGATTCAGATGATACCAGTAACTCCGTGCTGGAACAACAGTTCATTACTAATGTTAATGGCACCACTGAGATCTGAGGAAGATCCATGTTTAGTTGAATATCATGCCAGAGAAGTGACACAAATGGACTCGCATTACTGACAAGAGGAGGAAGAACACAAGACATCATGATTAAGAAAAGACCATGCCCAAAATTATGCTCTGGGTAGGCAGAGTTGCAACTTGTGCTAAATTCCCTTTGTATTTTTGAAGTTAGAAAAATCCTCAATGGAAGAAAACACACTCTCAATCCTCAGGATTGTTCCTCATTGTACATATAAAAGCTCTTTCTGTAGTCATGAAGTAGTAGAATTACTAAGTAGCCAGCAACATTCCACACTAGTAAGTCTTCAAAAACATGCTGCTTCTTGCAAGGCTCTGGCACTGAGAAGCACCCCTCATGGTCTGGATGTGGTTGGAAATCTAAGTTGAGTTCCAAATTACTTATTCTGAAGGGAACAATAAAATTTAGATGCTTGTATCAAGCACAGAGGAAAGAGATCAGGTAGACCAGAATATTGGCTGGATATCAAATGACTTTTAATCACAAAGAGTGATCCTCTGCCCTACCAGCTCTTTTTGGGGACAGAGAATGTGTTGCTGGGAGTTTTGGTACAATGAAAAGAGGAACTAGAGCAGAATGGGAAACTGAAAAGTAGGACATACCAGGCCTGGAAGGAAATATTTATAAAAGCAATCAGATGTCACCAACAACATTAACTTGTCTATAACAATGAGCCATTGTAAACTTGTATCTGTGTGTAGAGTTCTGGTAGACTTATCAAGAAGATTGTCAGTGAGACTGTAACAGTACTTGGTAGAGGACCTAAAATGAGCAGTAGTGAAAATCCTTGAGTAGGGTCTTCAGGTGAGACCTGCAGATGGTCCTTCCAACCTAAATTATTCTATAATACTGTGATTTGATGAGTACTGCAAAGGGCTATGGTACACTCACCCACTTAGAGTGCAGCCATGAAGTTTGTGCTTCTCTTTGAATTTTTGATGTCTTAAAGTTGTAAAGATTGCAGCTAGTTGTGCTAGCTCTTCTTTCAGCCAGTGGAGAACTGCCCTTTCCACAAATAGTCCCTGGGACGGAGGAATTATTCACTCTCCAGAGATGCCTCACTGATCAGTTTGTGTTGATCAGATAGCTCCCTATCATGAACATTTCCATCTAAGCCAATCACTCAGGATCCCTTTTTAATGAATGGAGAAAACGAGGCACTTTCAGAACATGATCTGCTGACCTGTTTTACCTGTTTACCTCTGTATGAGGTGAACTGCAGTCTAGACATGCAGTCTAGACAGTTGGCTTCAAACTGTGTCTACCCATGTGGCTCAGATGGCTCTTACCAACATTTGGTTCCCAGCAGAGCTGGATAAAGCTGCAAACATATACCATGAAGACTGCATTATCTTTTGAAAAGGTAAAAAGGAAAAGTCAACTTGTTAGAAAAGCCACGGAAATGTTTCTCAAGCAAGGTACCAGAGTGACTTGTACCCTACCCATAGCAATGCCCTGTGAAAGCCAACCCCGGACTTTGCTTCCTATAGAAAAGCTGTGTTAGAAGCCTTGAATGGGATGGACTAGGCTATTCATTGCTCATGGAAAGGTGGATTATAACAGGACTGAGGATGCTAACAGACTCTCCCAGGGTGAGATGGGTCCGTTTTGGAGAGCTGCATGTGCAGTTTGACACTGTAGCACTGTCTTTGCACATGCAGATGTGCAGGCAAATTCTTTAGGTAAATGAGGCACCATTAGAGCTTCTGCGCAACAAGGGACTTTTCTGTTAAGATGTCAGCACGTTCGGAGCTTGAAATGTAGAATGGATGGAAGAAAAGGAGTTCAGTGGGTGAGGGATTAGCTTTGTCCTGCAATTCCAGAAAGGATGGTAAGAGATATAAGGTATTTAAGGTAAAAGATGAGGTAAGAGTCTTGGAATTATCTCCCCATTGGCCTGCAAGTGGAGCTGTGGAACATGTTTGCAATTGATAAATGAGCAGAGATGATCTGGAGCCACTCTGATGATTAAGGGATCAGGGCATCTGATGTAAGAGGAGAGGCTTTGAAAGTAGGGTTGTTTATCTTGAAACAGGAGCATTGGAATGGGTGCCCATATCCTTGAAAATATTCAAAAATTATCTGGCCACAATCCTGGGCAAACCGCTCTAGCTGATCTTTCTTGAGCAGGGTGGTTGGACTAGATGGTCTCCAGAGGTCCCTTCCAGTCTCAACCATTTTTTTGATTCTGTGAGCCTCCAGAAGAGAGGACTTGAGGGATCTTATCAATGTGTATAAATACCTGACAGGGGAAGTAAAGAGAATGAAACCAGACTCTTCTCAGTAGCATCCAGTAAAAGAACAGGGACACATATTGAAGTACAGGAAATTCTACTTAAAATAAGAAGAAATCTTTTCCTGTGAGGAAAATGTAATGGGTTGCCCAGACTCTCTGTCCCTGGAAATACTTATGCAAAACCTGCCTAGACACAACCCTAAGCAGCCTTTTCTAATCAACCTTGCTTTGAGCAGTTGATTGGCAGGTGATCTCTTCCAATCTTAACCTCCTTCTACTGGAAGGACCTTCCCTTCCACATGTTTTCAGTTCATAGCTCCTTTTACTCAGTCACAGGTTGCTTCCTCCGTAAATCTCCTACCCGTGGACATTTCATTGTCTTTGGGTCTCTTAGTCATTGCTGGCTCAGTCATTACCTGGCTCAGGGTCCACACAGGAGCAGAGCAGTGGAGGCAGATCCGAGCCCTTCATCTGCACCAGTAGTGGCTCCCTCTAACGGCTGGGGCTCTTTGCCTGTGGAGTCCCTGCCACAAAGGGTTTCCTAATAGCGCCAGTAGATTCCTCTAGATTACTATAATTTCTCTCAGCACGGCGCTAGGCAAATGAATCTGCTGTTGCATCCCTTGCATTATCTTGCTGCCTACTGGCGTGTGGATTAGTGTTGCTGCAGCAACAGCACTTTTGTAAGATGAGCCCGTTTTGGGAGAGCTGCTCTAGTTTGGGTGACTCAGGGCTCTGTCATGGGCTTGAAAGTGATTTGGCATCTGCCTCCACCCCTTTGTTTTAGCATCACACAAGGTTGGGCTCGGACTTACTTGCCAGCAAATGCTGGAAGGATGAGAGAGGGGGGCAGGGCCTGGGAGCTGGAGGCTGCTTCCCCTCGCAATGAACACCAGCTGAATAACGCTGCTGTCAAGGGTGCGTGCCCAGGAACCGGGGGCCTTTATGTCCCACGTATCAGATATAAATGTTATGTACAGCAATGCCTGGGCAAAGCAACGTCACTCTCCGTTTAGAAAACACAATCAAGTGATTTGACATGGGAGCGAATCTATTCTGTGGGACTGTGATAATATTATTCATCCATGAATTTACATAAATGCATATGATTTGCATATGTAAATTGGAGCTTCCAAGCTGAGAGCAGTCCAAACAGAGCGAGATTTTTCACTGCTGCAGAATCTTTTCCTGCAGAGGGAAGATGCTGAAATTTATTTGGAGACTCTCTCGCTCCAAATGAGTGGCCCCTGGAAGGGCTGGTGGTTGTAAATTTGCAAATGCACCGTGCACGACTCTGACCATTGCATTTGCCAGCGCTAGGAGGCCTTGCCCAGCCCTCCTTCCAACTGCCAGTCTTGCCTGTGAGGCATTCCCAGCAAGGGGAGAACCAGCGGGGCTCATTTGCCTTCTTTGCTGCCTCCATCTTCCAGGACGGAATTGATGGGGACACGTTTCCTACCGAAAGGAGGAAGCAAATGGGACAATCCATCCAAAATGGGACATTACAGAAATCAAGGAAAAGAGACTTTACCACCTGGGACTTAATGAGTGTAAGCTTAATGGGTGCAAGCTGAAGCACAGGAGGTTCCACCTGCAGGTGAGGGGGAACTTCTTTCCAGTGAGGGTGCCAGAGCCCTGGAACAG
>JAUBOD010000296.1:349407-372079 GCA_032353885.1 Nothura maculosa
CTGCTCTAGGTGCCTGCTGGAGCGGGAAGGTTGGACTGGATGATCTCTAGAGGTCCCTTCCAACCTGGAACATTCTGTAATTCTGTGGGACAGCAGAAGAGCTGGTTAGTCCTGATCTGTCTGCTAAGACCTCTCTGCATCCATCCGTTTTGGGGGAGCCTTGGTCATGGGTAACCTCAGATGAGGAGGTTACTGGGTCTTCTGAAAACTATATCTAGAATTCATCCTGGCAGTTTCTTCTGATGAAGAATTCTACCTCATCACTCCTCTTTCCATGGAGAAGACAATAGCCTTTGCAGAGAGGTGAACTGGACTCAAGGAGGATGGGAGATACGACACACACTGGAATATTGCAGAAAATACTGAACTAGATGACATTAAGGGTTACACCAAAGGGCCATCTAGCCTGTATCTTTCCTCCTTAGCAGCCAACTCAGATATGTCAGCAAACACTATGAGAAAGAGAGCAAGTGTAAATGCAGCCTTTGCTCCAGCAGTGATGGATTATGCGATTTCCTGAGTTGAATTCATTCTCAAGGGCCATTGGTAGAGTGATCATCAGTAATTTTCTCTAAGCTTGTTCTTACTCCAGTTCCTATACAACACTTCCTAACAACAAGGTCCATGATCTAATTATGCTCTTCTCCCTCATTGCATTAAACCCTGGGGCTGAAATTTCATTTCAGTTCTTACATCCTGGGAAATAAACTTATTTTCCTAGGCACATCCATGATCTTCAGGGTCTTTAGTGTATTCAAATGTCTTTCTCCAAGCAGCAAATCCAAGCTAAGTTACCCCTCATTGTGTGCAATCATTTAACACGCTTTAATTCTGATCTCCTGTTTGCTTGTCTCCTGTTTTTCTTCCATATTATATATGATTTTTGGAAAAGGCAATGACCAAACTGTGAATAGAGCTCAGGATGCAAATGATCCTTGGATTCACACAACGCTGGGCTGACATTTTCTTTTCTGTGAACAAATCCAGCAATGTCTCCTAGCACATTTGTTCTAGCACTTGCCAGCCAACATATCCACAAAAATCTGGGCAAGAGAGCAAGCAGCAAGGTGCAAGGCTTGTAAGCAGTGTACAAAACAGGGGACTGATTATTACGCAAACAATAAACAGATCCATTTCCTGGATGCAGAAAAATTAACCTATATAATTGTTACACAGGTTAGGGAACCTCATCTCAATGTACTGTTCTTTATAGATGTTGATAATAATTTAATCTGTCTTTTTACCATCCAGTGAGGATCTGGAAATCCTATTATCGGTGGTCACCTTTATGTTGGACCATCCTGAGTAATGTGTTTCCTTTGCAAAGTCGTCTCATCACTTGCACCCTCTCCTGCCATTTCCAATATGTTGGATGGTGTGCGTGTCCTTGCAAAACTCTATCCATACAGCAGAAACACATCATGCACATCAAAGAGATGAGGTCTTTTGGTTCAAGATAGAACCAAGTGTTTTCTCCACCAAAACCCAATCTATGATACGAGTCACTAGCTGGAATCCATGTCTCATGGAAGTCATGTCTTCCGGGTATAAAAGACCGCTTTTCAAGTACTAGACCACTTAGCATGTAGATTATAGCAGCATCATTGGTTTCTCTCTGTGCTGTCCAGCAGTTCCCATTTATCCCTAAAATACTTTTGTGCAAGCTCTCATTAATTTGATCAAAAAGTGAACAGTCATATATTAATATATGAGTGCTTAATTTTAGCAGTCATATATTTCAGGAAAACTCATCTAATTGAAATGAAATGTGAAGACATATGGTACCTGTTACCACATAAACGACCCAAGAAACCAAAATCAGATGTGTTCGATTAAAACTTGGCTGTCATCAAGGATAATGAGGCTGGAACACACACAAAGCAATGATCAGAGTTAGAATTCCATGAGACATGAAAAAAAAATGCAGGAACAAAGAAAATGAAAGAAACAACCAAAATATTGAGAACATCACAATCATGGGAAACATATGTTTAAGAAATTAGGTGGAAACTAATGATCAATGACAGGAAAGTTGCTGAGCCAAGGCATGGGATATTTGTGCTACTGTCTGAAATCTGGGCTGTAGACTCAAAACACAGGGTGCAAATGTGTCATGGTCAATAAGGCCATCCCCAATGAGGGGAGAAATAAAATCATAAATTTATTGGCTGATGCAAACCCCTTCTGTTCTATATTGGAGGATCTTTTAGTTGAAATGATAGTAGAGGACCTCTGGTGTCTGAGCCGATAGGATGCTAGAAGATCTCAAGGGAAGTACTTCCCATTTGGAAAGGAAAGCTAACCATGATGAGAAAGGTGCCGGTTTGTCTTGATTACATTTCTAATGTTAATTAAAACAGATAGGATCAGAGAGGTGTGACAAAGACAAATTAGCAAATCACAAAACAGAAATTAGAAGGAATTTGGGTCTTTCATCCTAGCAAATTTACTTATCAGAGTATTACACTTTTTTCAGAGATTAAAAAAAAACCACACTAACAGTCCTGACGATCTGCATTCTGTGAAGGGGTAAATATTGTGTTACTCAGGCAGGTGTATGAGAAACTCAGCTAAGAAAGGTTTGCAATGTCTTCCTTAGGTGACAGTAGATGTTCCCTGGGTTCACCTGAATGTGCATCAGAGCAAACCCACCTCTTTACTAAATAAGGTGGTTATACGGTCTGGACAGTCATACTGCAGCTAAGATGACATGTTAGACCAAGGAGCTGAGCTGTATTTATAAAGGACCACTGCTGTACTCAGCACTGTCCTGTACCACAGTGGTTTCCATCTATCTTCTGCTCTTCAGTTAACTTGAATTTTTTTCAGAGACCTGTCTATACTCCTAGTCCTGGAAATAATAAGAAACTCAGGGACTAGAAAACGTCTTGGACTGGAATAGATGGGAATTCTCAAACTTTACTTCGATATTATTATAGCTAATATAGATATTAATACATCTAATATAGATATTAATATATCTAATATATATTTACATGTACATACATTGTGCGTGTAAACTCATGCACAATGAATACATAACAGTCAGGATAGGTCTTAAAAGGCACAGAGAGTTAAGCAGACTCCAGTGTTTCGGCCTGTGCTCATGATGGTTACTGAGACACAATTTAGCAAGCTGAAGGGATATCCTTAAAATCCATCTTCAATGAGCTCTCAGATCTCTCCAATTCATATAAATCTTGCTTTTTACCATATAGCTGTGTAGTTTGGTCTTTATCCTGTAAACTTCTCAGAAAACAACATTAAATAATACAGCCTGATGCACATACATGCAAAGATCTTCATTACATCTAGGAATTTTATAGTCAGTCTTCAAAACTGAATAATATTTAACCACCTTGATTTGTAGATGTGAAATGTGCCTCAGATAAAAAAAAAAAAGACAGCATATGCCAATAGAAGGCTAAAATGAAAATTAGGCTAACTTAAGGAATATGGGATACTTCTAAATGAAGGATATGTAAATTATAAAGCCAGTTCCTAGCACATCTTACTGAAAAATCACTGTTAGATCCACTGAGTGGTATTGGGAACCAAAGAAGAATGAGATGATGAACATATGCAGGAGCACTGTATTTGTCTCATACTAACAACAGCCAGCTGAAAACAAAAGTCTAGTTTGCATTGGTTGAGTGATTCTGTCTTCAGAGAGGAATCAGAATCTTAGAAAGGTGATTTCAGCCCTTTTGGAGATCAAACCTAGGACAGACCTTCTAGAACTCTGCTTTACAAAGAGATACTCTCAGATCAACAACAGAGAATTTCTTAGAGCAGGATCCTACATTTCAGAGAGAGAAATCCCATTGCAATTTTTTGCCATAGATAAGTATTTTAACAATTAACTTCTCCCTCTTCAAAGCTATGCCAAACTGGGCAGGATTACCATTACAACGCACAAGAGCCATTGCCCTTAGGAAAATGAGAGTAAGAGTGTGTTTAAATAGAGAAAGAACGCAAGCCTACTAGGTCTGTGTGTTCCAAGTGTGACAGGATCTTCTGGACCTGTCCATATGGATATGATAGTGTCATATCCATATGGACAAACATTAAATCCACTCAAAGTCCATCTTTGAAACCCCTTTGTATGAGCTTCATGATGCTGTAACACTGATAACAACAAAATAAGAGTATTTCTTGGATGGAGAACATAAGCAAAGGCCCTGACTTTCATCATAGAATTTGGGTGTGTCTGTACTATTATGTGGCTGAAATCTCAATGTGGAATTTGCTGCATTTTAGTAGTCCAAAATGTGGTATATTTGTTATTCTGACACATATTAAAACCAGTTGAACACCAATAGGAAAGCAACAAGTAGAAACTACTAGACCTCTATTAAACTTGCCAAGGATGCTTCACACAGACTTAGAGGTTCAAGTTGAGATAAATCATCATAGATACTAACTTGGTGCAACAAGTCATGCAAATAGAAACTGCAATGGTAGCAGAGTGCTAACAGCAAGATGTATCTGAACAAATAACATCGCTAACCTAATTGACCACATATATGTTAACCACATATATGTTAACCACAAGCACTGTTTAAACGGCTTTCGGTAGATTTCCATAGAAGTTCTTTAAAACTGGCTACTTGGATATTCTCTTGCTTTTTGGTATGAAATAAAGCCACTGATTTAAGTTAAATTATTTGACTTGTTTGACTTTGCAGTGGAAGGACCTGGATGAGCATCACTGAGATCCTAGCAGCAGTCTCAGGTGGGAGATAATCTTAGACCTCCTAACTATCAAGGTAAGCATTGGCCTATCACATGGATGGGAGTTGACTTAGTTGTGTTCAAGCTCTAATGAATGTCCCACCCTCTGATAGACTTGCGTAGGGACCAAGTAACCCTGGAACTGTAGAGCAGTCTGCATCTTTTGTAGCATTGCTGTAGGTTGACAGAGACATATGAAAAGGATCCTCGGATGTCTCTGTCCCTGCTTTGAACAGCACACTCCACAGCACCAGTCCATCACGGCTGTGGCTTTGTGCAGCTGAGGACAAACCCTCAAGGATGGACCCTCCTCATCCCAGTGGGCACCTGGTCCAGGGCTGCACAACTGTCTTGGAAAAGGATGTTTTCTTCATGCACAATCTGAACCTCCCAAGCCCCATCTTGTAGCTGTTGCCCTTTGCTATCTCACCTGGGACCACCCATAATCACAGAATCACAGAATGTTCCAGATTGGAAGGGCCCTCTAGAGATCATCTGGTCCAACCTTCCCGCTCCAGCAGGCACCTAGAGCAGGTGGCACAGGGCGACATCCAGGCGGGTTTGGAGACCTCCAGAGAAGGAGACTCCACAACCTCCCTGGGCAGCCTGTTCCAGGGCTCTGGCACCCTCACTGTAGAGAAGTTCCCCCTCACCTGGAGATGGAACTGCCTGTGTTTCAACTTAGAGATTTCAGAAGAAATCAGCTCCCAAATACAGCTGTGAAAGCAACTCAGCCAAACAGCTAGTACGGGAATTTGTAGGTTGGTGGTCTGTAGCACCTCGCATTCAGCCCTGGGTTAAGCACGTTAAACATGAGGTGAGCAGAAGTGCCCTTTTTTTCCAGGGCTCTTTTAGAGCGCTGTTAGGAGGGTGCTTACCTTTATTAACTTTATTAAATGTTGCTTTTGAATGAAGCATTTTTTGAAGCATTTTCCAACGACAAGACATCTAGTTTGCAATTAAATGTCCTCCTAAAAGCTTGTGACCATTTAAATTTGCTTCTAAATCTACTTAAGAGCATAATAGCACAGATCTCTGCTTAAGGGCAGAGACACATTATCTGTGAGTCACAGCATTTCTCTATACGTTCATTCAGCTCTGGACTTGAGCTGGCCCTGCAGAACGGAGCAGACCCCTGGGGCTGAGGCACTCCAGGAGACAAGAGTGGTTAGTTTGCAAGGGAAAGACAGGGTGCTCAGTGAAATGCACATATTTCTTATTATTTTTATTATTTAGATCTTTGCTTTTGTGTTCTAGTAGCATTTTGAAGCTGACACTGAACTCAAGATGCTGCCATGCTGGGGGGAAGAGAACCAGCTTTATGGGCTACCTTAGCACCACCATGGCTTACAGCACTGTTGAGGTTCATAAGGCTATATCCTCCTCAGAAGCTGCCCTCTGGTGATGTTTGGAGCTGTAGCTCTACACCTGCAGAAATGAGTCCGAATTTCAGCTTGATCTTGGACAGGTTTTGTTATGCAGTGTTGTCTGAGAGTCCCATGGACACGTCTGGCTGTTTAAACCGCCAAACAAGTCCTTTAAACCCAACATCTGGAGCTCCTACAGCCGTTGAGTTGTTTACAGCTCTTTTCATGAGCAGCAGAGCATCATCCCACCATCCTTCTTTGATACCTTTGTCCTCACTGCAGTCCCTGGGCAGCTTCACCTCCACCCTTGGCAAGTTTTGCCCATCCAAACAGAGACATCTGGTGTATGACATTACCCCACCAGGCACTTGCCTATCCCACCACCAGATGTTAGTGCCCCTCCAGCAGTAAGACAATACGGTTTTGGGCATCAAATCTACCAGCTGAGAGCTTCATGTGTTGGCACAAGCTGCTGATATAGGAGCTTGGGCTTCACATGCAAGGCCCGGAGCTGGAGCAGCACTCTGGACTCGCCCGGTAAGTGCTGTCAATTCTGTCACTTACACACTTCATCATTTTATTAATCATTTTTCCCCAGAACTGGCTGCATTTTAAGGCGTAGGGAAATTACACCTGGGGTTATTTTTCGTCTTTGTAATGCACTAGCAGCTGGATTTGCATCAGGAAATCCACTCCTCTAGTCTGATTCTGCACTGCAATTTTACAGTTTTCTTTTAAATACAGCTTTAGGGGCCACATGTATATAACAAACACGAGGTTCAAGATTAAGCATTCTGAGACTTCAGAGAGTGAAAGAAGAAAAGGTGAGCAGATGGTGAACACAATGAACTCTCCCATTCACTTCAGCAAGGTGAAACACTTAAAGCTGGAGAACATAAACCACATGCCACCCCATACTGCATCTGCATGCAAATGGTTTCAAATATGGGTTTTTACAAATGAGGAAGCTACTGTAGGACCAGTGAAAACTTGTTTTCAAGTTTCTATCTGCCTCTTCCCAGAGGCCCAAGGCCACTGCGATCCTCAGTGAGCTGCCAAAGCCTCCAGTCTCTTGAAAGTATTTTTCAGGGATAAAAAATAAAATTTAATAACATACAATGGACAAAGTCCTTCTTCCAGTTGCCAAATCATCTATGTAGAGGCCAAGAAAGGCTGGATGGGGAGATGCTCTATACTAAAGTCATAATTATGTGCCGTGACCTGTTGGTACTGTGTCTTGAGGAGCCATCAAAGAGTGAAGCTGGTCTTTACTCCACGTTCCCTGGGTCCACTGGTGGCTCCAGGACTGGCTCCTTTTCCCAGCCTGGTGAAGTGTTAGGGCTTTGAAGAGTCCTTGTCCCCCTCAAAGGTGAGCGATGTGCATGGGAGAGGAGAGCGTTTGCTATTTCTCCTTAGCGCATGGGTGAAGCCATCTTTTGGGTTGTCTTCTCAAGCCCCTCCATACCCATCACCAATCTGAGAGCATCTCTGTCAGATCAAACCGGCACAGCTCTCTGCATGGGTTGGATATCCCCCTTCATATAAATTCTCTCTGGACAACTAATGTACCCGAAAGCTTCAGGGCCTGTCTGTCAGCCTATCTGCATTCAACTTTGCCTGGTCTTACCTACCTCCATCCATATCATCCCCCATGACAGAAGTGTGTGCTGCTATGCCTGTTGTTAGGAGGACATACGTATTTGACATTAAAAAACTGACTATGAGTGTCACTATAGTTGCTGCTGTCCATTCTTAGGAGCATCGTTGATCTGCCCCAGGGCCACTAGCTGCAAGATTGACCTTGGCCTCATTGCCTACTTTGCTTTCACCAATGCCATCCCTAAAGGGACAGGAAAAGCAGCAGGCCTGGGTCTCCTGGCCTCCTCATGTGTCTTCATCTCCTCCTTTTCGGCCTCTCCTTCCTTATAGCAGCTCAGCAGTAACCCAGACAAGGAGGGTGTTGTACAGTCTATCCAAGGAAGCTTTTTTAGCATCAGTGGTTGCATGGGCAGTGGTTCAATGACCTTCTTGGCTCTGTGCCGCATTTGTCCCTTTTCACTGCAACTACAGGATGGAAATTTTGTGAAAATTTGTCCCTACTGCAAAATGCCAGGCCCTTCTCAATGAAGGTTCATGTGCAGTCTGCAATATCCCTGGACCTTGCTCATGCATTGCCTAGGAAAATCCAACTTCATTGGGGAAGGGACTGTGCTAGGGAGTTGCTAGCAATAGTTGATAACAATCATCTTGACTGTTGTCCCTTGGCCTTGTCCCTGTTGGCTTCACCGCCAACCTCCCTCACCATCCCACTGCCCTGTTGCCACCACCTCTCCTGGGCACCCAAGATCTGTATTTGCACAACAAGCCTATCCCTTTTCTACTTAGTAAAAGAAAACTCCGTATAAACCCTCAGCAGCTTCATCTGTCTGCTTTTTTCCTTCCCACTGCCGGTGATGTGCTTGCTGGCGTTGTTTGACTACACTGTGGGGTGCATGAGCTGGTCCAGACACCCCTGAGCTCCTTTACTCGGTTCTGAGACCCTGTTTTCACTGCACATCTTTTCTTTGTGTATTCCCAGACACTGGCTCCCCACTCCAGAAGATACGGAAACATTTTTTTCCATTTAGACCCACAGCCATCAATAGGGATGAACCTCTTATAATCTGCAGCAGAAATCATCTGTTTAGATTTCGGTGAAGAAATAGCCTCTATGCAGCAGAGCAATAGCAATACCCAAAGAGATTGAACGAACATCACTGGAGATTATCTGCCAGTGCTCCTGGGCTCCTGCAAAATGGACATTATTCCCAAAGGTCTCATATCCAGCAGAAGAAATGCTGCCAATCTCCATGTCCAACCCGGCCTAGGGAGGTAGGGGAGCTGATGGAGACCCTTCACCAGCCCTGCTCCCCTCCCTGGGCATGCAGGACTCCTGCCCAAAGCTGCTCTGCACCTGAAGAGCCCTAATGCTCAGGAAAACAACCTGAAATGGATTTTTTTTAAAGAATATACATCTCATTAACCTGGAGAGGAGAGAGAATTCAGCATCTCAGAGCGGATATTTAGGGCCTTCAATGGGACTGAAGGAGACGTTGAATTTTGCAGGCTGTGTGTCTGGGGAAGCTTTGTGTCTGTCGGAGCAGTCAGGGAGCTCCAGATATTTCAGTCCTTCTGTTCTCTCAGCCTTGAAGAAGCCTCTGAAACCTTCTGCTGGGTTTGCTCTCCTGCCCCCAGCCCCAGGCCCTATCTGGGGTATCTCATCTCACTGTGTCAGTGCAGCAGAGACCCTCGGGCACCTTGTACACTGCCCAAATCTCCTCAAATGTGCAAGATGCAGCTTTATGAATGAAATTCTGTGCACAGCTCACTTTTTTCCCTTATGCTTTCCCTTATACTCCCTGACCTGAGTATTTCAGCTCATGGCCAGCAGTTTTGCATCTCTTCCATATTATCATTCCTTGCGGAACACATTGGTACCAGTTTTGGGGAAGCGAAGGGCATGGCCAGGACACTTGTCCGTGGTGTCTTCTGCTGGAAACAGAAGCATTTTGCAAGGGGGAACATATTCTTTTGAGAGAGGGGAGAAAAAAACAGACCTTTCCTTCAAGGAGATTTGGGTTCCTCGCTCTGGAAGCGAAATCCCTGCTGATTCCAGTACTAAATCCTGATTTATAGCAGAGCCTGAGGCAGGTCGGGAAGCAGCGAGCCCCTGGCAGAGCTGATGCCACCGCAAGCTCCCGTTGCCCCATACAGTTCCCAGCGGCAAGTTGTTCCCTTTAGATCCGCAAGGCAATTCTGACCCGCCGCACACCCCTACTTAGACGCGCTGCTCCCCACATGAATGGGAAAGGGGCATAAAGAATCAAAGCGACGTGATCTATATTTCCGTAGGCTCAGGCTCCGGCCCTGAAGTTAAGCAGCCGTGCTTGGGGTGAGGAAATCATTTAATTCTCTGAGCAAACATGCTGTGATTTAGCCATTTCATGAACCTGCGTGGCTTTCAAGCGATTCCTGCGCGGGGACTTGTCATTGTGCTCTTGGTCTTTCACTGCTGCGGCTGCACATATTCTTCCTTAAAGTCCCCGGCAATAAGCAGATTATCAAGACAACGTTCGGCTTTCCAAGCCCATTTCGAAATATCCCAGACATGGCAGCCCATTCCCAAGTTCACTCCCACCTACTTCTTGCCATCTCCATGTTGGCGCCGAAAGGATCTAATTCAGGAATAATTTTAAAAAAAAGACTTTTCTGAAAAGGATGAAAATCACCCAAGAATCTTGGTTGCACTAATTCCAACATCTCCCTCTTTGCCCTGTGGAACATTAGGTTTAAAGTCTCTACCTGGAACACAGAGAAACTTAATGAGATTATTCCAATGAGAAATCCTACGTTATGCACAGAGAAATTAACTGAAATATTCTGTTATGCAACTACTGCCTGCTACGTTTAAATGACCTCAAATTTTATTCTGATTTTTTTGTTTGAAAGCTATTACATTCTGTTAATAATATATTTATTTTTAGCATGAGGAATAACTCAGCTCACTTATCACTTAGATATAAAACACAACTGCTTTTGTTTTTTCTTTCTGTTGTTTTTGTTGTTGCTGCTGCAAGAAAATAAGTGACATTTCTGTAATTATAAAGAACAAAACCCGTCTTTGAGGAATTTTACTAATGAATATTTTCTCAGGTGCCATTTGCGGTCTCAGTTTATTTGCCGGACTAAATTCACATGACAGAATACAACAAAAGAAGAGAAAGAAGTCCAAAAACTGCATCAGCCAAAAAGAAAATAGATCTTTTTCTAAAGAGGATTGATCACAGTTTGGTGGAAAAGGAGGAAAATAATGGCTAAAAAGCCTCGCGGGAGACGAAATTTCAATTGCACAAGAAAATCAAAATGCATTCGTTTACATCTAAAACAAATGACCATGCCTACAGTGACAAACATGGAGAAATTAAGAGTGGTGGGGAAGACTCCATTTGTGCAAAGAGCAGCGTCGACCCTGTCCTTTAAAAATAACCCCAAACTTTTCATTAATTATCGGGAAAATGTGAAGAAATTCTGCTTAGAATCAAACATGCAATCGGAGCAAGCTCAGCAGGGCTAAGGATGAAAAGGAAGGAGCACGGGTATAGACACAAATCCCATTGCTAATAATTAATTAATCCATTAATCAATCATGGGAGGAAGGAGGGAAGCGGGGCGAGGGGGGGGAGAGGGAAGAAATCTTACCACCAAATTGGGTAACCGGCTAAGACCTTTGTGCCATTGAAGAGAAAAGAGAAAATTAATCCAAGCAGGTGGTAATCCATTAGTCCAGGCTGGTGGAAGGGGAAAATCTCAGCGAAGTTTGCAGAAAAACATGAAGTGGGAAAATGAAGACCGCCCCCCTTCCCAGGAAAAAAAAAAGGGGGAAAAAGAAAGGAAAAAAAAAAAGGAAAAAAAAAAAGAGTTAAAGTCCCTTGGAAGTGCGAATGACTTTCTGGCTTGTCAGAAACACACCTCTCCAAGCCTTTTTCCCTGTAGATCATCCAAAAGCGTCTATTAAAAAGTGCAGGGCTTGGGGATGTCAGCAGGCAGCCAATCAGCCCGCATGGCCCAAGGTAAGGGATGAGTCTCAGCTCGGCGCTGTCAATCACGCTCTCCTCCCCCTCTGCCCCACAACTTTGTTCCTAGCCCTGGCTTCCACACTCCAGCTCTCCTTGCAAGGGACCTTGCTGGGCTAGTGTGGGGTTTTTTTGGTGGATTTTTTCTTTTTCTTTATTTTTTCCCCCCTCAAGTTCACTTAGAAAGCCAGGATGCGCAGGCTCTGCTTCTGCCTTGGGACTCCAGGACGTTGCAAGGTAAGGATGAAGGGTAATGGTGACCGCGCTTAGTCTCCTGGTGGGGGTGAGATAGACAACTTGTTCTTTAGATGGAGAGGGAGGCGAATATTAACCCTTGAGGGAGGGCGACGGAGTTGAAGGGAGCACCAAAGAGAAGGAACAACCCTCTGAAAGTCTATCAGGTGAAGTGAGCCCCATGGGCAAAGCTGCTTATAAACTTGAAATGAAATCAGCACTGCCCAGGCTTTTAAAAACTTGTGGGTGGGATGGATGAAGAGGGGAAGAAATGAGAAAAAAAATGCTAGGTCATGATTAGTGTGGAGGAGAAAAAAGTGCAGGTGTTCTGTTAATTAATGTCTTGTGAAGTGCATCGCTGGGTGCAAAAAAATGAAAATATTAATCAAAAAAATCCCAGGTGCAATAAGGAAAGATCATTATGAGCAGTATCAGTTCTCTCTGCAGGTAGCATGTTGCAAACAGACACAGCAAAGGTTTTCCTATCTTTGTTATTGTACGGGGAGCTGTATTTGCGGGAGCTATTGTGTTTGAGGAGCAGGGCTAGGGGATGACTCGACAGAAAGAATGGAGAAGTCAGGGAAAATGAAAAAAAAAGGTTCTTTTGCTCACGGAGCATCCTGAGCCCTCACAGCTCCAGTGTTTTCAGTGAACCTGCCAGTTTATAACTCTGCAGGGATTAAGCTCTTTATCAACAACAACCGAACTAAGGCAGTAGAGAGCAATGGATATAAAAGAGGTCCAAGGTTCTGCCTTGAGCCGCTCAATGCGTCTCATGGTTTCAAATGCTACAGACCTTCTCCTGGTATAAGGCGCTGGGTGTAAATTAATTAGTTGGTAATTAATTATAGGATGCACCTGCCTCATCTTGCACTCTTTCTTGATTCCCATTTCGTAAAGACTTCACTGGTTTTGGCCACTGAGTTGGAGCAGAGTTGCCTCAGCTATTCTCATAGATGCTAAGCAGCGTTTTTGCCCATTATGGGTCCAGGGAGGGGCATCCACCACCTCCCTTCTCTGCATATTGCCCCTTCATCAATCCCTGGATATGCTGCAAGGACTATGAGACCCATTGGGTCAATGGGTTTACCAACCATTGTATTAAACATGGCTTGTTCCTCTTGTAAGATTTCAATTGCCAAAGCAAATACTAGTTGTAGTCTGACTTTGAAAATCTTACATCACACCTAGCTTTGTTTGACTGATTGCAATTCACTTGGTTTTAACTAAGCAAAGGTTTAGAAATGCACTTGGAGACCCCATCTTTTGAGAGTCAAGTTTAGTAGGATCCATAAAGGCTGTTCTCTGTCCCTGTCTGCCTGTTTCCAATACCAGACAATGGTCACAGTCACTATTAAATTACTAAGACTGACATAGCCATGGCATATAGCTGGAGAGACAATAGTTGTTATGGACAAAACCAGACCTTAAATTCTTTCTCAGATTTGTACCTCTATTGATGAATGGCTAGGAGATCCACATAGGGAATAAGAAGTAAAAATACTGGGCGAGAGTGTTTTAGTCATTGCAATATCAACCTGTTAGGAGCAAGAGACTGAAGGGAAATATCTCAGGTGGTCCTATAGGTGACTGACATGCCATAAAAAGGATGAAAAACCCAAAGCAGCACAGAAATCTCATTTGGGAAAGTTTCTTTTGGAATTTGAATTGAATGACAAGTTACAGTTGGAGCATGTGGGACACTCAGGCACGGAACAGAGAAAGATGATTTCATCTGGGATACTAGCAGATGTTGTGGCTGACATTCCCATCTACTGGATAGCAGAAAACAATGCAAACTGCTTTCTATGGACTCCTTTAGGTTAGGATTACAAATCAAGGCAATAAGAAGCCAGAAAGTGCTTCTTCTTCAGATAACAAAATGTGTGAAAGTGAGCTAAGACCCCAAATCAGAAGACTTAATTTGCAGTTTACTGGAAAAATTGATGTGTAGCAGTGTTGCCTTAAGAGGTGCTGTTCTACCTAAGAAGCAGAGATGCAAAGGGGCTCACCCACATTTCACTAATTGCCAGGGTCACATTGATGTGGCAACAGAGAGCATCATATTTTTGTAAAGATTCAACCCCAAGCTCATCAGAGGCCAAGGAACAGCTCCCATTGACTCTGACAGTCAAAGTGTGATGTGATCAAGGCTCACATTGAGTTCCTTGTCCTCTCAAACCTTTAACTTCTCCCATCCACTACTCTATCTTCTCTGAACATCAAGGACTCTTTGTCCCACAGTCAACAGGAATTCATGATGTCCTCCTTTTTCGGAAGATACTATGTGCTTTTGAGTACGTCCTAAAGTTGTTTTGGCTTGGAGATCCTGTAGGTTCTGTGACCAGAAGGTCGTTGTGGTCTCTCACACGTGATATCATAGACTGATACAGAATAATTGAGTCAAAGTGAATCTTGGCTCCAAAATTCTCCCACTGAATGAGTACAAAAATGTCCATTAATTTCACTTGTATTAGCCTAGACCCATGAAGCAAAATGACAGGCATTTCTTAACAGGGATCATGGCATGTATCACTGGTATCAAGATGATGTTTGACATAAAACTTATAGACTTTCAGTTTTCTCTGAAAATCTGATCCTTAGATGCTAAAATCACCCTGGGGATATTTCATGCTAACCTGAACAGATATATTTATATATGATATATTTTACAAGCAAAAATATTTATATGTCCTTCTGCAAATCCTACTTTTAAATATACTCTCTGAGAGGATATGACAGTTAACAAAAGACTGCAATTTCAAAATTTCACTTACAGATGCATCCTCACGCTGTTGATTGAGTTTTATTTACTGAAGGCCTTTAGAATTAAGGCTTTGGTCTGAATAATTCAGCAATATCCAAGTTTGAATAAGCCCTGGAACAAATAATGTGAGGAAGCCACGGGTCTGGCTTCAAGAGCTCCAGGACTGATAGGACAAGTCCTTTTACCTTTACAAAGTCAGTGTATTGGTATTGTTCTAGCAATGTAGTAGAGCCTATTGCAAGTTTATTGGCTGTAGGTGTTTAGGCATTAGAAGAGATTCTCTGAGTCATTCTAACAACTATTCTAACATCAGTCCAGCAAAATGTCACTATGATTTCATTAAAGACATAATTCTCTTTCTCCACAGCATAATGCATGACAGTGCTCTAACTTTTGTCACTTTTCCTTCTTTTAGGTTCTGTGTCCTTCATGGGAATCTACCGGTAGAAAGAAGCCAAGTGGTCAGGGAAGTTGATAGGACCGTGCAGTCTGCCTGGATTTAGTGTCATTTCAGTAAACCAAGCAGTTGATGAATGTGATGCACCAAGACCCAAAATCATTCCTGCTGCACTTCTGCTCACCATCAACACCATAACACCATTATCATTGTGACACATCGAGATTCACTCAGAACATACCAAGGGCAAGAAATAAATGACCTGAGGTTGTTGCAGCCAGACAGAGTTCAGATGCCTGTCAAGATGTGTTAGGGAAGGTAGAACTCATACAAGAGCAAGGATCCACTCTGCAGCACTAAGCAATTCCATTACAGTGCTTCATTTGCAGATCAACTTGGACTCAATGATGGAAAAGAACTTAACCTAATGCTAGATGTTGAACTGCACATTCTGGTACTTCTGGACAGAGCCAAAAACATGTCTCTGCCATGCTTCTATGGGTTCCTTAGTATGAGTGGCCTTTAGGTAGTGCAAGATCTCAGAAGCAGATGGGTTTATAACAAATAACATTAATGTTTGTCCATAAATTTAGTTGTCTCTCAGCTTTCTTGGACATATATCCTCTCTTCTAGATATTTATGTTCCCTCTGTCCCTAACAAACTCCTCTCTCCCACTGTTTTCTGACCCTTCCTATCTCAGTTCACGGTAGCTGGACACACCAAAGTACAATCATTACCTGGAAACATAGAATCTCATGTTAACAATTGAGCATTATGATTTCAAGCTCCTCAGTGAGTATTACACCACTTCTGGTCTTGCTTAAATGAGAACTTAATATATTTTCCTATATTTCATGTATCTTCTCAATGTGCTCCATCACCAATGATCTTGGGGTATGCTCCAACACATTCACACTGCATTGACCCACCTAGCATATCATTCCCTTTCATCATATGCCTTGAATCCATGCTTTCTCCAGCTAAGTCTACAAGTAAGTTCATGTGCTGTAGTGGATTGCAGGAAAGCTCCTTCTTTGTCTGCCAGTCTGTTGTGTTCAATGGACTCCTGGGTATCAGTGATGTGTGAAGCTTTCGGGTGCCTGCAGAAGAAGCAATCATGCAGGAGTCCTAGTAAGATAGTATTTCTTGGTCAGATGAGCACTAGGATGACATTTCTCCTTGGTATTTCTCTGAAAAGATTTCCTGGCTGAAGATGCTAAAGGTTGAAACGTGATTCCTTTTTCTGTTGAGACATGAAACAAAGCACCTTCTGTGTATAAAGGAGGAGAAAGCTGGGATTTAGACTGAGGCCTGGGGTCAACAGAGATGATGGTGGAGCTCTTAACATATCATAACTCCTTCAGAATTGTTTTTATCATTTTAGTAAATGTTTTAGTAAATGTTCATGACATAATCTTCACCAATACCCTCCCTCCACTCCCTTCATTTTTTTTCTACAAACTCTTCTAATTCCACAGTACAGTAATCCTGCACTGCTTGCTTAAGATTTTTGTCCCTTTCAGAGATGCTCTAAGCTCTTTTTTTACCAATGTTTTCATGTCCCAGAAGGTCTTGTGGCCAAGGAAATTAGACTTCCATCTTTGTTGGAAACCAGAGTTTGCCACATCAAAACCTTGGTGGAGCAACCTGATATTGTACCTGTTGTCATACACAAAGGGAACTTTGGGTTGGTTGTGCTCTTGACTTTGCCAATGACTTCTGTGATTCTACTAGGTTAGATTTCTTATTTGTGCCTGCATTTCCTGCTTGTAAAATTTTGGAAGCAGTCACTTCTATGTGTGTTATATTAAGTGCTCTAGGAAGGAACTCTCTCACCCTCTGGTTGTGTGCAGACCTGAGCTAGAAATCAAAGTACCTCTATGAATCACAAACTTCAGAATAAAACCTGACCTCAGTCAGGCGGACTAAGACCCAGGGCAAAAGTTCCTTTGCACATTATTGTGATTTTTCATCAATTTGAAGCAATATCTTAGGACGCAGAAGAAGCGTGATTAAGATAGTTGAGCACATATAGAGCATTGAGTGTCAGTGTGTTTATGTGGTCTAAACACAGGTGTGTGTGAGCAAGCGTAGGTGGCCAAAGACAATTTGTAAATGAATGGTTGTAGAGGTACATAGTCTTGCTGTTGAGGAAATGGACTTAACACAAGCCCCAGAGCTCTCTGGGGAACAGGTCCACTGTAAAAAGCATTTCATGGTTAGTGTACACTGTCTCTAGTCGCATGGGGCAGAGCAATTTTATACCCTATGTCTCCGAGGCCAGCCTTGCTCTACAAGACAAGCAGAGCTGCCTTTCACAACTGCAGTAAATCTGACTAATTGGACTAACTGAGCCTGTGAAGAAACTATGCCCCAGGTCTTGGGCTTGTTTGAAAACAGTTCTGTCTCCTCTGACATCTGGAGGAATGCATCACAGGCACTGGGGGAAGGGATGGAGAGCAGAGAGAGCAGAGTCATGCTGCTCCCTTCTTTCCTCAGGACTCCAACCCGGGAATATCCTAAAGGCTGGAAAATACATGGTAAAAAATGAGACCACCTTTTTTTACTGCAGGCCATGACTTTCCGGGATGTTCTAGGTGGAAATCATGGAGCCTTCTGATGCAGGTGAGTGCTTATGGACTGAAAAGAGCAACACATATTTATGTTAAGGTTGCACTTCTCCTGGACCGTATTGTATGGTAGTGGTAGACACTGCCACTGGAGTGATGTTGAATGGAAGTCTCTCTCCCTGCTCTAGGGATCTACAGGGATCTGTTATAGATGAGATCTGTAGTGATCTCATCCATAACATCTCCACCTATACATATCCCAATCCTGAAGGTGCCAAGAATTGAGTGCCATAGTCCAGCGCTGCTGGCACATCACCAGAGCAGATATAAACAATAGTTTTGCTCTGTTGGTCAGAGGACTCTGATGAGCTATACCCTTTCACTTCTCCCATGATAATGCTCCTGCCAAAGGGGTGGGTTAATGGAGGAGATCTCAGTCTTCCTGGGTTATCATCTGTATTTAAACACCAGGTATGAGGCCTGTGCTGAGTCTGGTATTGCTGTGTGTGGCTAGGAATTTGACTCCCAAAGGATGTTGTGCTCTGTAGGACCCTCCTTAACGGGTCATGCTATACCTGGAACCTTATGGCAAGACAAGCTCTGCTCAAGCATGGTCTGGTTCAACCACATGTGAACACTCCACGAGTACATGGACAACAGGTCTACAATGTCCATGCACCCTTGCAGGGACAACTCAGCCCAAAAATTCACAGAATCACCATATACTGAGTTGAGACATTTGATCAGCGTAAGGATGTTCAACAGCATGAAAGACTGAACATCCTTTCAGCCTTTCCCCTGAGCTGAGTGGCTGAAATATCGGGGAATCCACAAATGTGGCTCTGGGCTGGGTCTGAGGCTGGGACTGGCCTGGGTTTGGGCCTGCTCTTTGCTGGTCTGGGGGTGGCCGAGGGTGAGGGCAGCTGGCTGGGAGGCCGGTGGGAGGCCTGGAGCTGCGCCGCAGGGATTCAATCCAGGCCCTTGGCAGGGAAGTTTTAATGACACAACAACAACAACAAGGGCCGACAACAACAACAACAAAAGAGGAAAGGGGGAGAAGAAGAAAAGGCTCCTGCGGGGCTCGTTGCCACGGAGACCCCAAGGAAGTTTGAACCAGTCCTGCTCTTTTCACAGCCGCCTTTGAGCCAAGGAGGGAATTATGGCTGGCGATAAAAGGAGACATGTGGCCCTTTGCTCATAGGGACCGGCCTCTGCAGTTACGAGTCTTCGGCTCATTTTCCTCCTTGTCTCCTCCTGCAATTATGCATTCTGATCTCAGGCAGGAGGAAAAAAATAACTAGGCCAAGTTGGGCACCCCGTGCCCTGGGGAGCCCATCCCTGGCGGCCAGACCGCTATCTCTTCCAGCCACTTGTTCCCCTGCTGCCACACACCACCCCCACTTCCCCTACAGTTATTAAATTCTTACGCATTTGTGGCTGATAAGCAGCTCGTGCCGTCTGTTGTCACAGCAGCCCGTGCATAAAGCAGTCTTGTAGAGGACGAGGGCTGAAGATCTTTCCTAGACCAGTGGGAGATGGTTTTCCTGTTCATTCTGGCTCTTTGGGATTTTCAGGGGCGATCTCGGCTGGTTGAGCTGTGGGTCTGGCTGGCCAGATGCAGGAAATACACGTGAAAAGGATATTCCTTGATTCAATACTTTCTGATTGAGTTTGGTGCTGCCTCCTCCAATTTCTCCACTGACAGATGCAAGTGCCAAAGTCGTGTTGCACTGCTGAGGTTATGTGCTTGCCCATTCCTCCTCATGGTACTTAGACTTTCAGTTCCTAGGGTAAGATGCTGCATGAATTTCTCTTGGGTCCGTATCATGCTTACATTCAGGTGACTAAAAGGCAAATGAGGCCAAAACAGTTTCACAGGATTCATCTGACCCATTGATGATAGAGCCAGGATCCTACATGTTTATTCTTCCTGGCTCCATGCAGCACATAAGAGACAGTGCTGACCAACTAAACACTGTGTGTGGTATAAGAGGAAGTATATATCCTGAAAGCTGTCCCGAAAGAGGACATATATCTGAGATCACATGAAAAAAATCAGACCTGAAACTTGCCTGCTGGTCAAAGCTGAGTGACGTCTGGTCAGCTACCTATTCCTACTAATGAACCTCTCTCACTGGAGACCACCTTGAACAACTACAAAGTATTTGGACAAGTTCAGGAGAAATATTTTTGCATGACTTTGCCACTTTTTGGTGTCCTGTTTATCTGCCTCTCCCTCTCTCACCTCTGCTCCTTGAACATGTGATCCTCCTAACTCCAAAGTGGACCTTTTTTTCTCTCCCAGCTCCTGTTTTTTTTTTGCTCCCCTCTCTATAGGCCTGCTTTGCTATGGATAACTTTCATTCTTTGTGCTTAGTGCTTTCACAAGGAGGGAACTCGTGCCTTATATAAATGAAAAGGAAGGACTAATGAGTGCATGATCATGATCCTGGGTGATAGGGGAAGGGATCTTGTGGTTAAGGGAGCTACACATTGTTCTGGTTTAAGTTCCTGTGTCACAATCTTGTCATAGGAATTGATCTCCCTCCTGGACTTGCAGCTTCAACTATCCTGGTGGTTCCCCATTGGTAGACTAGATGGTAAATCACTGCAGCAAACTGAACTAATGTAAAAATAACCTTTTTTGTAGGTCTCTGTCACCTGTTGTCACCTTTATATATTGCTTTGTTAGCATGTTTTAGATGGCAAATGCATAGAAAAATGATTGGATTTTGTATTAGAACAGAAGCCTGGTCTCTGTATTCATTTGTTTACATTTGTGCACAGCATGTGCAGCATGCTGTGTCCTGCTTACATTTTGGTGACTTGTGGCTACTCCTCCTCAGTGATCTGGCTTTTTCAAAGTTCGATTTTCTTTGTAATGGAAAACATCAGAAAAGGCAATGCAGTGACTAATACTGACCTGCAGACAAATCGCAGCCCACCACTGCTCCCTGTAGTCTATGATGCAGGGAACAAACATGTTAGGATGGGTGTGACTTGCTAAAGGAGCCGGGGACAGTGTGACACAGTGCCATCCAGTGGACCTGCTGCAGGAGACACTTGAGCATTGAATTGTCCCTTTGCTGTGTGGATTGAGGCGTTGGGCTGTATATGATGCTCCCTTGAGATCCAAACAAATCAGAGCCATTTGGCAAGGGCAAAGGCAGATCCTAGAGAACATTCCTTAAGACATATTGCCCAAGGCCTCGGCAGCCTGGAAGCGCTCATCACATATGTGTGCCAGCTGCGAGGATGCTGCAGGACAAGTATTTGGGAACCTCTGCTCCAAGGGGACTGGCTTATCACTGGCCATCTCCCCCTGGCACTCTGGTTGGAGCTGCACACTGTGATGAAGGGGAAGCAAAGCCCAGGTTAAAGCTTGTCTTAGCATCACGGTGAGGAGTGAAGGGAGCACAGAAACGTCTCATCTCAAGAGCACAGAGAGAGAGGGATTCAGGGACACAAGGGCTCAGAAAGTACATAGAAAAAAAAAAGAAAAAAAAATCCAAATTGGAAGGATTTTCAATGTGAAAGCATTATTTCCTGCATGATCCTTGAGGGCACAGTACCACCTGCTGGCAATGGACGACAGCAGAGGCAGAGATGGAAGAGATGGGGAAGATGCGATCCTGGCAGTTTGCAAGAATGACAGCAAGGCTCGGGCTAGCGATTCAGTGAGTCCAATGTTAAATATCTGGGTTGTAACTTTGGTCTCTAAGTTGAGCCATCCTGTTAAGGGATAGATTCCCCTTTCAGATAATCACAATCACTGAGAGATTGTGTCCGGGAAAGCAAGGCATTACAGTTCATCAAACAGATTGCAGCTTAACAAACCCATAGAGGGTGTTTATTTAGGCAGATCTTTATAAATATATTCATTGGTGACATAAATCTGTACTTTAAACAGTGTTCTAATTGCCTCTCTTATTCTTCACCATCAGCTCTTCCTATATTCCTCGTCAGTCCAAGTCGTTCTATTCTGTTCTCTCTTTATCTCAACACAGTATTTACTCTCTAACTCTCTCAAACTCTACTCCACTTAAATTTATTTGACTAGGAAATATCAGCTGATTGATTTCAGACTGAACTGTTAATAGGTTTTAGTATGTTTTACCCTCAGGACCCTCAAGTCTAGCAGTAATATTCACACTTTGTTTCTTCTTAGATAACACATTTGTCCCTTTTTAATTTCTGTTTGTCTTGCTCTTGGTTAATTTGTAGGGCTGTTTTCTGCCTTCTTGGAATATGACCCTGTTGTCTGAGGATGAGAAGGAGGCAGGACAGTTCCCACTGGCTGCACTCTCTGGATTTGACTTTCCTAAACCTAACTTATCTATCAGTGCACTCGACAGATGACTTCTATTTTAAGGACTTGGAAAATAGCAATTTGTCCATACTTGCAAAATCATCTGCTTGTGCCAATGCACCACCTTGTGGGCACAGCCGCCTAAACTGCAGAGCTGAACTCCAGACACTGCAGTTAGGGTTCAGCTCACCTAAGCTCAGATGCAGATTTGGTCAGAGCAGGGAGTCTGACACCAAGTCCATGCTATGGCCATTTTCCAGCATAGGTGCTTCAGCCTTCAGGCTACATGTGAGCCTGAGCCTGGATGTTCTCAGGAGAAGGCTGGTGAGATGGTCTAAGCTCAGCAAACACATCACTCCTGAGAAGTGGAAGTCGGACAACTTTTCCCTGTGTCTTTGGTGCCTTTCCACCATGTGCACCCATATATCTCATCTGGGGAGAGTTTGGTGCCCACAGCTGACAACTCTTTTCCCAGACATCTCGCTGAAGGTCTGCTTGAGATGTCAGCCTTTTCCTATGGTCTTGGCAAGACCGGCAGCTTTCTGCCATGATCTGACCATTCAAAGATAGCTGCATCCCTACGCTGTTGGCAGAGATCCCCTCCGTGAAACATGCATTGGGCTTGGTGTGTATTATGAAGACAGAAGTCTCCTGGACTAGGATCAATAGTGTTTTCTCTAG
>JAUBOD010000296.1:386933-402423 GCA_032353885.1 Nothura maculosa
TCCCCCTCACCTGCAGGTGGATGGAAGAGTGTTGTTTCTTTTTGTTTCTAAGTATTGTGCTTGGTTTTAGTTCATGGCCTGAATGAGGAGAGCTAAGAAGTCAGATGAAAGCCGTATTTTACATTTCCTGTTCCTACACTTCTAATCCTCCTATGCAGGTTTTAAGGAAACTGCTTTCCTGTATGCAGTGTCCTCAGCAGCTCTCACCCACTCCTTAGCCAGAGCGTGTAGCGCTGGGCGCATGGAGCGCTGCACCTGCGACGACTCCCCAGATCTGGAGAACCGCAAGGCTTGGCAATGGGGCGTTTGTGGAGACAACCTCAAATACAGCACCAAGTTCCTCAAAAAGTTCTTGGGTCAAAAGAGGATTGGAAAAGACCTGCGGGCCAAGGTGGACATCCACAACACCAATGTTGGCATCAAGGTGAGGAGCCACAGCAGCATGCCCACAGGGAAATTAAGACTCAATGCAAGTTTCCCAGCCCATCCTCAGTTTGGGCTGTCCGTGAGGGGGTTATTCACTACCATGGTTCAATAACTGGACCTTTTTACCTATGTGTTCAGGGCCTTAGGGTATTGAGAGTTCCATGGAAAGTCACCTGAGCTCTGGGGTGAGGATTTGCACATTTAGAGGGAAAAGTAACAGCCTACATCTTCTGCTGATGTCCATGGCTGGGTAACAACAATATGCAGAACTAAAAAAGTTGTAGAACTCACTGACTAAAATACTCTATGGGTTATGCTATAGCTATAAGCACTTCTGAGTTCAAAGCTGGTTCAAACTGTGAAACAGATTGAGGGTTGACACTCCCAGCTTCACTTCTGAGTATGCTGGTGATTGGTTGTTCTCTCTGGTATTAGTTAGGTCATAAATTTGGTAAGGAAGACCATTAGATCAAGCAATTCAGCCTGTATGTTATGGATGATTGAATTATCCCTATTTTCCATTATTGAACTTATTTCTTTTGATTAAAGCACTGTCTTTATTTGAAGATGTCAGGAGAGGGAATGCACCATGCTGGATTGTTCCTGCTTTTCTAAATATGTGCTTAGGAAGAATTAGTCTAGAATGCATGTTCAGCCATTTGTCCATGTTTTCTTTTTTAGTTTTACTCAGAAAAATGGAAATAATGCCAATAAAACTGAAGCAATTCTGGTCTGTCTGGGGTGTGAAGTCTTAGCTGTACCCAGAACTCCCTCACAAACCTGGCAGATAGTGATTAATGATTCTCTTCCTCATCAGGCAGTGAAGAATGGTCTCAAAACGACGTGCAAGTGCCATGGTGTCTCCGGCTCCTGTGCTGTCAGGACATGTTGGAAGCAGCTTTCACCATTCCACGAGGTGGGCAGACTCCTGAAGCTGCGCTACGATGACGCCGTCAAGGTGTTCAGCACCAGCAATGATGCCGTGGGCCACTCAGAGCTAGCTGCCCCCCACAGACACAGCCATTCCCCCAAGCATCCCGCCTCACCCCGTTCCACTGACCTGGTATACGTGGAAGACTCACCCAGTTTCTGCCGGCCCAGCAAATACTCCCTGGGCACTGCTGGGAGGACCTGCTCTCGAGAGGGCAACTGTGACAGCATGTGCTGTGGACGGGGCTACAACACCCAGAGCCGCCTGGTTACCTTCTCTTGCCACTGCCAGGTGCAGTGGTGTTGCTACGTTGAGTGCCAACAGTGCATGCAGGAAGAGGTGGTCTACAGCTGCAAGCAGTAGCCAGAACAAGTCCTAGAGTTAACACAGTCAAGAGAGAGGGACACGGTTCTCTGGTGTGAGGTAAAGGCAAAAGCATGAAGCGGTGTCCAATGCTGCTATTATCTCCATGATGAGGTCCCCTGACCAGGGGAGAGCCCCTGAATGAGGGGTGAAAATGAGAGATTTTGTCAGGTAGATCAGGAAGAAGAGAGAGGGAATGGGAGGCAACGGCAGAAACACCGAAGCAGTTAAAATGCCTCTTATACTCTCATCTGCAGGAGTACCCCGCTCCCTCAACCCTCACTTGCACTTATGTAAATACCTTGGGGTGGTTACACTAAACTACTGAGCCTTGGGCCCTGGTCCTGGAGAGAAAGGGACAGAGAGATCAACCGACTGGAATGGATTCTGATGTAGCAGGGACAGGTACGTTCCTGCACCAAGGCAAGATGACTCTGTCAGAGAGGGATTTCAAGCACTGTTCTCTAGGAGATGGTTGAATCCTCTCTGCTCTGAACTCATAGACACGCCATTGAGTATCTTCATTCTGATACAAGATTCGTGTCTCAGAAATACTGCTTGGAAAAAAAATACAGAACTCTTGTCATGTCCCAGGTGATGAACTTCGGGTGTTCGAGTGCATTCTGAATATTTTAATCTTGATATCCAAATATCCAACCAAAAATCCCCAACAACTCTGAAATGTGCTTAATTACACTGGATTGACCATAGGTAACTCTGCTGGCATCTGTGAAATCACCCTTTGCAGTGTACTGCATCACAGAGGAGTTATTCTATGGTGGTGGAACTGGGATGATGCTGATTATTATTTTTCTTCCCAATCAAAATGTTAATTGCATTTTTTCTTATGTGTACTAGTCATGCTTTGGTGCCTAAAGTGCATCAGATCACATTGTTCTGCCCAGAACTAACATTAGGAAAAGGTTTTGAAAGGGATTTAGGAGCTGCAGTAACTGAGCTGCCTAAAAGATGTGCAAGTTGTACGTGACAATCTCTGGGCTGGCAAGTTGGATGCATCCAGGCAATGCAGACATCTCTCATGGGAGCCTATTCTGCTTCTTTGGCTTAAGACCTTAAAGAGCAGTCTTAGGGGCACGTCCTCACCTGGCCACCACGTAGTGAGATCCTGTCCATGTGCTCCAGCTCTTCTGTGCAGTTGTCCTCAAATGAGAAGCTGGTATATGTACATTGCCATCCTTTTAGCACTTTGAGGTGATGTTCTCACACTCTTCATCCTTGCTATCCATTTGCTCTTCACAACTACATTGCATGTTTGCTTTGTAAAACAGTGGCAGAGAAGTGGCTTAGAGCAGAGCTGGCCATTAAGTGGCTTTCAGGAGCCACTAACACCTTCTCTTAGTCTTAGGCTTAGTCTTTTTTATTCCTTGTTCTGGCACAAGTTGACTTGAATGGGATTAAAGTTTTGATGACAGATATTTTAGTGCAAATTGGCTTAATTGGCCTTACTTTTTTTCCCCACTTCCTAAATGTTCTAGAAACTAATACTGAACATACCATTATTTGCATGTTGCTTTTAATCTTCTCAGAGCTGAAATCTTCCCACGAGCCTCAGTGTTGAACACAATGGAAAAGCATCCAAAAGAATTAAAATTGTTAAGAAGTGGCATTACAGGAGAAGGGATAAAGGGAGTAACTCTGCAATATCGATCCCAAGCTGGCACTAGGAGCCTGAGCTCCTCGGTTTTCCAACATCTGAAAGGGTATTTGGAAATCCCATGGGACCTGCTTGAGCAGGAGGGCTGGACTAGATGATCTTTAGTTCCTCAACCATTGTGTGAACATTCTCATTTAAACAGGGAATGTGACTTGGTGGATGCGAAGGGAAGCATAGCTGGGTCCCGTTCTTTGGGAAGCAAGTGAGTCACCTCTATCTCCTTGTCAAAAATGCACTTTTAGGTCTTCTACTGGCTGATAGTTTCTAGGCCTGCACAATCCTTTCTGAATACCCATATCCCCCACTCAGAGAGCTGTGGAGAGTTTAGCACTGATCTGTGTTACTGGTCGAGCGGTGAACTCTGGGTTTTTTTCAAGAATCAAAACCAAACAAAATCATCTTGAGCAAAGCTCTTCTGCCACCTCCTGGACATCTGGGATGTGAGGACTTCGGCCTCCATTTGATCCGTGTGAGCTTTTAATTATGTTACTCACCTTATGATCTGCTATAAATGCAGAGGGACGTGCCACCTCTTTGGTTATGAGTGCAACAATTAAGTGAAGTGCCTGGAATGACGGAAACTCAAGGGCATCGCACACAAGTCTTTGCATGGATTGTGTTCTGGCAGCAAAGGAGAAAGCCTGTGTCTTGTTATTGTTACAAAACAATTCTTCACCAAGTGCCAATGTTTCAGTGTTTCAACTGACAGTAAAAGATTGAGATGGACATTCTTTTGGTTAAGGAAGAATCCTTTTCTCTATATCTTAGATCCCAATAAACTAAAACCAATGAGAGCTCTAATACTTTTAGGGCAGGGATCCTCACTGTCAACAACAGAGGCAACTGTGCAGACACAGAATGTTCCTTCAGCGTGCCCATGCTCTTCCAGTTTCTGGTGCCTCTCCTGTCGCATTGTAGTGATGCATTTGGTGGTACTTTGTCCAACACATTGTAGGAGGGAAATAACATTCAGAAAGGTTTTAATGAGTATTACACAATTCTGGCGTGGATGGCTCTCACCAGGGTCAAGAGAAGAATTGCGCTTGCTTGAGAAGAAAGCATGTATGTGAGGAAGGTCAACAAAGGATTAGAGCTCTGTAATTTCTTGACTCTTAACCAGGGATCCATGTTTTGCTCTGCTGTTGCTGTTATGAAAGAGTGGTGGAATGCTGGGGTCAGGAATGCTGCATCAGACCAGTAGAAAGGGCCATGCAAATCAGAACATCCTAATGAATGGGATAAGGTGACAAACCTCACGCTATGGCCATTTGTATGTCCTCAAACATTGGGTGTAAGACTGCAATGTCAGTTTGAAAGAGGACAATGGAGTCACTTGAAAAACAAAGCAAAGAAAGAGTCTGTGCTTTAAGGGAAAAAAACCATTTGTCTACCTCAAGATATACAACTTTTGTGACAAGTAGTATGGATGTTATTTATGTTTTCTTTTATATCTTCTAGAAAGAAAATGGTGCTGTGGGTTTTAAATTACATTACATTGTTTATACCTTTGCCTTAATTTTATATAATCCATAACTGATTTCCATTTGATTATAAGAGGCATATTTGTGTAGCTGGCTGTATTGTCCAGTTTTGCACTAGTGTTTACTGTTTGAGTTCTTGTCAGTCAATAAAAAACGATTGTTTTCTCAAAATGCACATTTCTGCTTTTCAAGGAACAGCACCAAGACTTCTTATACTTCTTGTAAAGATACAAAGCCAAAGAGTTGCCTCCGTATCACCTTCCTCTTGCTGCCACCCGACCTGATTTGCTGGCTTTCCTCCAATTCACCCAGACTAACATCTTTTTCTTTCTAATTTCTTTTTGTTTCCAACTGCTTTTTCTTCAGTTTCTGTTCTCTCCCCCATTCCTTAGTCAACCCTGACTCTTTATCCTTCCTTCTTTGTACTGCTCTGGCCCAAACCCACCTGCCTCTTCCACTTCTCCATCCGTTCCCGTTTCTAGTAGGAAAGTTATTCATGGCATTGCAGTGCCCCAGGCAAGCTCGAGTTCAAAAATACCTGGGAAGCAGGTAGGCATGGCTGGGGTTAGCAGGGGAAGCAGGGCCAAATGCAGCCCTACCTTGTGAGAAGGCTGCTCAACCACGCAGAAGGGAGTTGAGCACTCAGAGTTCAGCAAGAGCAGTTTTTGGTCCCCTCGCTCCATTTGTGGCTACAGTCCCAGGTTGTACTTGCCTGTTGGGCACTTCAATTAGCAGGACTTGTGCGTGCCTTGAGAAGAGCTGTCAATAGGATCCAAGATCAAGCACTTTTGCAAAGCCTGTTTCCAATTGACATTTCCAGTGCCCATTAGAAAGTCGCTTGGCCTCTGGGAGATGCAAAAAGGTACCGGTCCCTTTTGTATACCTTAGTTACAGTTCAAAATCAGGGCCCTTCTTTATTCATTTCCTTCCTCTTTTTCAATGTAGGGTTAAGTTCCCTGTGTTTAATCCTTTTACCCCTCCCTGAATTCAGCAAGTCTAAAGATGAAGAAGGGAAGGAAAAATAGCAGCAAGAACAGGTCTAAAACCTTGGAGTGCCACCCAATTTCCGGGATAGGAGGCCCATAGGGATTGCAGAAGCTAGAAGACAAGGGAGCATGAAACAGGAAAGCCTTCCCCAACTAGCTTGGATGCGACTCTTGCCTGTTTGCCTGGACAAGCCCAGCACCATGGAAGACAGAGAAATAAAAGATTAGTAGGTTGCTCAGCTCCAATTTGTGGCTCTTATGTCACTGTCTTGGGAATGGGGGCGAATGATCCCCTCCCTGCTATCCAAAAACCCCCTGCGGACACCTGAAACCAGCACATTTTCATTAAAAAATGTCCTTAAACGCGTTTCCCCCTCCTCTGCGCTGAGCTGCTCTCTGACTTGCGCTGCGTGCCCAGAGGCTCTGAAAGCTGCAACCTGTGCAGGTGTCGGGAGGATGGAGGGCTCCTCTCCCAGCCCGGCTCCGGAAAGGACGGGGGGAATTGCTGAAGGGGGCAGGGTGACACCCGTCAGGAACCAGAGCTGCCAGTGTTATGTTTCACATTTCCTCCTGCTCAGGCGGTGCAAAAAGCTGGGTCAGGTTGGAACAGGAGGGTTAGTCTGTGGCTCATAGCCCAAGGTCAAATGAGATTTCGGCAAGACAGACAGCAGCACATCATGTCAGGCTGGTTTTTGTGGAGACAACACAATGCCTTCCCCATCCCTCAGCCCCGAGAACCCAGCAGAGGTTTTTGGTGGGACATGCAGAATGACCATCCTGTCCTCTCTACATACATGAGACACCTCAAGCTTGTGACTCAGGGGTCCAGTGTCACCTTCCCAGCTCCATTGCTGGTAGATATGTGAGCGTGTCAGCACCTCCCAACCAGGCCTGTCTTGGGCTGCACAGCTCAAAGATGCTGAGATAAGGCCTTCGGACACTACCTTAACACAGATGTTAATGCCAGTTAACATCAGTAAATAAGGACGCAAACGTCTCTTGGAAAGTTCTGGAGGATGACTCTGAATGGCAGGTGAAGTGGTCTTGTCTTAAGTACCTTTGTGCAGAAATAAAACTCAGTTAATCTTACCTATCAGCAGACTGGGGCTTGGTAAGGGCAAGAAACAGATTAGAAGCATTTGTTGCCAGCCTGTCCTCAATCCTCATTGAGCTTTTCCATTCTTGTTGATAAAATTGATTTAATCCTTCAAAAACCTCAACCTCCAGAGTAACTGAAGAGATTTAGACTGAAGGAGAGGACCACCTTAGGAGCAGCCCTCTCGCAGGGGGAGATATGAAATTCAACCTGTGAATGTGATAGAATTTTCTACTCTTGTCTCTCATTCAAAATTGTCCAGATAGACTTGCCTATGGGGTCAACCTTGTTGTCTGTTTCGGATTCTGCAAGGTGATCCTTGAGGAGACACAGCCTGTCACACAGTCACTCATAAAGCCAGGACTGGTTAGGTTACAACCCTGGCTGCACTGCTAGCCCCAAGTGATGAACTTGATTGTTCAAATACCAAAAAAGTCTAAATAAAGATGCAGATCCTAAAGCATTAGATCATAAAGGTTTGGGGTGATGAGAGGTCCATCCCCAACGTCCAGAACTACCTGGGAGCCCCCACCTGAGAGGATGCCATTCCTTACATCCCTGAGCAATCTGCTCTGCTTGGCCTCTTCTTCCCTGATTAATATTGTTGCTGTCAGTTTGGATTACAGGCCTCTGTTTTCTTTGTATCAGCTTAAAATGCTTGTGGTTTCATATTCTGTCAGCAGAGATATATAAGAGAAGAGCTTCTCCAAGTACAGCTGATGAGGGAAGAGAAATGTGTTGCTACAGTACACATTCCTTCCAACCTTACACATTCTATGATTCTATGATTCTATGATTACAGATTCCTGCAGGATTCTTTATTGGATTCACCAGGACATCCTGAAAGGCAAAGTTATAGGGAGGGAATGAACAAGGTGGAGGGAATAGGGAGGGAAGGAGCTGGGAGAGATAAGACAAATCTGTGGCTTGAACAATGAGAACCATTTATCTGCCAAAACATGAGACTGGCAGATCTCACAGCTGGTGATTCCAGTCCTATGTGTAGATGTCACCTGTGGTTTCGGGATTGTCACCCTTTCTGCTTCCTCGTAGAATGTTAGCAAGCCCCTCTCAGCAAAGATCTTGCTATCCCTGGCTTTTGCATTGCTGCCTGAATGATATTTTTAATTGAATAATTTGTTCCTACTATTTAAATACATCACTTTACGTCATTCAGGCTTCATCTATGCATTCATATCTCATATATCCTCATTCAAGTTTCACCTATATATTAAGAACTCTGCCCAGCAAATGGACAGAACCTGGATAGAACCTGGACAGAACACATTTTCAGTATTGCTCACCTAGTTGCATTTTTTTTTATGTGAGTTTTATGTTTTCTTATGAGAGTTTTTCTTTGTTCTAGCCTCTAAGAAGCTTTTGCACTTTGCACTAAGAAGCCCGTAAGATATAAGAGCAATGAAGCTACCAATGAAGCAACCAGTCTTTCCTGGTTTGGATTCCCCCACTGCTGGTACCATTGGCAAGTATCTGCTGTTGCATGGGAGAAAGTTTGACCTTCGATGTTGTATTATTCCAGCTTTGGAAAAGTTTCTATTTGCTGGTGGGACAGTGACTTTCCTGATCCTTTCCATTATGTGTGCATATCCATTCAAGTACAGCCTTTGGTGAGAAGTGAACATAGGTTTTAGGGCAATGAGGTGCAGGTGTCTCCAGATCTGCATCTCAGATTTGTGGGCACATGTCAAAGGCTGTGATAGTTGGGACAGTTGTGCTGGCAGCTTGGTCACCCATCACAATGGATGTCCCATAAAAAAGAAAAAGAAAGAAAAAAGGAGGATCTAAGCAAGCATTGGAGGGGCTCTGTATAGAGAACACATGTTCATCCCTCCCCCATTCCTAATTTCACTAGATACCTAAGAATAACCAAACTGAGAGTCAGGGGAGCAAGAACAGGTAGGACGGGTCTGCTGCGCCTGTGGCTTTTCCATGTGCCCAGGAGAATGAGAGGTATTGCATGCCCCTCCATCATAAGCCCCTGCTAATGATTCCTTCTGCCCGGAGGACACGGTCGGGATCGATGGAGGGTCACCCATTAGACATACATTTCCCAATGCCCAGCATAGCACACGGGGTCAGGGAGCTAATCATCACTGCTATCTTGCCTGCCTCACCGGGGTGTCCAGCCTAGGGCAACTGGAGGTGCATTAAAGATTAAACAAGAGGTGGGGGGTCCAACGAGTGTGTTGGAGTATTTCCAGGGTGGGTGGGCAGTGGTTGGCCCAAGCAAGTGGATTTCTGCTGCAGCGTCCCCCCTACCTTAGATCTTTCAGCCGAGCAAAGCAGCGGCATCTCTGTTGAGACAAAAAAAATGCCTCTAGCTAAAATTCCACTATCTGATCTCAGAAGGGCTCCAGCTGTTACTGCCACCAACAGAGCAGCTAGAAGAGGAGTTTTAAAGAGGTTGGCCATGCTGAAACAAAGATCCAGTTCTTCGGAGGGCCTGGCAGGACAGAGCCTTCCCTTTCCTAGCTCACCCCTTTCAGCAGAAGTTCAGACATAGCAGTTGCAGCTTTGGCTGTTCTCAGTAGTTATCTGTTACCTGCCAGCCCTACGCCACGTAGATTTATTGAAGGATCCGGATACCTCTTCTTGGTAGCCATTGGGAAGACTCAATGTCTCATTCAACACCTTAATTCCTGACATCTCTAGCCTCTACAATCAGTTCATTGCAACTCCTGCCCCTACTGGAGTAGGAGTATTTTTGTGGGACTAGGAAAACACCTCACATTTGAGGTGGGCTTAGTGGCACAGCGGCTTGTCCCATGTCTCTGACTGAACTGATGCCAATCTCAAGGGTGATTTAGGTTCACACACCTTCTTTGCAAAGCTAATCAGTGTTGTGCTAACATGTCTGCTCACACTCCAATGTTCATGTCCAGAGTTAGGTGCTGAGGCAGAAGCACAGCCATGAGCAAGGTTTGGGACTCCCCTTTACCTGTGGGGGTCTGAAACCTGCTCACTTCAGGCATACTCTGTTTCAAGTCTCACCATCCAAGTCAAAGGTCTTGATGCAGCAGGAGCTCTTCACCGGGGCTCCCTCAATGAGTAGCTCGATGTCCACATGAGCTAGTTGTTCTGTGCTCCATTTGCCACCAGGATATGGGCTGCCACCAGGGATAACTGCTCTCTAAGAAGGGCCAAATGTTGAGGCTCTTTTCTTCACTGAATACACAGGGAGCCTATGGGCATTGGTTCATACCTAAGATCTAACTAGTCAGTTCTGGAAGCGGAATGAATCATCCCTATGGTGCCAGGCCATGAACCCTCACCTGCACGCTCCACTTGCAGGTTGGCAGAAGGTTTTCAGTTGCATTAGATGACATGAACTGAAACAAATTTTAGCTACGCTGGTCACCTTGGATCGCTTCTGAACACGCTGCTTCACCGTCTCCAGAACGACTGTGGTAAAGCTTCCTCCCAACAAGACTCTTGACCAGTTTGGCCATTGCCAGAAAAGCAATTTAGCATGCGGGCTGCAGTTGCTATTATGAATGGAACATTATGTATTTCATGTGATACATAGGAAGTGTTATTCATTTACTGGAAATATCCTTTTATCGAGTCAGTTTCCTATTGCATTTCACCCTTCATTGCACTGGTGGTTCGTTCTTTTAACAAGGCTGTTTCTATTCTTGAAAGCATATTCAAAAGAACTCATAATTTTACCATGTAATACAGCACATTTCCTTTTCTTTTCAGAAAGCCATTCCAAAGGTCCTTCAATACTGGAGAACTTGTTGCAACAGTAGATTAACTTATCATGAGACAGAAAGATAATAAATAGGATCTTGTTAGAACAGACCCTAACTTCTCTTCAAGATAAATCTCTAGAGATCCCTTCCAACCTTAACCATTCTGTGATTCTGTGAAATCTAATTTTCATTTATCTTTGTTTTCTGTTTTCTGTTTTTGCTTTCTTTTCCTCAATCCTGACTTCCACAGGACACCAAATTCTGAGTCTTTCTGTAAATTTCTGGAAAAGCTTCACAAGAGGCATTTGTACTGTGCTGAGCAAACTTTGGCGCATTTGGCTGGTATCAGCAACTTAAGAGCTTGAATTTGCCTTCTCCCAAGATGATATTCCTCCTTTTGTCCCACAAACTCACTTTAGTTTGTGGTATATATAATTCAATGCATCTGCAAATCTTAGAATATGTCAGCAACACCAGATCCAGAGGAGGACCCGACCACTTCTCAGATTAGGCTAAAGAATACACAGACATTAGCAGCTGCAGAGGCATGACTTGTGTTTTTGCAGAATATAGTTAGATGATGCTGGTCATAAATGGAATTGTGGAGTGTAATATTTTCATTTATCTTTCTCTAAGCCCGCAAATTGTTTTCAGGAATCTCTGGAGTCAGCTTCCTTCTCTGCTTACTTGTTCTTGACCATCTTCCTTAGACATTTCTAGTCAATGCCATGGGCGTCAGCCCTGGACTAAACATACCTTGGACCTCATTCAGATCTCAGATTTCTGTGTCCTCATGTTTCTGTGTCCTCATGTCTACACCAGCAGTGTGTATAGGGATGACTGTATAGTCTCTGCATTTCTCAGCTATATTTGTCCTGTTTGGGCTTTATGTAATGCTGGTAGGAAAGAGACAGTTGTCTTGCTGCTAAGGCATTGTACAAGAATGCTTTTTTTCAATTAGAAAAATGCAATTTGTGTTGTATTGCAGAAAGCAAAAACAGTGACCGGACGAGAAATATGGAACTTTCTCTAGGTTAGCATGAATGGTTAGTACACAAAGTGTAATGCAAGAGAGGAGTCCTACTGAATTGCACTGAATATTAGGAGTTAAATGAAAGTAGGCTCTAAGACTAGAAGCCACACTGGAGATCCCATATCTACATTTCAAAGACTTTGTTATCCCAAGGCAAGCTGAACAAAATGTTATTTGCATATTCACTGACACTGCAATAGTATCCAACAGCACCAGCCAAACTGAAGAGAGATGAAATTATCATACAATACATTTCTTCAGATGAAAGAATGAGATGGAAGGAGTAGGAGGGGAATTTCCTCAGAGTTCTTTGATGCTTCCTTTTTCCCAAAAGAAAAGAGTATATTGGGAAGTTATGATTTAAAAATGTAATTCAGTGATACGCTAAATCTAACTTGAGGGCGTTTAGTGCTAGAGCAGAAATGCCACAGCCTCATGATTCAGAGCACTGATCTGGAATCAACTTTTAGTGCCAGTTCACATTTGTTCAAGTAGGACTGATGGGTTAACTTTTCACAAACATTCAAGGGTATTTTAGCATCTTCTCCCACACAGCATGATGCTCTGGGCCCAGCGATGGTTGTGCAGGACAAGTCCGCTCCAAAGCCAGGTCTATGGCCCTCAATGTCTGCTCAGTTACCACCTGACAACAGGAAAGCTCTTTGGGGTTGAGCAGCAAGGTCTGACAGTCATTGTCTGCTCAAGTGAGCAGCCCAGGCTAATGCGTGGTCATTCATTACACCCGTGCTGAATGGTCAGCTGCAGCATTAGAGCTGGTCAAAGGTCTCTCCAAACATTTACTATCCATTAAAAGCTAACCTTTCGGTGGCTATGCTTGAGCGTAGAGTTCTTGAATAGCTGCGGGCTATGCGTAAGACTCGGTGCTTCTCTGGGGGTCTATTGCACTGTCAAAACCAGCTCAGCCTTCCGAAGGCTGGAGCAGCATTCCTGACCTGGACTCCCATCACGCCTCCAGGAGGCTCAAAGCCGTGAGCAGCTTGCTGGCAGCTGGACATTCCTTATGGGCACTGTCAAGTTTGCTGGTCTTCTCCCTCCAAAAATAAACAGCAAAATGTATCTGAGATTAGAGCTTAGCAGGAAATACTTTGCTTTCCTTCCCAGGGCAAGTTCTCAAAGATTTGGATTTTTTCCCCCCCATCAAAAATTATGATCAAAGCTAAAATCATGGAGTGTCAGGTTGAACTGACAGGCTGACTTTTGAATGGGGCTGATTGGATTTGTCATTCTTGGGTTGGGGAAGAATTTTGAATAGAATTGAGATAACGTTTGCTTTTTAATCCTTGGAAAGGTACCGTTCTAGGGGCAGTGGTTTTCACCAAAAGCCTTTGCTTTCTATGCTCCTTGATGACACTTGGATTTGATGCTTTGTGTCAGAACCAGGCAATGGCCCTATCCCCAAGACCAAGCTTGGGAAAAAAGCAGCAGTCCCAGGTTCACCTCTCATGCACTCAGCTCTGCACTGGTTTCTAAATCCCTTGGCAGAGACATCCAGTCCACTTTCTCTTTGCAAGCAGAATTCCTTGTGTCCTTCCCCTCCTTTCACTTCTTTCTCATCGCTTCTCCCTTATTTTGGACAAAGAAATGATTATTTCTTTCCTATTTTTCCTCCATCTTAAAGATGCTTCTGGCCAACAGTTACTGTGCCTTGCTTTGCAGGCTGCTGCAAGGAGGACTAAACAATGAAAGCAGCATGGACTTACCTGTGATTTTATGGCTTCTAATTTGGAGCTAGCGTGTATTTGGACATTTACTTGAAATAACAACATGGCATTTGCCTGAAAATAAAATATAATACATCTTTAGGAGTTCTTACATATGAATATGAGGTGCAGTGCCATTACACAGAGATGCAGAAGTAACAATTAGCTTGGGAGAGACCAGGGGACTATCTGTTGTGCAATGATATCCTCATTCAGGTCAACCTTTGGCAGATCAGTCACCCCTTTGAAGCTAGTGGGACATTTGCAAGCGGTTTTAGGTCGGAGCCTTTTAGTGGATTCACTCTGAGGTTCCAAACTTGTGGACTTAAAATTTACAGACTTTGGAAGAATGTTCTTCCAAAGAACTAGCACTTCTTGGGATTAAAAACAGGAAGGTATTACTGGACACATGAGCCAGAATCAGCATCTATCCAAGGTCTGGCCATGAGCGATCAGCAGAATCCCACTGCGGTGACAGCTAAGGCAGCCACAGTGTTAAATTAGACCTATAAAATAAGTAGAAAGTATCTCATAATGTTCCCCCGAAGCCAAATTATCTGCTGAATTCTGCGACACGCGAGCATTTTCTTTGTCCGTTTAATTTCATGCTTATCATCAAACCAGTTATTAAATGGCTGAGTATTAGGGGAAAGATTCAAGGCTTTCTGGTCTATCTCGTTTAATCCCTCCTTTTCCTCCGACCTCTCCCACTTTCTGCCATAATCGAGTGAAGGGAAAAGATATAATGCCGGGCAGCAAGGCACGACCTGCGCTGTGCTTCCAAAATAGGCAGAATTAAAGACTAGGATAGAAAATATTCCAGTGTCCTGTCATGTTGCAGCAATTAGTTTTGGCTGCTTGCAGCATGCGTTGATAATTAAAAAGAAAGTTAAATTGTCTGGTAGTCAAGTACATTGCTAAAAGAGCAAGCGAAATAATTAAAGAGCAAATGAAATGGAGTTTCTTTCCTTGCTGTCTTATAACATTATTGGGCACTATTACATGAAATTGGAAAAGAAATGATGTTCTATTGCTGAAAGGCTTTTGTATATAGGACAGAATAATGATGTGGACCTGCTGCTTTGGGATGTGTTTAAAATCAGAAAGGGAGAAAAATTCAGGTAAAGCCATGCTATTTAAGCTGATAACAGCAATCACAATTGAATGAATGACTACTTTAGGTCTCTGTTGCCATTCATTTAGAATAAATGGAAGAGCCTGTAGCAGGTATTGGCAGCCTCCTTTGGAAAGCCTTCTTTTGACTATGACCAGATTTTGGGCTAGATGGGCCAAGACCTTTCCAGTTAGGCAGTTCGGAGGTTCCCAGATATCTATGGCAATATCCTGTGTTTCCAGTGCAGTGTATTTCCTCCTGGAGGGTCATCACTGGCTGTCCAATGTCTATAAAGCAGGGCAGTCCATTCAACAGGACCCGTGACTGGAGAGTTTTGCCCCAAAACCAAATCCTGCCACTTTCTGCAATTTGGCTGCTAATGTCCAGGAGGAACCATTTCCCCAGCAGCAGTCTCTGAGACTTCAACTTTTGACCTGAGCTAATTACTGAATTCACTTTATAGAAGTAATGAGGTTTGGAGCCTCTGCAATGCCTTGGAGGCTCCAGAGAGGCCGAGCCAAAACCTGAGCTCCCTAATCAGTTCTGACTCTGTTTTTTTTATTCATTTACTCATTGCCCCCAGGCACTGCCGCTCCTTGAGCTCTCTGGGAGGAGTCGCAGGGCTGCTCCTTCCCAGTCTGCAATTGGGAAAAACATCCCTTTTTCAGGCTCAGGTATACTCACTATCTCAGTAATGAGAGCAGAAATGAGCAGCGGGGACCAAAGCTCAGAGCATCAGGGACAAGAGGGCCATGTTCTAGTCTTTACTCAAATGTAGTATTGGAAAACTTGAGAGGGGGCCAAGGTTTTTGCAGTGGTGGCCAGTGCCAGGACAAGGGGCAGTGGGTGCAACTGGAGCACAGGAGGTTCCACCTGCAGGTGAGGGGGAACTTCTTTCCAGTGAGGGTGCCAGAGCCCTGGCACAGGCTGCCCAGGGAGGTTGTGGAG
>JAUBOD010000296.1:410617-434566 GCA_032353885.1 Nothura maculosa
TCGACCATCTTGAAGGTCTTTCCAGCCATCGTGGATGGATTTACACTTGGACTCGACCATCTTGAAGGTCTTTCCAGCCATCGTGGATGGATTTACACTTGGACTCGACCATCTTGAAGGTCTTTCCAGCCATCGTGGATGGATTTACACTTGGACTCGACCATCTTGAAGGTCTTTCCAGTCATCATGGCTATGTCAGTCCAAGAGCAAGGGCCACCCCCGTCCTCTGGGCACTCATGAACCTGAAAAAAAGACTTAAAACTGGGTGACAGGAGGACATTTGCCAAAGGAGAAAGCAAACAGGAAACAACTGCACACGGTTTATTTCATATCAAAACTACGGCACTGGATCAACACAGCAGGGGGGACACGCTCGGGGCTCGGAAATGCGACCATTTCCTCATGGGGCCGACAAGGGGAGGCGCGCAGGCCCAACATGGCGGGCGCGCTGAGCAGAGCGGCCGCCGTAGCCCGGCCCGGGGAGGGGCCGGAGCCGCCGCCGCCATGGCGAGCTCGGGGCGCCCCCTGCGGGCCGCGCCGCGGCGGAAGCGCGAGGCGGCGGGGCCGGAAGGGGCGGCGGGCGGCGGGCGACGTGGGCCGGCGCCATGGAGGGGCTTTACCAGCAGACCAACAAGTGCGTGCGGCGGGAGCGGCGGGATCGGGGCCGGGGCTGCGTGTCCCGGTCCTGAGGGGAACGAGGCGCGATGGAGCCCAGCGCTCGGTAGCACCGAGCCCCGGCGGCAGCACCGGCTGCGCTGGCCTCGCTGCGGTTTGGGCCCTTTCTCCTCGCAGAATGATATTATTTAGTAAATAACTATTTGCTCGATCCGGTCGTCTCCTGAGGGCGGTTTCTTGTCGAGTCCCAGCTCGGCCCTTGGCCACGTCAGCCTGAGAGCAGAACTCGCTGCCGTGCTGGAAAGCAGCAGATTCTTGCGTTTTCACTGCAGAAAAGTTCCCTTTTTTGCCCCCTGTGCCTGCATTAAGGCACACGGCTTTTGTTGTGGGTTCTTATGGCCACGGGTTTTGGTGGCCACCAGTGGAACACAATTAAACCTCTCAGGAAGGACTTAACTCTCCGTGCTGTGGGTTATTGCAGGTAGTTATGTGATCTAGAAGGTGTTCCCGATAGTTAATAAAAATAAACAAAACCTCATAATTGATGAGGCTGAATGTTTGAGTGCTTTCTTTGTAAGATCAGGTGTTTTTTCTGGCCTGATCTCAGCTTTTTTGCTAAAGCTGCTGCAGGAGAGCAGCTCCTCATACGATCGTGACCAAGATCCCGATGTTTTTAGGAGAAATGCTACGAGGTTTTTGTTGCTTGTTGAGCTTGTTTCTGGGAGTCTGAAACACAGCTGCTGTCAGGCTGCACCTCGGGTACAGCCACGGGTCTGTGCGGCCTCGTTCCTAACTCTGGATGCCCAGGAAGAAGTAACAGATATTTTGTAGAAATCCCCCACTTTCTCTTTGCTTGAAGATTTTCGTCTCTTGATTTCATTTAATGCATCTATAGTTCTTATACAGGAGAAGAAGGGGAACACTCATCCCTTATTCATCTTCTTCGATGCCCTTTGTGTCCTTACAGTCCCTATATGCCTGCCATAATTTCCTCTGTGGGCTAAAATGATTTTTACAGTCCTTTTCTGAACCTTTTCCAGTTTTTTTCTGTGTTCTTTTTGAGATGGAGGGGCAGAGGCTGTGTCTGATACCCAAGATGTGGAATCATTTGCTCCCTCTGCAGTTTAGTTTTATTATTAAGGTTCCTCTTGTGCAAACCTGTGTTCCAGTCATATCTTCCATTGTCTGTACTCACCACTCGCAAATCCCTGCCAAGAATGTCTTGGAGTAAATGGATTTTGAAAGGCTTGTGGCTTGCCAGATGTTTGACATCAAATTGTGTCTTACTTGACGTTATGACTGAAAAGAGAGGTAGAATTTGAGTGGAAATCTTCCCTTTATTTTGATTTTTACACTCCTGCCTTTTTAAACCCCAAGTTGTTTTAGCAGTACATGTTAAGTGAAAGCACAACTTCTAGTTTTTATGGTTCCTCTGGTATAACATGCTCCTTGTTTTAATGATGGGCAGTGTGTTTGCACTGAACACCATGAAACTGATTCCTAGTCTGTTCTGGAAGGTGCTTTCTGTAAGAGAAGGTAAAAATTGAGCAGATACTGAAAATGATTTGTGCTGATTTAACAGATATTCAGTGACTTGTGTTTCCTCTTCACTTCATAGACAGGTCCATGAGGTCCAATCTCACATGGGGCGTCTGGAGGCATCAGACAAACAATCAGTGCACTGTAAGTAGCTAATTAAAGAGAAGAGCTTCGCGCCGCTACACACTTGATTTTGTACACATCTTAACCTTGTATGGTTTATAATTCCCTTTACTCTTGTTAGTGTGGTGAGTTTGGCTTCTCATTCCATACGATTAACTGGTGAGAGACATCACAGGTTTGAAAATCATTAAAGTTGTTTCATTTGAATGCATTAAAAGGGTTTGACTTAAATAAGGTAATAGTTTTGTATATAGTTATAGTTTAACCTTATTTTCCATCTACAGCAGCTCCTCAGCTGTGTTTTGGCCCTGCTTTTTGAGGGTTTTATCCAGTCCACCTTTTCTGTCAACAATTAATTCTTCCCATTGTCTGTTCATCTCCCTTGCTATAGGAAGAGATGAGATATATGATAACTCTGTATTAGGATATTTAGAGATTTAAATTGCTATTGTTGTGAGAATTGGATATTAGCTTGTATGGGCAAGTCCTGTCAAAGCACCAGGATGGGACCGTAGAGGACAGTGTGAGGACTTCAAATCCTATAGTCAAGTCCTTATTTTTCACTTAGAGAAGTAGATTTTTATGTTCTCCATAATTCTCAGTTCTGCTCTTTTCACCTACTAAAGGTTTGTGTCTGTTAGACTTCAAAAACTGTTTGGAAAAGTTTTGGACCTGTCTCGTTCCCTAAATTGCAGTTCTTTAGTTCAAACTAAAGCACATTTTTCTTTCCTTGCAGTAGTAGAAAATGAGATCCAGGCAAGAATAGACAATATATTTAGCAACTTGGAACGTCTGGAAATCCTGTCCAGCAAAGAGCCTCCCAATAAGCGACAGAATGCTAAACTGTGAGTTCACTTCCCTGCTAAGATAATGTTATAGTCTTTGTAATTATTTTCATAAAACATATAGAAGTCTTTGCTTTTCCATATTAATGAAGCCTTTACCTTTACATAACTTAGCCCTCTGGTTTTATAAAAATAGGATCCCTCCTATTTTTATAAACCTCCTATAAAAATAGGAGCCCTCCTATTTTATAAAAATAGGATCAAAGTACAGAGACAAAATAACTTTGCTGCATTTAACCACAGATTGATGATGGGACTAGACTCATGGCTGTGTTCTGAGATGTGCGAAACCAGGCTCACGATGCTTAAAACAAGTCTCACTCTTTACACATTAACTTTTAATGACATTTATGGAGGTACAGAGTAAAGTTACTTCAGTGGTGTCATTTTCTCTGCCAAACTGTTGGTGAATAAAATAAGCAACTTAGGAATTAATTAATTGGAAAGATTAATCTTTTGTGTGAATGTAGATCGTAAAATGTAAGCTATTCAAATCCTTCTATCTTTCCAAGTCTGTGTTAAATGAGGAATATATTTACAATCCTTCTGTAGAGACTAGTCGCAGAAGAGCATGTGTAAGACAGCTCAAGAATTCTCCTTTGCAGAATGTCATTATATTCTGGTTAAATAGTCACCTTTTCTGTTAAAACAGAAGATCTAAGCCTGAATTATAGGCTTATAACACTGGATTACAGGCTTATAACACCTAACACTGAATGTCCTTTATCTTTTTATTTATCTTTAGATAACTAAGCCCCATCATTCTTAATATCCGTGGTTTTTAATTTATAACTTTGCATTGCTAGTGCACAAAACATGAGAAAAGTTTGGTTTGTTTATCCCCGGGAATGTCTTGCTGTTGTTGGTTCTGTCTAGGCGAGTTGACCAGCTGAAATACGATGTTCAGCATCTGCAGACAGCCCTGAGGAACTTCCAGCATCGCCGGTACGTCCGGGAGCAGCAGGAGCGGCAGCGAGAGGAGCTGCTCGCACGGACCTTCACTACTAATGTAAATATCTTCTTTATCCTCCTCCTCTACCTGTTCTAGACAACACAGGCTTCCTGAGAGATTTCAGGCAACGTTTAAGCTTGATGTCATTAGATTCCAACTATGTGATGATGTAAATGAACGAAGTGTAGAAAGGAATAATATATAGAAATATAGGAAAAGATATTTTCTGAAAAAGCATAACCATTTCCTGAGGAAAAGTTGGGTTATTAGTAGGCAGTAGAGGAAGACAGGCAGTTGTTCCAAAACTTGCTGCTCTTGTTTTATCCGAACCAGCTGTATCTGATTTCTTAGAGAAGTTTCAAAAGGGGGAATGAGGTAGGTACCAAAGTCTACATTTTCTCAGAATTTGCATCAAATGTCTGTATCAAATCTTGGAATCTCTAAAAAGGTCTGCAAAATATTTTCATCATCGTCATGTACATCATGTCTTGATGTCAGTGGATGCCAGGGAGCTTATATTTGTCCAATTATAAATACAGTTTTTCTCCTTCAGATTTTCTGATAGATGTTGAAAACATCTGTCAGTACATGTAGAGTATGTAGGTGGCCTGAATCAATATCAGCAGCAGCTCTTGAAGGCTCTAAAAGAGTTCTGAACTTTTTGCTTATTTCAAAGAGAAATGTGGTCTTTAAAACCTCCTTTGTACCAATTCTTGAGTAAACCACTAACAGGAAACAACATACAGTCCATCCAGGGTCTCGTTGAAAAGCACAAAAACTTACTGTGACATTTTTCTTGCTAACTGATGGTCTATAAAAAGATCCATGTGCTCTTTATAGAGGGATGAAATTCCTTCTGTTGTAAAGTGCAGTGAATATTTGAAATAAGCTTTTTGTGTCAAAATGGAAGTGATTCCAATCTGCAGACTCCTTTAAGACCAGACACTTGTTCCAACCTCTGTGCTTCATTAACACTTGATCCAGGACTTGCTAACACTGTCAGGGACATTCTTCATTCAGTGGCTGTGGTCTCAGAACTGCAGCCAGCCCTGTCCTTTTATCCTTAATTCTTTCACAGTCAGCAAGCAGAACGCCTGCGAAACCCAGGCAGGTGGGATAAAACCTAGCACTAATTTGGAGGTGTTTAAACTTATTTAAAGTGTTCTTAGAGCTATAGTAACATTTTCTGATGATCCACTGACTCTCATCCTGACTGTTTGCATGGAATGGTGTCTGGAGAAGTTTAAAGTGAAAGCCTTTCAAAGGCAAAACTGATCCCATCCTCTGACTTTCTGTGCAGGCCAGGTTATAGAGTTTTATCCAGTTATTTCTATTTCAAGATTTATAGTTTCTAGTTGAAGGAGTGCATCTCTGCTGTATTTTTTTAAATTCGTTTATAAAGTCGTGAGTGGTCAGTGAATCAGATCTGGAGAGAATTTGGTGACAGGAGACAGACATCTGAATTATCAGAAATTTATGCCATTGCAAATATAAGTTTCTACAATCCAAGCTCCAGATATTGTTTTGTAGGTCTTCTGCCACTTACTTAAAACATATATTATCAAATCTTTCACTTGCAATGACTTTATTAAACCTTTTCTGTTAATTTTGGCAAATAGTTCTCTATTGTGATACCCTTTCCTGCCATGTGCCATAAAATGAGATTACTTCTCAACTTTTAATCTGGCTTTTATCCTTTGAGATCTAACAGAAATCAAACAACTGATAACTTTTAAAAAAACTCTACCTTTAAGCTTGCTTCCTGTAGGCTTCTTTAAGCCACTTTTTTTTTCCACTCAGAAGTTAATGATGTCTCTGATATTCCTACTAGAAATGTTTTAAGTCACTCGAGTCCTGCCAGGTTTGTGCCACGTTTGTTTCTGCGTTTCCCCCACAGGACTCTGACACCACCATTCCGATCGACGAAACTTTGCAGTTTAATGAATCCCTGCACAGTGCCCATCGTGGCATGGATGATCTTATTGGCAGTGGGACCAACATCCTGCAGGGCCTGAGGGACCAGAGAGTCACACTGAAGGTGGGGCATCATTTCTTACCAAAGAGACCCCACATATCTACATTTATAATGCCCAGGCTAAGTAAAACAAATCCCTATATAATTTGTTTCAGTGCGCTGCTTCAAACTGGGAATGCTGAGAAATGCCCAGACCCCATTTTAACTAAACATGAAACATTTAGCATCTTATTAGGAACCACTTTAAGCTGTTTTTCTGTTGTGTCCACATAACCTTGCAGTATTCTGCTGTGCTGCAGTCAATATATGAAACAGTGAATGTTCTGTTTGTTTTATTATGCTTTTTTTTAATGCTCAAGTGAAGAATAGGATGTGATTGCAGGTCTGGCAGGTCTTGATGAAGCTGAACACCACTTAGCCACAAAGCTCGCATAAATTAATTAAAATTAATAACAGTGGTAATATTCTCTTAAATCCAACGCAGCTCAACAATATTTCTCTCTCTAAATTTTGTTATTGAAAACTGCCTTTCTTTTTCTCTTGACAATAGTACACATTTGGTTGTGAGTGCATATTTAGTGCATAGCTACTTTTAATAATGCATATTTAAAGACTACAGTATGCTGTTAAATTGTGAGAAAGTATCTCAAAGAAACAGAAAGAGTTTTTTAGAAAGAAAGGTACACATGAGACAAGCTTGGAGCCATGAACAGAGTGAGGAATTTCATATCTTATGATGGCAAAAACTTCACTTCTGTGACACAGGGTGTACCTGCAAGAGGATATGGGTATTTAATTGCTAACAGTCAGATAAATCACACCTTAAACTACCCACATTGGTTTGGGGCTAACTGCAGGAATTGAAGACTCTTCGTTTTTTCTGTTGTAACTCTGAGAGCAGAAGCAAGAATCTCTGGCTTTCTCTTCAAGCACAACGTAGGAGTTTTGGTATGAGGTAGTGTGAAAGTTACTGAAAAGTGAAGTAGCCAGGGGTTTAATGCAAGGGATGTGAAATAAAGATGAAAAATTCAATTTATCAGCTGAAAACCTAAGCTGATTTCAGCAAAGTGTAACTAGCTGCACTGATTTGTTCACAGAAAGCTGATATTCTGGTGAACTGCAAATCTGGATGCTGTTTGTGTTGTGATCAGTAATTGTGCATGTGTGTCTAAACCCTTGGATATAAACTCAGCCACCTGCCTGTGGCCCTGTCACTCTGGAGCTAAGCAGGGTGCCCACGGGTTGTGTCCTCCCTCCCTAGATGGGCTGATAACTGTGCCCAGCTACATCCCTGCATTTCCACAGGCTGCTTTTCTTGCCTTGGAGCTTCCTGCTGAAATAAAGCGGGAGCGAGTAGGAGCGTTCCTGCTCCGGTGAGGTTCCCTGCGCTGCTTCCTGGTGCGTCTAGCTCCACAGCTGAGTTTCTCTCTGCTGATGTGGCCGACTGGTGATTCCAATTCTTAATACCACAGATTTTTAATACCACCCACTTCAGCAGCGAAACAGCCCCAACACATTCCTTCCTGCACTGGATTTGCTTGCAGTCTCATCACTTTTATTCTCGGAGGGATTGTTGAAATTGCATTAATTATGATGAATACATCTTGCCATTGCAGCCTCCCTCTGTCCTTGCAAGTTCCTGGCCCTCCCTTCCAACCTCTCGCTGCTATCGGCAGTGCTTGAACTGAGCAGGAGGGCATTTTTGTGAGAAAGGTTGTTCAGGCTGCTTCAAGCTCTTAGATATGGCTAGAAACGATCCAGAAAACCCTCCCTTAGCTCCTTCACAGCGGGTATGTTTACTCTGGGCTGCTGTAAATGATGCCTCTGCCTGGATGCCAGCTTTATATCTTAACCTCATTCCTGCCCAGGTGGGCAATTTGCTTTGTCTCCTCATCCAGCTGTTTCCTTAGGATCCTGTGGCCATCTCCCCCTAAATTATGGGAACCTCTGGTTGGTGGCAAACTCTGCTGTTTACCAAGGGGTCAGAATTCATCACTGGCCATCCATGGGAAAACTTTCATAGACTGTGGAATGACAAGTGTGGAACCTTGAGTTTAACAGTTGTTGTCTTTATTTTTAGGGTACGCACAAGAAGATCCTGGATGTTGCCAACATGCTGGGCTTATCCAATACCGTGATGCGACTGATTGAGAAGCGAGCCTTCCAGGATAAATACTTCATGATTGGGGGAATGATTTTGACTTGTGTCATTATGTTTCTTGTGGTGCAGTATCTGACATGAGCTGCTAAACTGTTGCCAGAGGAGATCGTCTTTTGGAGCCAAGTGGACTGTCCTCCAAAACGTCCTGCCTGCCCTCCTCTGAGCGCCGCTCTGGATGAGCCCTTCCTGGGAACTTGGGAGTTTACAAATCACACTCAAATTCACATCTCATAGGGGACAAAGCTCATAGGGGGACACATTTCTCTATAGTTGAGAATACAACCCTATGAAAATCCAAAGCCTTTCCCATTCTTACCTGACTGTAAGTTTAAGAATCTGGTTAAGTAGGAAGTGAATATTTTGCCCAGCTTGTATTGCACGGTTATGAGTGCCCTTGGATAGGGAGGAGAGGAAGCAGGGGCACTTGGAGAGCCCTTCCTGTGCTGACTAGATGTGATCTCCCTGTATTTCCTAGAGAAAGGAAGCCACTGATGGGCATTCCACAGTGCTCTGGAGAGCAAGGGTGCAAAAAGGGGCAAGAAGTGGAGGATTCACATCCACATGGGCTTTGTCTGGGAAGAACAAAGCTTTTGGAGGGAGGGGTCTGTGAAAGCCCGGGGATAACCTCTGCTAGCTTGTTTGTGTAACCATGTAGCACGGCTCTTGGTTTGGGCTCAACAGCCTCTCATCTGAGGTGGGTTTTGGTACCTTCTGTGCCCCGCTGCTTCCCAGTGGAAGCTGAATGCTGCATTTCCTTCTGCTTACTGGCCGGTTTCACGGTGCCTCCTGTATCCGCAGCCCCTTCCCGGTTCACCCTTCGCTTAGGAAGGGCCCCGGCTCCTTCTCCAGCCAGATGACATTTGTCACCCCCACTGTGTCTCATATCAAATCCAACCTCCCAAGACCATAAAGACTTTGATTGTTGTTCCTACAGTGTATTGTCTATCGTGCGAATTGTGTTCCTTTGCTGAGGTGGTTGGTTGGGGTTTTGTGCTTTGCAGCTGGTATCTGTGGGTTAGATGAAGTGAGCGAGTCCTCGCTCTGCCCAAATTCTGCCTTGTGATATTCCTGTTTAGATCTGAAATGGACTTCCATGCTCTTCTTTATGTTCAGAACAATAGTAGGACCAGGGCAAGGAACCTTTCATTAAAAATGAGTTGGCCGGGGAAGAGTTTCCTGGAATTGTCTGCTCATATTCAAATATTCACAGCTAAGAAATGGCTTGTTTAAATATGTTAACCCTTTTCTCTGCAGATTGTGGGAACGCTTAGATTGGTGATCCAGAGATTTTGGGCATCATCCATTTCAAACAGCCTGCAGATACTCTCCCACCCTCAGTTGTGTGCAAGTCTGGAGCCTTTCCCTATGGAATAGGTGCAGCCGTGTCCTGTCCGGGTGACGTGGCATTCTGCTGGGAATTCCTGCTGACTGCAACGCTGCGGGTCTTTTAATTAGTAACAGGTTATTAATTCCATATCTTATCTTTCTTTCATGCCATAGGCTTTGCTCTGAATGTTCTGTAGCCTGCTGCAGGCTTGGAGGAATGGTATTAAAGGTCTAAACCTTAGGCCTGTAGTCTGTTAGCCAGTTGTATGATCGTCTTCTGTGAGATCAGCTGGGCTCCCTACAAGGCATCCCTGCCAGTTTCTTCCACCTCTTCCTGATAAGCTGATCCAATTCCACTTGGATTTTACATCTTGATGGTTTAGTCTTGAGAAGATGGTATTTGACAACACAGTTGTGACTTATGTATCAAGCTTTGTCTTAATCTAAGGTAGAATTCCAGCTTTTTTTCTTTCTTGGCTAGAAATAGGTGTCAGAAAATTACCATGGCTGGAGTTGTTTTGAGCTTAGCTTAGTGTTTTAGTAGATGCTTCTTTGGTCATTTATTTTGTCCTTTTAGACCGTCCTTGTCCTTGCGCAGGCTCTGTCTCCTCCGTAAGCCAAGTGTCCTTGCTATTCACTGTGCGTTAAGGTGGGATGCGGGACTTGAAGGAGCCAAACTGCATTGGGCAGCGTGTGACTCCAGGCAAACCTGCACTGGATGCTGAGCCCAGCAGGACTTTTGGGAGTGTCTGGACCATCTCACACGGTCAGTGTAAAACCCTCCAAGCCCCCGTGATTATAGGATGCCACAGAAGGATGTGCCTAGGGTCCGGATCCCGATCAGTGGGAGAAGAGGAAGAGCTGGGACCCTGGTGACCTCACACGCGTTGCTGCTGTGGCGCTCCACGGAGCTGCCCTGTCTCAGCGAGGACGACGTGTTTGAGCAGAGCTCCTGTTTGGCGTCTAACTTGGGTGAAACAGCAAGTGCTGCAGTGCTTGGATGAGCTGTTCTTGTGCACGGGGAACTGCAGAATCCACCTTCCCTCTGGAAGAAAACAAAATTTTTACCAGTATTTTATATATAAAGGGGCAAGGTGGGGCATGATGTGATATGTTATGTGAGTAAAGATTTTTCAACCAAAATGGTATTTTTTTTAACGTTGACTAACATGCAACCTGAGCAAGTATCTCAACAAGCCGGACAAAGTCCTGCAGTCACAAGAAGCGTCTGTTTTGATGCACTTAGGGAGGCACAAAGGAGGTTTGGCCAAGAGGCCTCCTACCTGAGCTTGGGTAAGAGGTTCACACAGGGTGGGCTATTGGGGAGGAATACAGAGATGTTGCTGAGTCATAGAATCATAGAATAGTTATGGTTGGAAAAGACCTTCAAGATAGTCAAGTGTGCAAGGATGGAACTACAAAACCACAGCTCAGCTGTCTTGAGTGGTGAGGTGCAAAGGGGGCTGGATCCCTTTCCCCAGGATCTGGAGGAGGGAAGAGAAGGAAGGATGTTCTGCAGCCTGCAGGTGAGAGCAGTGGGGATTGCTGGGCCTGGGGGCGGTGGGAGAAGGTCATTCATGATGTCCTTGGGCCAAGTGTAGCTGGTGGCCAAGTGCAGAAGCCCTGGGTTCCCTGGGACCAGCCTGTGGGTGTCAATCCCAGGCAGCCCCTAGGGAGCACAGAGCTTAACCTGGACCACGTGCCTGGCCTCCTCTGATCCACGTGGGCTCAGGCACCTCCCCACCCTGCAACACCTGCATCTCATGAGCTTGATTGGGATGGGGGAGGCAGCACAGGGCAGGGCGGCCCACACAGCTCTGCCCTTCCCCAAGGCAGGACAGAACCACACTGGGATGGCAAGGACAGCGGCTGGGGATGGGAGAACTAGACTGAGAACATGGGTGCACCTGGCCACGTGGGGGAGCAGCGTGAACAGCCGGGACCAGGTGGGACCTGGCAGGGAGCCCCAGCAGACACCCCATGTGGCTGCAGGCAGTGGAAGAAACCAGAGGCAGCTGCAGTGAGTTGAGGCTCCGCACCGTGAAGGAACCGATGCCTAAAGGTAGACGCGGCCTCCTCTCCTCCCTCTTTAATCACAGGTCAAGACTGCAACCCAAACCATTCATATTTCCCACATTTCCACACGAATTCTGGTCAGACCAGTCCTGGCCCCCTGGAGCAAGTGGCTCATTCAAGGCAGAAAGGGCCCAGCAGGCAGGGAGGAGGAGCTGGCTGGGTGCTCAAACCACTCTCAGGGGAGAGAGGCGCCCAGACAGAACCGCTCCTGGCCTCGTGGGAAGGAACAACCCCAGCACCACAGCCCAGCAGCTCCTCCTGCGCCTGGGGAAGGGCTCTGGTCCTGCACAGCCTCCAGAGGAGCTGAAGGGTCAACCCAAGGGGCTCCGAGTGTGGGGAGGTTCTTCCTTCTGCCCCGTTGCAGAAGGGGGCACTCGGCCCCCTTCTTCACTCAAGTGTCCCTTGCCCTGCGGTAAAGGCAGCGTGATCAGGAGAGCTTTATCTCAATATCTTAACAGTACATGACACTGGGATTTAAATAACCATAAGGCTGGGCAACAGTCATGTTTATTATATCCTTAATGTTGCTTTGCCAACTCCTTACACTACATCACCAGCAAGGGCACGTGCAGGACATCCCTTTGAGAAGGGTGCCTAAAAATATCAGACTTCTGAGCTCTGGCTTGTGGTGGCTCCACGGATCCCATGGGACCAACTCCCCTCCCGTGGTCCCTCTGCCCTCATTTTGGTGACCAGGGAGCCTCTTGGATCGCACAAGCTCCAATCCCCGCTCACCTGCGAGCCAGGCAGGGCTAGAGGAGCCCCAGCGGGTGGCACCTCCAGCCCATCTGTTGGCATTTAAGAGAGCTCCTTTACCTGATCACAGGCTGATGGGGCATCACTGAGGCAGCCATGGGCAACGTGGAAACGTTCTCAGGGCAGAGGATGCCTTAAGTTAATGAAACAAGAAAAAGACGAGGAAAGCCGGTCTGCAGAGAACATAAAACGGGAGCCAAGGGGATTCACAGCAATCGCTTTATTCTAAATTGCCATTTTGAACAAGAGCTCGAGAAGAAGACAACTGCACATGCTTGTCAACAAGGACTGTTGTGCAGTGGTAGGACTACAAATAGGAAAGGTCGGTATTGTGAGGAACGTTTTCCAAAACACCTTCGGCAGCAATTTCTTTCTTCCCAAATGGCTGATATGACATTTCTTAATTCTTTGTGTTTAAGGAGTGTTTACTTTACATCCCTTTCTTGTGTGTGTGTGTTTACATAAACACTTTGCATCCCTTTTATTATAAACATTTCCACCGTCTTAAGGACATTTTAATGGTAATTTAACCAGCTTCCCCCGCCACAGGAAAGAACAGATCTATTTGAACTCTCAAATGTGTTAAAGGTTGGAAAATTACTCTTTAAAGAACTACAAAACCCTAACAGAGACTGGACAAGTAATTAGAGTCCTGTTTAAATGGCAGTTGTTTGCTATTATCCATAACATACATATGCATGTAAAATAATGAACACTGTGTGAATTCCTTATGACGTGAAGTGCCAGACACCCACATGCCACCAAGCGGAGGCTCCCGGCTGCCAGGGAGGGATCATGGGGCTGCCTAGAAAGAAAACAAAGTGGCTGTAAGTGGCAGTGCAATTTAGAACTCAAAACTGTTCATTTCACATACCCTAAGCAGACCATCTTGGATGCTGAAAAGATAAAAAGCAGAAAACACAGGGATAGAAAAATACATTCCTGTTGGACTGCTCCAGAGACGTAACTATTTACAGTCTACCTTAAGCAGTGGTGTTTCCTGCTCTCGCTTGTCTGAGGACCCTAAGTGCACAGAGCTGCATGTTCCCAGAAAGACAGAAAAGACCCACGTGGTGCAGGGAACAAACATTTTCCTAAATGGGGAGATCTGGAGGAAGAGACTAACTCTGCAAACTATGACAAGTTTAGCTTGTGAAAGGAAGGAAAATACAGAAAAAAAACCTTCCTCCACTTCCCAACTCGGAAGAGCCTTAGCACCCATCACCTCAGCAGAAACACTTACCTACAAGCAAGTTTCTGTTTTGTTTGGCAAACTTAGCTTGATAGTATAAAAACTGCACAATCATCAGTAATCATGAGCTGCCCTAAGCTAGAAACAGTCACTCATTTTTCAAACACCCATTTGAAGCCTTCGTTTTGCTAATCAGGGTGAAAAATGGTTGGTAATTTCAGTGTCAGGCACTCCAACAAGAGAAGCTCTGCCTGCCAGATCCTCATGCTGTTGGAAATATGTATTTCCCCCTCTTCTTTCCTAAAGAGCTATCTTTGGCAGCGCTGGTTTTACAGATAATTTGGAGGCTGTTGATAACAGAATCAAAGGGGTAGCAGAGTAGGGCTGCTTAAGTTGGCTCTTCTATATTCAGTCTCTGTCAAGACTACGGAATAAGAGAAAGCACACAGAAGACAAGAAGAGAAGCACATAAAGAAAGAAGAGAGAAGCTGATCCATGGACCAGATACCTAGAAAGCTGCTCTCAAGATCTGGATTACCTAGTACCTCTCCAGGCTACACAGTGGTGGCCATAGAGCATTGCTGCAGCAGGAGATTCTGGGATCCATCATAGTCACAGTGTCACAGAATCAGAGGTGCACATTACTTACCATCCCATATTACTTACCATCCTCATTGCTAGTGCATACGGAGATGCCTTAGGGACACGTAAACCTGGAGGCAGGGAATTCTTACTACTGGAATGGAAAGACATTGGTCAGTTCTTCTGGCAAAGCCACTTGCCCAAAGCTGGTAACGCTGACCCAGTAGCACAGGAACATTCACTTTGTTAATCAAAGTTTCCCTGCTCCCAGGATTCAGTTACAGCAGCCCATGGCCAGCAACTGAGCCTGGCTTGGAAGTACTCATCTTTGCAATATTCATCTTTACAAAATAAGGCTGTAAGAAACCCAACTGCCCCCTTACCCGTTTATGCCATAGTCTGCCATGCCGTGAATAAACGGAGAAGTCAAGTGCTCCAGGGACTCTATAAAACGAAGCACAAGTCGCGACTGAGATCCAAGAACCATCCCAGCAGATGAGCAGTGTCTTTGTCCTATTTCTACATGCTCGGGAGGAAGTGAGAATGGATCTAAAGCAGGACAAAAGCATCTGGCTTGTGTCATTTAATCAAGCAAAGGAAAAGTTACGATCTGTTCATTTTCATCATTGCACAGAGGAAACAAAAGCCTCTATGGGAAGGAACAGCCTTTTGGAGGCATCGCCGTGCCAGCTGTGATGGGCAGAATAGCTCTGTTGGGAACAGGCTTCCAGGCAGGAAAATGCTTGGTTTCAGGAATGACCATAATCAGATCGTGCTAAAAGGGAGACCTAAGCCAAGACACTGTTCCAAGTAAAGATGGAGGACAACACTGGAAGTTTTCCTCACCTGTATCCCAGTCTTCAGCACATGGAGGTGCCTGCCATGTGCTCACAGAATTCATCAGCCTTCTCTGGAAGTCGCTGGCCCCACTCGCTTCAGGGAGAGAGAAAATCTGATGACTACAATTAACCCAGCTTCACAAGTATGAGCTGCTTTGGATCAAGCTGAAACAGCTTGATCCGAACAGCCTTAGAGAGGTTTTCCTCCTAACCCAAACAGGTTATGTTTGCTGATCCCAGGAGCCAGGTGTTAAGATCCACATCCCTTAGTGTGTGCAGTTACCTCTGCATGGCCTTTTCAGCAAACAGAAAAGCTCTCTGGCACGTGAGACTTGGTGACAGAAATGTGAGTGGAGAGGAAACCTGGTTCCATGAAGGGAGGCATCACCAGTAGCCTTGGGACAGCTCTACATGAGGCTGAGAGCTGAGGTATCAGGGCACTAGTTTCACAGGCATTTTAGGGGGGGGACACTGTGAGGCAGAATGTCCTCCTAAGTAATTCTGCTCTTTGGCACAGCCCTTCCAGCCAGTCTCACTGGGATGGAGGACAAATGAAGTGAGAGGACAGGAGCTGCCCCACTTCTTGTTGGGAGGGAGCTACTCATACCGCTCTGCAGAAGAGCTGCAGGGATTCTGGTGGACAATGACTTTTCTCAGAGCACCCGGTTGCAACAAGAAGAGATCAGGTCTAGCAAAAGAGGAGTGCACTTCTCTGCTCACTAAAGCATCCCAGCCCCTGCTACAGGTACTGCTATCTGCACACTTTAGGGCACCACCTTTTTATTCAAGGAATCTGGTAAGAAAATGTTCCTCATTTGCTTTGTACAGCAGCAGGACTCTCACGAGCCAACCCAACAAACTGAAGGGAATGTGACTCCTTTCCCACCACTCTTCCGAGGCACAAAAGTACAGACAACAAAGGGCTTCCTGTTTTCCAGTTATTCTCAGAGCACTCCTTACAAACAAGGCATCAGAGTCCCAGGTGTGAACACGTCTGGCTCTCTTACCTCTCTCTTTCTTAATGAGCCACTTGTCATTGCAATTTGATATGTGATCACGCAGGTCAGCTTGAGGAACCAGGTGGCGGGCGTTGAAGGGGCACGTGGACAACTGCTTTGCAACCTGAGGGTAGCTCTAGGCAAAACAAACGCAGATCATGTGCAGGACCCTCGACATACACTTACCCTGTCGTCTCTACTGATTAGTAAAAGACTTTTGAGACCTCAGTTCTTTAAGATGCTCAAAGGCAGATGAAACAAGGGAAGGCAAGACACGTCTCAAACACACACTGCTAGTGCTTGGGGAAAGTCACTCACCTGCTCTCTAAAATGCAGCTCACTGGGGAAAACGGAACCACCCTTCAACTGAATCAAGAGAACTGCACCCTCAACTAAGCTCCCCACAGCTTGGTGCAATGCTGGCAAAAGAGTTGCATGGTTTAGCACACAGATGCAACACCCTTGCAAACAACAGGGCTGAAACAGGGAAGCACGAACATTCCGACCATGTGGACAACTTCAAACAAGCAGACACAAAGGCAGAGAAATTCCTCATGGCTTTCAAAGCAACCACAGAGGCGGCTAGTATTTGACCTGCAGGCTTTGGTGGCAGAGCACTGTCATTTAGGTAACATCTGAACACAGACACAGGTTCTGCTGGTCACGCTCAGCAACTACTAGCGTAAATTATTCCATCCTTTGAAACAGGGATTCAAAGGGACAAACTCTGTCAGGAAAGCAGCATTTGCCACTATCCCAGACCCTGCCAGGGCTCTGCTGGCACTACCCTGCTGTGCAGGGATCTCCCTTGTGTGAAAGTCGTGGCTGTAAGGATTTGTGAATACCAGCTTTAGTCACTCAAAGTGGGAAACAGTCATTTATCCCTCAAAGGCCCCTTCTTTTGCTGCTAGTGCTGATGATCTCACTGCCTGACACTCCAGCAAGAGAGGCTCTCAACCTGCCACCTTCTCATGCAGCCCAAAATATACTTTGCCCCCCTCTTCTCTACAGTAGTGTCATCTTAAGTAGTACTGGCTACACCTCTGCCCTGGTTTAGCTAGGTCTGATATTAAGTGCAGCTGCACAAAGCAAGAAAATGGTCTGGGTTAAAGAGCAGGGAAGGGAGAGTGTAATTTGGGTAACTTGGAGGCACTTGTTTACAGACAGAGCCAAACTGGTGGGGCAGTGGGGCTGCTTAAGTTGGCATCCCTGTAAATCAGGTCTCTCAAGACTACGGAACAAGGAAAAGCACAAAGAAGATGCCTCAAAGAAAGGATGGAGAGAATGATCCGAGCAGGAGAGTACCTAGAAAGCTGCTCTCAAGGAGGCCTGTGCACAGCACCCTTGCTGTCTGCAGAAGTGGCCATAAAGCTGCTGTCACCTGCAGAAGTCACAGTGCCCAGGCCACTCGCACACATTACTTACAGCCTTCCTTGCCGTGGCATATGGAGACAACTTGGGGGCACGTAAACCTGGAGGCAGGTAGCTCTTACGTTCCAAGGTAGTGCTGAAACACAAAAACTTCAGTCAGTTCCCTTGGCAAGCCTGTTTGTTCAAAGTGATGCATTTTACACTGTATGGAGGAGAGCAGGGGCTCAAGGGGAGGCTTCTCCTGGGCGGATACACCACCCATGGGATGGGCTGCCATCCAGAGTCATGCACAGGCTGGAGAGCTGGGCAGAGAACTCATGAAGTTCAAGAAAGGGAAGTGCATGTTGCTGCCCCAAGGGAGAAAGAACTCCAGGCACCAGCACAGCTTGGGGGCTGACCTGCTGGGGAGCAGCTGTGTGGAAAAGGACCTGGGGGTGCCCATGGAGAACAAGCTAGCTGTAAGGCAGCAATGTGTCCTTGTGGCCAGGAAAGCCACTGCTCTCCTGGGGTGCCGTAGGATGAGTCTTGCCAGCAGGGCATGGGAGGTTTCCTCAGCCTCTATTCAGCCTTGAAGAGGCCACATGGGGTATCCTGCATCCAACTCTGGGCTTCCCAGTACAAGAGACCTGGAACTACTAGCGACAGTCTTGTATAGGACTGTGAGGATGAGGAGAGGCCTCACGCAGCTCTCCTATGAGGAAAGGCTGAGTGAGCTGGGCCTGTTGAGCCTGCAGAGGGAAAAACTGAGAGGGGATGTCATCAGTGTGCACTGATTTCTTAAGGGAGGCTGCTCCAAATGGGACCAGACTATTTTCAGTGGTGCCCAGTCACGGGACAAGAGACAATGTGCACAAACTTAAACATAAGAAACTCCATCTGAAAATACTGAAAAAAATCCTTCATTGTGAACAGGGCATAGCCCGGGAAGAGGCTGCCCAGAGAGACTGTGGATTCACCTTCTCAGGAGCTATTCAAAATTCACCTGTACATCATCCAGTACAGTGTGCTCTAGGTGAACCTGCTTGTGAGGGGGAGGTTCCATCACACCTGAATGGTTCTGTGAGTCTGTGCTTGTGGGCTGCTTAAACCGTGCAATACTTAGAACAGCTACATGCTCCAATACTACTGAAAAGCGTTTGAGAAAATGCAGCTGTATTATGCAAAGCCAGATAACCCCATTATCTCAGTCCTTACAGGAGCATAGGCACATCAGCAGCCAAACCATGCAGTTCCAGCAGCCCATGGCCAGCAACTGAGCCTGGCTTGGAAGTACTCATCTTTGCAATATTCATCTTTACAAAACAAGGCTGTAAGAAACCTAACTCCCCCCTTACCCGTTGATGCCATAGTCTGCCATGCCCTGAATAAATGGAGAAGTCAAGTGCTCCAGTGACTCTGCAAGAGGAAACACAAGTTGTGGCTCATAACCAAGAAGCATCCCAGCAGATAAGCAGTGTCTTTGTTCTATGCGCTCAGGAGGAATTAAGAATGGATCTAATGCAGGACAGATGCATTTGGCTTGTGTCATTTAACCAAGGAAAGTAAAGGTCACTATCCACTCATTTTCATCACTGCACAGAGGAAACAAAAGCCTCTATACATATAAAATACCTGAGGGGAGGATGTAAAGAGGATGGGGCCAAACTCTTCTCGGTGGTGGCCAGTGACAGGACAAGGGGCAACGGGTACAAGTTGAACCCAGGCAGTTCCATTCCCACATGAGGAAGAACTTATTTGCTGTGAGGGTGACAGAGCCCTGGAACAGGTTGACCGGGGGGGCTGTGGAGTCTCCTTCTTTGGAGATCTTCCACACTGGCCTGGATGTGACCCTGTGCCATCTGCTCTAGGTGTCTCTGCTTGAGCAGGGGGGTTGGACTGGATGATCTCTAGGAGTCCCTTCCAACCTCAACCATTCTGTGATGAGAAGTGAAGGCAGATGTGGAAGGTAACTCACCTGTATCCCAGTCCTCATCACATGGAGGTGCCTGCCATGTGCTCACAGAATTCATCTGCCTTCTCTGGAAGTCGTTGGCCTCACTCGCTGCAGGGAGAGAGAAAAATCTCATGGCTACAGTCAAGCCAGCTTCAGAAGTATGAAGCATTTTGGATCAAAAGTCTCTGGTGCCTGAGATTTGGTGGCAGAAGTGCTTGAGCAGAAAGGAAACTTGCTTCCATAAAGGGAGGCATCACCAATAGACTCAGGGCAGTTCTACATTAATTGCAAAAATACTATAATGTTACAGTAAATACTTAGTAATTATAGGGGACAAAAATGACCCTGCATAATGCAGGTTGCCTAAGTAATGTGCGAGTTTTGCACACACCCTCCAGCCAGTATCACTGGGACGGAGAACAAACAACACTGGGCTTCCTGTTTTCCAGTTATTCTCAGAGCACTCCTTACAAACAAGGGATCAGCCCCAAATGTGAACAAGTGTGTCTGCCTCTCTTACCTATTTCTTCCTCAATGAACCGTTTGTCATTGCAATTTGATATGTGATCACGCAGGTCAGCTTGAGGAACCAGGTGGCGGGCGTTGAAGGGGCACGTGGACAACTGCTTTGCAACCTGAGGGTAGCTCTAGGCAAAACAAATGCAGATCATGTGCAGGACCCCTCGACATACACTCACCCCATCTTCTCTACTGATTAATAAAAGACTTTGAGCATCATAAAGAACTGAGTTCTCAAAAGTCAGACGAAACAAGGGAAGGCAAGACACGTCTCAAACACACACTCTTAGTGCCTGGGGAAACTCACTCACCTGCTCTCTAAAATGCAGCCCACTGGGGAAAACTGAACCACCCTTCAACTGAATCAAGAGAACTGCACCCTCAGCTAGACCTCAGCTGCACAGAGGTAAGTCACTTAGAAACAACAGGGCTGAGACACGAAGCCCATCTCAATCATTCAGATGTTTTTAAACCAGCAGACACGAAGGCAGAGGCACAAGTGGCTTGTTGTGCCCTCACAACCTTCATCTTCTGCACCAGCTCGAGTGGAGCTTTGTCAGCTGCTCTGGCCCTGACCATGGCCCTTCAGTGCTAATGCAGTTTCAGCTATCAGGGGTTGACTGGCTCCTCTCACACAGAGCAGCCTCTTTCTGTGGCAGGGCTCCATTTGGATTCATGAAAGAAGGTGAAGCCTTTATTGGATTTTAGGCATGGAGTTTGCTCATGCCCAAAGGGAATTCAACAAACCCAATTACTTCATCTTCCCGAACTGGTCACCCAGTAAAATGTGGACCAAAACAACAGGTCAGCATTACTCGACCCACATGCACACTATTAGCAGAGTCTACCTGGGCTGAACAAGGGCAATTTAAGCCTCTTGAACTCAGAAGAGGATTTCCTCTCTCCTTATCCTCTTTTTAAAAACTACTTGTTCCCTCAAAACAAATTAGTTGTAAATATCAATGCATACACTGCACACCTGCATCCTCACTGGAGAATGCAACACTGCTATAGTATTTTAAAAACATACTGGCAAAGTTAAGGAGAAACCATTGGTTTTAAAAAAGTCTTTATCAAAGACCCAGATCTCTCTGCCTTCCCTTCTACTTGCAAAATCCTTGGCAGGTTAAAAATCAACCAAACAAAACCTATTAGGACACAGATGATGAGAACGGAGAGTATCCTATTATATGACTCATATTCAAATTCCGGATAAATGTTGAGGATGGCGGGGGAAAGACTCCCATAGGTGCTAAACCAAAGACTAGCAGTTTCTGTCAGATGGATGATAAATAGTTATTAGCAATATGAGGGAAGCTGCTAGGCTCTGGCACTGAAAATTAGAAAGAAACGCAACAGTAAATTATCTGTGCTCTGCCCTGCTTGGAAAGGTGCAGGTAACGTGGTCTGCATTCTCTCCCCAAATTGCAACCAATTCATGTGACCTCTGCGTGAGCTGCAAGATTTTCTCCTTGACCCACCTGTACAGAACCTATTTCTTTTCAGCACAGCCACCCTGGTGTCACACGAATTAATGTGCGTTTAAAATTATAATTGAGTGAACGACACAAAAATTACGAAATTGTAGCTAAATGAAGCTACAAAGTGACTTCAGCCAGACGGGTCTTACTGACATACGCACAACTAGCAGTCGGTCTGTTGTGTCTGTTGTGCACCTCACTGAGCAGCTTCACTTACCTTCCTGCATTTTACAAGGTGATAGGGAAAACGGCGGGCTCTGATTCGATGGTGCTTATCATACGGGCACTGCACTAATCTTTCTGGATCCAAAATATCTAGGAGGATGTAAGAACAGTGAGAAAACAAAATAAACAGAAAAGAAATGAGATCCAGCAACGTTATTAACACAGTGGGGAAAAAATACATCTGAGCTGTGCCCTTAGGGAATTAAAAACTAAAACTGATGCTCTTATCTTGAAACATAAATAAATTCATTTTGAAGCTGAATGTGACCGGGATGCAAGTCAAAATAGGCAAAGCGCAGCCAGCGTGGAGCACAACTCCTGCAGTCCCCTCGTTAGCTGGGTGTTCACAGCGGGGCACGGGGAACGAGGGGGCCCTGCAGCCACGTTACCACCCAAGGAGACCCAGCAGCACGTCAGCACCCGCACCAGGCCCTCGAGAGCACCGCTGAACGGGATCTCTGCCAAGGAAAAACTAACTTTGTGGGAGGAAAGACGCCAGGAAATTCATTTTCATTCCTGAGGAAGCAGCATGCCCACCATGGGGCCCAAGTTATTTCTTCCAAAGTCATTCAATGATTTAGGAGCTCAGAAGCTTTCCGAATTTCTAAAAGGCCTGAAAATGTGGGCAAAAATCACAAACGGCAGGAAATCCACGCTAAGCGCTGGGATTTGTTTGCAGCTCTGCCACCACCAGCCACCCTTTGCCAACGTATTTCATTAAAACAGCTGGAAACCAAAGCCTCTCTGCTCATTTTGAAGCCCACCAAGCCTTGTCTTGGCTCAGCTGCCCACAGAGGAGCAACCAGGAGTGGTTTTCCTCCCTGAACTGGCTCTGCAGCGCACCAGAGGTGGAAGAAGGGGGCAAGAACTGGAGAGGGAAGAAGGGAACCTCACGAGGGCACAGGAGAACAACCCCAGCAGGTAAAAAAGCTCAATATAATTAAGTCACTCAATTCCTAGGCACCCCTGGGGAACCTGGCGCGGGACATGGACACACGCAGAGGGAGCCGCAGCAGCCGCCTCGCGCAGAGCCCGGCCGGGGGTGCCCGGAGCCCGTCCCCTCGCGCCACAGAGCGCTCCGGGCCGCGGGGAAGGAGCGCGGCGCGGGAAGGAAGGAGCGCGGCGAGGGAAGGAGCGCGCCCGGCTCGGCCCGGCCCGGCCCGCGCCGCTCACCGAACTCCTCCTCCACCTCCATGGCCGGCGCCGCCTCAGCGCCCCGCGGCCGCGTGCGCCGAGCTGCCAGCGCGCATGCGCGGGCCGTTTCCTAGGCAACCGCCCGGTTGGGGGGGCGGTTGCCGAGGAAACCAGGCCCGCTGGGTCCCGCCCTCCCACTCGTGCTCGTGTCCCCTTCCCACAGCCGCCATCTTGTCCCGCGCTGCTGCTCCCCGAGCTTGCAGCACGAGGGCTCCTGTCGTGGCTCGCAGCACCAGGGCTCCTTGCCCGGGCAGCCCAGGGTGAAGCCGGGCAGCCCTGGCAGACCCAGGTGCAGAGCTGCAGCGGGACCCTTCCCAGCTGCCTGAAGCGATGCTCTGTGGTGCTGCACTGTCTGCTGCCTCGAGGGCTCTGCGGGAAGGAAACTGCCTCGAGTGGAGGCTGGGCTTTCAGACCTTGCTCTCGAGCGTGTATTCTCTGCAAGGCCCTAGAATTCAGTGAAAGTTGGAAAAATCTTTGAATCATGTGTGGAAAAGACCTTCAAGATGATCAAGGTGACCCTGTGTGAGCAGGGAGGGTTGGACTAGATGACCTCTGAGGTCCTTTCCAACCTTAAGCATTCTATGGTTCTATGATTCTAAGTCCAAGCATAAGCCTTACACCACCATACCTGCTAAACCGTGTCCCTAAGGGTCTCATCTACACATTTCTTGAACACCACCAGGGATGGTGACTCCATCACGTCCCTGGACAGCCTATTCCAATGCTTCAGTATTCTTTTCAGGTATAAATTTTTCTATCTATGTAAAAATTCTCCCTAATATCCAACCTGAACCTCCCATCGCTCAACTTGAGGCCACTTCCTCTTGTCCTACCTGCAGTTCTTTTGGAGAAAAGATCAACCCCTGCCTCATTACAACCTGCTTCCAGGTAGTTGCAGAGAGAGATAAGGTCACTGTGGACAACTTCTTCTGCAGAGTAAGTAGCCCCAGATCCCTCAGTCACTCCTAATAGTCTGTGCTCCAGACCATTCACCAGCTTCATTGCCCTTCTTTGGCCACGTTCCAGACCCTCAGTGTCTTTCTTGTTGTAAGGGGTCCTCACTACGAAACAAAAAAAAAAACCATGACGTTTTACTCTTGGTATTGTAGAGCCTGGCACCTGCCCAATATATGGTTCTGCCCTGGAGCTCTCCACCACATGGGCCGTGACCTCTCCCCATGAAATCCCTGTTCCTGCTCCCAAAATCCTTGCCCTTGTAATACCACTATGTTTGTCTAGAACGGGCC
>JAUBOD010000297.1:15814-32334 GCA_032353885.1 Nothura maculosa
AGGGGGACTGTAGGGAAGAGGGGGCCAAGCTTTTTTCGGTGGTGGCCAGTGATAGGACAAGGGGTAATGGGTGCAAGGTGAAATACAGGAGGTTCCACCTGCAGGTGAGGACAAACTTCTTTACAGTGAGGGTGACAAAGCAGTGGAACAGGCTGCCCAGGGAGGTTGTGGAGTGTCCTTCTCTGGAGGTCTTCAAAGCCCGCCTGGATGCCACCCTGTGCCAACTGCTCTAGGTGAGCCTGCTGGAGCGGGAAGGTTGGACCAGATGATCTCTAGAGGTCCCTTCCAATCTCGTAGATTCTGTGATTCTGTGATTCTTTTATTGCTGTATCAGAAAAGCAGAGAAATCTATCATGTACATGTCTTGGACTGTGACCAGGTCGTTTTTTACTCTGTCTGGATAAATTACATAGGCTGAAATATACTTGCTTCCGATGAGGAGGTAGGTTTTCTAAATTTCAGATAGTCACACGTATAATTCTTTCACATTAATCCATTCTTTTAATGGTCTTTGTAGCAAATGGTCTGGTTGCTTTCTCCCAGAATGCTTATTATTCAACCAGCTAAGGATGAAATATAAAATAATCTTCATCAATGTGACTACACTTTCTCACTACAGGATAATGTGTTTTTGGTATTCTCAAGTCTATCTGTATCATTGATAGTCTTTACTTTCTGTTCTTACCTAATATCTGATCTTCATGTTCTCTGAATATATTATAAGAAATTCAGGATTATTGACTATACTGTCCATTTTTAATTGATATTTTCACTATCCTAAACTATAATTTAAATTAAGTTGAATCAATAAAAAAATAAAAAATAAATTATTGAAGATTGGAATCATTGAAATGAACTACTAGAGGTCAACTGGTCAACTCATTGCTAACTTTAATGTTTAGACAGAATTGCTCAGGGTCTTATCTAGTCATATATAGAATATTTTCAAAGATGGAGATTCCACGACATCTACTGAAAAACTTTTCCAGCAGTGTGGCAATGCTTGAGTTGCATGGTGATTTTTTCCCTTAGTATCTAATCTGAACTTACATTCATTCTACTTGTGATCACTGTTTCTTGTCCTTTCAACGCATACCCCTGAGAAGACCGTGAGGCTATTATCTCTATGGTCTTTCATGAGACAATAGCAAACAGCTGTTAAATAGCCTTCTCTTCTGCAAACTGACCAGCCACCTCTTGCATGCACTTCACCCATCTCTGTCGCTCTTCACTGCACTCTTTCTAGGGTGTCAGTAGCTCTGAGGTTCCTGTCTGGATGCAAAATTCCAGGTGCAGCCTTATAAGCACCAGAGAAATCCTACAAAAAACCTGCAAGCACACATTTCTTGCCCAACTTTGTTTTGTTTTCAACATTTTTTTCAGCTTCATGCTTTACGCATTTTCCTCATCTTCTCTTGAAAAGCAACAGGCATTTTTTTCAGTCTTTCCTTTACCATTCTCAGAGAACAGCAACACCTGGAAACAGCGCTGTTAACACATTAGCTTGATCAAATAGATCTTGCTGGGATTAGGTATCAAGGAGATGGCTGAAATAAAATAAGCTGGAGTAAGATTGCCCTCCTTGGTAGTTGTTTATATTTAAGTGTTTATCTAAACTAAGGATTTCGTTGTCCCTGGAAATGCAAACATGCTGCTCTAGGTACTGTTTGCAGAAAATAAAGACAGGGCAAAGGCCTGAACAACATCAAAAGACTCACTCTGGCAGACCATTACTTTGAATTAAAAACTGTAGTTTGACTATATGCAAACAATTTTGTGGAGACAAAATATGGTTTTACACAAACAATTTTGTGGAGTAAGGAAAAAAAAAGTGAATTAAGGCCAGTTGAGGTGATGTGGCCTCATATCTAAAATCTTTCTGATTCTTCAGATTCTGCCTTCCTAGTGGCTTATGTTTAACAGTAAAGTCCTGTAAGTGGGGCGTTTCTTCTCTGATCACAATATTTCAGGAGGTAAATATTAGGGTCACGTAATGCTTGAAAGGACTCTTCTCTGTACTTGTCTTCACAAGAGAGGCACAGGTTGTAAGCATCCAGCCCTACCCTCCGGACATTGCTACCATTTAGCATCATTTGAGAGGCCTCAGATAAGGCTTATATTGCTCCTGTGTCATCATTTAATCTTCTATCCCACCGGTCTTGGCACACAGACCTTCATTATGGACATGGTTGACAGATATAGATATTCTGAGGATTCCTGTGTTAATACTCAGAGCTCATTTTCTATAATGAATTATGTGTGCTCATCCACATACACACATTCAGAATTATACTCAAAATCCGTCTTGGGATAAATAATTGCAGCAACTCCTCTATGCAAGGCTGAGGATTTGCTCTTAGCCCAAATGAAACCCACTTAGCCCAAATGAAACCCACAGTTATCACATATCCTTACAGCAGCTCCAACATGTACAGTCCCAGTAGTTGCACTGCCTCCTCAGGGCCATTACTTCCCCTGCCTCCCGCTGGCCCCAGGCCACACAAAGGCCATTGTTTCCCACACAGCTCTGGCCTTTGGCCCAAGCAAGCCGCAGGTCCCGCTCAGCAGGTGGTCATCTGAACACACCAAGAAGACAAATTTCCTTTTTTTTTTTTTTTTTTAATTTTTTTTGGAGCATCTCTCTAAGAAAAATGATCATACCATAATTTAGAATATATAGTATAACATCTTGCTTACCTATACTACCTAAGAATGTACTGACTTACTGACTTGGTTATATTGCTAAAGTTAAAACGTCATTTTTAAAAATATTTAGAACAACGTTATATATAATAAAATAAATATATATAAATATATATACACACGTGCACATATACATGCATACATATAGATAGATAGATAGATAGATATTATGTATTTTTCCCAACTGTACCAATATAAATTTTCAGGATTATTTTTTCTCTTTAATCTTCCATAGAAAAGGACGATTGTTAGCCCCAAGGACTGATATTGTTATTATTGTTATCATTATTCACATATAACTCCTAGACTTCTCATGAAGAGAAGATGGAATGGTTTGTGAGTTTCTAAGCAAACCAAGAAGTATTTTTAACTTTGTAGTTCTGCTGTGGTAACGTCAAAAAATCATAGGCATGTAAGGTTGCATGCTGAAATAGAGTTTTCAGGAAAGAACAATAATTGTAGCAAATTATATGCATAGTCTACATTCCTCAGCCTAATATTTGACAATGAAATAATTATATTTATGTGGCGATTATAAGTAATATTACTGACTTCATTATGTTGGAACATTTTTGCGAAAAACTACTTTTGAAAATAAAGTAAATCACTGCTCCAGAAAGCCGTATTATAATGGCATCAGAAAATGAGATTTGAATTTAACATCTGAGGCTATGCTGCTGCAATTTGTATTAATACTAAATAATTGTAATGTAGGTAGAAAGCCACCAGTAGAATATTAAAGATTCAAAGGGCTACTTAATGTTTGAGAGAAAATAAGACTTTGGTTTAGTGTATCCTTGATTAGGTTGTAGATATTAAAGTATTTAGTGCATTTTCTTATTTTTTTGTGGATTAGATTTTGATTTTCTGAAAAGAAACCAACTAGATTTACTCTGACAGAGTTCTGAAGAGCCTTTTAGAATACGAAATTTTTAGAGAAGTGAATGACTAAAATATTTTGGTTTAAGATAAAAGGTAATAAAAATTTGATTCTTTTCCATTTCATAGTATCTTTAACTCATGAAATAGTATCATTTCACTCATTTTTCACTCTTTCACTCATTTCATAGTATCATTTACTCATGAAAGATAGTGGACAAAGTGGTGGGCCAGTTACCACACAGTGCTGGTTACTAGCAAGCTTGATTTCATGCCTTATTTATTAATCAGGTGAAATCAGGTGCTTTGAAGCCTGTAATTGCATAGAAAATTGAATGCATTTAGGCAATGTATTTGTCATCTCTCAGACTGAATGCACATAAAAACTTTCTTCATTAAGTTCAAGCCCAAGAGATGAGGACTTCAGAAGACCATTCCAAAAAAAAAAAAATCAAAATATATTTGATTAGGATATATCTGAAAACTAATTAGTTAGCTATAAAAGCTAACTATTAGCTAATCAGATATAATGAATCTGAGTTGCAGGTGAATCAGGGTAATTAGAAGTGGAGTCACCTCTAACTAATACCAAGATTCTGAAATTCTTTATCTACATCCCTATTGTAGGTGAGTGCTTTAATTTGCTGAAACATAGCTACAGGAAAATATGATTATCAGAGCAGAGCTTGGTCAACATTGTGTCAATAACAGCCTATTGAAAGAGTCTAATGTTGATAAAATAGGAGACCATGGTTTAGTTCATTCTTCATCTTGTAAAGCAAATATGTGGAAATAATGGCCTCATAATCACCAGGTTTGGGGAAAAGGGGCCTCACTGGAAGTCCTACATGCTTCTTGTGGCAACTGGAATGACAATACAACAAAATCTAGAGTATTTTAGAGCACTCTGTTGGAGTGGTAAAGATAAGACAGGAAATCTCCAGATATCCTAGGGTTATTTTCCTCTCTTATTGTTAATCCAGTTATTGTTTGATGTAAAGTGCATTAATAGTCAGAACAATATAATACTAAACATATGCGCTTGTTTCTTAGTGTTCCTCCGTTCAGCTGACACATCCACAGATTTTATAAACTATAGTTGATGGCAAGCCCCCAAATGTGATGCACAAGTAGATGTGTCTAGGTCACTAGTCTGCCTAGTACTTAAAATCTGTGAAACCCAATACTCTAGTGTTCACATGCTTACACTGCAAATCACAGTGAAACACAGAACCACATTTTCAAGTGAAAAATCTTTTAAACTGTTGAATTGATGAATCATCTGACTCTGGAACAGCCGTGTAATTATTAACCAAGTTAAAATTCAAAATATTTCCACTAGTAGGTTATATTGCAGAAATACTGCTGATGCTTTAGGGAGTTTTAGAAACAAAATTGTCTTGTAAGAAAGTAAAATGATAAAAATGAAACAAAAGAAAGAGTCAAAAAACACATCATCTTCGGGGCAAAAAAAAGATGAATAGGCTGACAGGTGAATGACAGGTTTTTATCTAGATTTTTAAAGGTTAAGTAGCATATGGATAATTTATTTGTGCACTGTCATTATTTAATGACTTTTCTAACAATAGTAGCCTTATATTCAGAGAAATATGATATGCTCAAGAAATGAAATGTTATATTGCCGAAATGAATTCCATATTTCATATGAATCATATAGAAATGCAGCATTGAGTTAAATAATACAAAGTACCTGAAATAAAATCGAACATGCATCACTTTGTGCCTACTATATAATAACAGAATTTCCATGTATAAAAAAGGTTCTCAATTATGTGTTTGATACCAAGGTTATAAAGCTGGCCAGAAATTGGTGTTTCTGTTTCTTAAAATGAAGATAATTGTTTTTAAAAAATTGTCAGCCTGCAGCCTCTTTGGAATAAGAGGGTCTCAGGTCAAATCTTTGCTCCTCATCAGCTACTTTTGTCAAAAGGTTCAATACATCTGGGAGATCTTTTAAAGACAGTTAAAAATAGGGTAGTGAGTTGGAAAAGCAAAAAGTAGTATTTTTTTTTTCTTTCAATGGCAAAGAAGAATAACAGAAATAATCTAGTAGATTTAAGCTTCTGGACAATTTTATACAAGCAAAACAAGGACTGTTTAAACAAAAGTTGGAAGCACTTAATCCAGGTTTCTTAAAAATAATTAAACTTTTACTTTTTTTCTGTATGCTGATTCTGCATTTAATGAATAATGCCAGGTTTAGAAATAGTTGATTCCAAAATTTTTGCAATCAATTAACATAAGTGTCTGTCTTATTTCCAAATAACAAATTATTGCTCAAGTGATTTACCTATCCCTTCCACTACATATTTTAACTATCAGCCACTATTTCTTGTTATCTTGTACTCTCAGTTGAAGATAGCCATCCATGCCTACTTCGTATATAGAGAAATAAACATACTAGATACTAAGCCATTTTTTACAGTTGCTTGCCCTTATCTTTTTCTTTCTTTATTTTTTAATGTACTATTGATGGCATTCACATCTGTAATTTAAATATTCATTGGAACAGCATAATGCATTTGTGTACAGAAAATCTATGCTAACCTCATAGAATTTTTTTCTTTTTCAATACAGACATACAGACTTTTCATCTGTGTAGAATAAGTAAAACTATCACCTTGAACAATCACTTGGGAAGGTCTTATCATAAATATGTTTTAAAATAGGATAAAATTCAGCTCTACATGGAGAGATTTGGGGAAGGTTTCACCTAGATGTAGATGTCACATACCATGTAAAATGGTCAGTGGTATGTGAGTTAAAAATGTGATACAGGTTTAGAGTTCTGTCATCCTTTTCCGGATTTCTCTTTGCATTGGAAGCTGAATTACTCACTGGTGATTTTTGTAGTCTAGATTCTTGTAGCTCTAGAAATGTAACTTCTCTGATTTATCTTACTGGATTTCCAGTAAGATTAAACTTATTTACCAGTAAGAGACTTTTTGTTGGGGAGGTAGTGGTGGTGGTGTTCCACCCCCCCCACCCCAACCCCCCCCCCCCATGCTCTCCACATAGAAGAAAGAAAATTTAGCCCTTGGAACTGCCCTTTTGGTGGAGCCACAAAATTTATGCTGAACACTTATATCTCTACCTCACCTCAAGCTGTCCTCCTATTTCCAATAGATTCTCTCAAAGAGAAATGTGCAACAGAAATCTGAGAAATACTGTAGAGGCTCAGATATTATCTTTTTCCATTTTGTTCAAAACCTTGTCTTTCAATATACTAAGTCTTCCTCTTTTATAGTACTGAAAAAAGAAGTGGAAGCAGAGAATTGCTATATATTCAGACACTCTCCACCATTCTTTCACAGAAGAAGGAAAAATAGTAGTATATAAACCTCTAGGATTATGAGATTGACTACATAGTTCATGTACACCAAAAGTTTGATTTGTCACTAGGTAAATATTGACTTTTATTGCCATTATATTAATGACTTAAATTAATATGAAAGCCATCGTAACTCAAAAATATTTTATATGAATATGTTCTCCATTTCTATAAAGTCAAGCCAGATTAAGTACATTAAATTCCATATTTGCTTTTCCTTGAATTAAAAGATTTTCAGATGGGGCCAAAAGGAAAATTACATACTGAACTCCTTTTGAATAAACCCTAATTTATGATTAAATTTAAAAGTTTCTGGCATATTAGCCTGTGAAATTTGAACAAGCTACAAAGGTGGTGAACAGTGCTATTCATTATCCTACACATTCACAGTGTTATTCATATATCCAGGTGTACTACTTTCAATACTGATGGCTTAGATTACAATTTATTAGTAGGAGATTTTTTTTAGAAGTTAAACACCACCAACCAAAACACAGATAAACAAATGAGAGGCAACTGAGAGAAAATACCTTAGAAATAAGTATTTACCTGAAAGTGCTGAAGCATTTACAAAGCTGTCACAATGTTTAAAAAGTGATAAACTAACTTCTTTTGAAGTTTAGATGTAGACAGCTGTATTTGAGAAAACTCTGTGAGAAAAGTCATGAAGAAAATCATCGGAGGATAATAAAATACTATAGTTGAAGCCAAAACTGTCAAGCCTAAGTGCTTATAAATTCATATTTAGACAGCAGATATGAAGAACTATGGCTTTGTACTTTCATCAGCCAGAAGTTTCCACACAAATACCTAAAAGAAAATGCTAGCCTTTCAAAAATTACCATACAAAGTAGCATTTCCTCAGACCTCATAGAAATTTATAGTATGGAGGCTCCTTTCAGCAAACACTACAGAATTGTCCAAATGTGACAGCATTATAAACATAACTGTGTCAATTTTGATCATGAAGGAAGCTCATCTGGTTTTAGCATGTCCGCAAAATGTGTGTGAATCAATGGCATACAAATCTTTGCTCTCTACTCAGTACCACTGGTATGTATGCATTAGAAATAAACTCAGCCTCAATGAGCGAGACCGCATGCCTCAGCCATGTGGTTTCAATGTTCTATCAGCAATCTGATATGTCAATGAAGCATGCTGAATTGAACCCAGAAAAAAGTAGATCGTCTTTACAGCATGACTATGAGTAGCTTTCCCTCTGTGAAACTATAAAGTTCAACCACAGTGTTATATTAATATGGATGTGCTCTACCTGATTATGAAGTTAGCTCCACCAACACTAGCTGTAAGAACTCTTTATAGGATGCCATCACAATTTATACAGGCTTTAAATCCTGATGGTTACATTAATTATCTTGATTTTGGAAGAAAATTCATTTGCGTAAATAAAGACCATTCTTGTTCCTGTTACTGATTTTTTTAATGTAAATTCAAAATGTTTCATTGTCATTTTTGTATAGAAAACAGCAAATTTTAAACATATTTCCCAGAAAATACACATATACTCAAGTACACACTTATTTCTGTTGATTAAGCAGTCCTATCTAAGACTGAACTCTTTCTAGTAATGCAGCAGGTCATACATAAGATGACACATCTCATAGCATTGAAGAGAATTTATGTTTATGCTCTAGAGATCTGCACTGTATGGCTTACATTCTTTTTATGTGCATGCAGTGGATAGGAGGAGACCTACAAAAAATACTAGACCTGACCTTACATATGCATCAATCTTAGAATGCCGTAAATAATTTCTCTAATGGAAGGCACAATTATCTATCTACCAACACATTATAAGTAGTTCAGATATAAAACTTTGGTGCTTAAGAGAAGAGGGATCCTGGATGTTGTTGCCTGAAACAACAGAAGTTGTTTTTTTAGAAAGCATCATCAAAAAGATTGTAAGTATGCAACACTGACTTTTATCTAAGGTACCTTTTTCTGTAAAGAGTATGCTACAATTATATGACACTCAGGGACAGCATGGTCTTCAGCTATTAAAGTAATAACAAGACACACAAATAAAATCAGATCCTGATCCTGTTTTTAGTGATTGTTTTAGTCCCTTGTTGACAGAATCAGTGAAAATGTATTTATAATTATTTTCCCTTTTGTAATGCAAGTGGATACTAACTAGCTCTGCAGGAGCTGTAACCTAAATACATCAATGGGCAGAAAGAACATTTTCCTGCTGCGCTGAGGGTTTCTCACTGTGACTCTAACCAAGACTCTGGTGGAAGAAAGAGATAAAAGAATTTTCTTTTCCTTCACAGTATACAACTACTTCAGCATAAAAGTTCTGTAATTAAATCAATGCGAAGGATTGTTCGCAGTGAGAAAGTTAAGTGTAGAAAAATACTCATGTAACTGTTTCTCATGTTATCAGTAATTATTTTTCTGTTAATGAAATGGTGTCTTTTTGTACAGAAAATAATATTATGGGAATTTTGAGCTGTGAATATAACTAAAAAAGTACATGTAAAACATGAGGAAAAGAAAAAAGAAAAAAAAAAAAAAACTTCTTACAGGCTGTAGTCAAATGCTGTCTTTTGTGAATTCATTTGTTGATTCCTGGCACAGTCAGTGGAAGGCAATGCAAAAAGTAATGACACCAGTTGGGCAAAAATACATGAAGTGCGGAATAAAATGTGATTTTTTTAATTTTTTTTTAGAATCATGGGCTTGAGTTAACACTTTTTTCCAGCTTCTTATTCTTTAAGAGGTGTTAGGAAATAATCAAGAATATGTGACTGATGAAGTCAATGAGCCTATTCTGTGAAATTGTGCTCATTGGGATCCTCAAGCAATTTCAAGATAACTCTGTATAGAGACCTAGGGAAGAAAGAACTCAGTTCTCCTCTGTGCAGTCACAGAATCATAGAAGGGACATAGAAGTCACAGAATCGTAGAAGATTGGAAGAGACCTTTAGAGGTCATCTAGTCCAACTTCCCTGCACATGCAGGGTCACATAGAGGATATGACACAGGATTGCATCCAAGCAGATTTTGAAGACCTGCAGAGAAGCAGACTCGACAACCTCTCTTGGCATCCTGTTCCAGTGCTCTGTCACCCTCGCTGCTAAGAAACTTTTTCTTAAGTTCCTTTGGAACTTTTGGTGCTTCATTTTGTGGCTGTTTAATTCTCTCAGTGGCCACCACTGAAAAGAGGCCGACCTCATCCTCCACAGTCTATACTGGAGGTATAAATACCTTAAGAAATTTATATAGACTTATCAGATCCCCCCCTCAGCCTTCTCTTCTTCAGGCTGAACAGGTCCAGCTCTCTCAATCTTTCCTCATAGGGCAGATGCTTCAGGTCCCGATCATCGTAGCCCTGTGCTGGACTCCCTCCAGCAGCATCCTGTCCCTCTTGTACTGGGGAGCCCAGAACCGGACGCAGTACTCCAGATGTGGCCTCATCAGGGTGGTATAGACGGTGATGATCAACTCCCTCGACTTGCTGTAGATGCTTTTCTTAATGCACCTCAGGATCCCATTGGCCTTCTCAGCCACAAGGGCACACCGCTGCCTCATGGTAAACATCATCTACCATGACGCTCAGGTCCCTCTCTACAGAGCTGCTCTCTAGAAAAATCCATTTATTTCTCCCTGTTCATATGTTTGTATGTGTGTGTGTGTGTGTGAGGAATAACATATTAACATCTTTATCAAAGAGTCACAGAGCCCTGGAGCAGGCTGCCCAGGGAGTTTGGGAGTCCTTTCTGGAGATCTTCCAAACCTGCCTGGATGTGACCCTGTGCCATGTGCTCTAAGTGTCCCTGCTGGAGCAGGAGGGTTGAACTAGATTTCTGGACGTTCCCTTCGATCTCAACCATTCTATGATTCTGTGTGTGTATTTATCTATATATAGGCAGAAAAACAGGTACTCATATATATTTGAACTATGTATTGAATATGAATGTGATACAAATAAGGGCAGACTGAAAAGAAAAAAAAAATGCCAAGAAAAAAGGAAAATTTTGCACTCATGAGAGTATGGAGGAGACAAGAAATTTATGGCAGAAGTGGTGTCAACAAGGAAATAAAAGATTAGGAATTGTAAAACATGAAAATTTTATGCTAAAAGAAAAAAGTAGACAAGGTATTTCAGTAATTTTGCTAGTCAAACTCTCTGTCAGACTGCATTTGGAACATGTTTTGCAGGTGTTTTTTGCCTATGAACTTTACTTTTGCTATTCACAAAAATGAATGTATGTAGTGATTGTCAGGTCTGAAAAACAACTCAGAATTTATATAAATGGATTTGGGTGATTCCAGTTGTGCAGATCAAATACATATTTATCTAATTCTACCAGGAATATTTTCATGTCTTCAGAAAGTGAGAATGACTTTTTACAGGTTTCTTTGGCACATCAATTATCAGAACAAGTGCAGTATTTCTTTAGAAGTTGCAGAACTTTTACTGTCTTGAGATATATTTAAACCCACTATAGCAGTATTTTCAGAGAATGAAAAGCAAAAGAAAATGTTTTGGCATTTATTAACTGAAAGATTACTGGTTAACTGAAAGATTAACTGGTAGATAAGAGCCTGTTTACCAACTGTAGCTGACGTGCCACACAAAACGCACATACATTTAACATGGAAGTATTTTTAAAGTAATGCATGACCTAGTCAAATTTTTACTTCTAAGTTGTGGGTTTTTATTGGTGTCTAGAGTATATATTATGTTTAGCAACATGTACTTTGATAAATATACCCCTGTGGAGTTCAGCTATTAAAATGAGGCCACCCAAATCATTTACATCTCAGAAATATCTGGGGAAGTGTTTGATTCTTAGTGTTTTTCTTAGCATCATGTGATTATGTGACTCATCTTGATTTGAATGGATTGTTTTCAGTTGTCAGATCACACAGATAGGAGCTATTTATGAAAAAAGTATTTGACTCTGCTGACAAAATCCCTGATACTTTCTCTTTAAAATTGTAATAGATAAAATTGGACACTGTTTTCAAGATATGGCATGTCCTAGATTTGGGCTGCAGAGTGTTTACAAGCTTAGCTTTCATGAAAATGCAACATTTGTTTTAATTGTCAAGTCTTAGTAATAACCAAGTTAACTGCAAACTCTTTCCCTACAGAAATAGACTGAGGAATGATTTTCAAAGGCAGCAATGGCAGCAAGGTGCCATTGTCTTCCAGAATAAGTCAATGGGAAATAGGCCATGATGTGTCACATGTTCACATCAGATAAAAAAAAATCAACAAGAATAGTTATATATATACATGATATTCTTCTTACTTTGTATATTATTGCCTTCAAATAAATGAAGTATAAAAAACAAAAGTGAGCATATAATTATAAATTCAGAATATAATAAGTATTTAAGCATTTTAAAAACTGTTTTCCTCCATTTCTATATGAGTTCCATTTATATTTCCAGCAAGTCTTGCACAAGTAAGTAAACATTTTAGTGAATAATAAAGTTGTTCCAAATTTTAAATAAGGAATAGAAAGGAAAATATATCAATAATATTTTTACTGTCTAGCTCTCAACAGAAACACAGACTACCAGTCTATATATATATTTATATACATATATAAAGCATCAAATCTACTATAAAAGCTTCATGTAAATACCTTAATGATTACCGATTAATGAAACTCAATAAAATACAGGGAAGAACAAAATTATAACTCACTGTTTAATTATGGTTAAATCTGATTATTTAAACTAGCTCCTGTTCATTTCTATCCTTAAAAATCTTTTTTCAGAGATTTAGTTAGAAAATTGAAGTGCTTGTGGCTTCAAGACTTCCTTGTTCTTCCATGCCAGGTCTTCCAGAGCTGAAATTCTCTAAGGTATTTTTGAACACAATAGCAGGCTATTGATGAAAATGATAGCCCAAGGATCTAGGGACTTCATTTATTTGCCTGAACATAAACAGATGGAATAAGCCCAAGGTGGTGGGATTCGGCTAAGTATTAACTATATTTATCTGTCAATATCTTGGTGTCTATATGTCAGCCAGGTGTCTAAGTTCAGAGTATAGTCAATATAAATCTAATCAGTGCAGTCAGTGTTGCCCGGAGAGCAATTCAGCTCATCCTAAATTAGATACTAGGGGGCCAATGCAATTACCTACATGCAAGCATCTCATGCTGGTTGAGATGCTGCAGGATATTCTGCCTGACAGCAACCAATGTGGGGTCCTCTGTAAAGCCTCTATCATCTCAGTCCTCCCTGGGAGGCTCAGAATCCCCAGAGGATCTCAAGTGGCATTACATGAACATGGCTCAGTACAGTTACTTGAATTTAGGCCTTGCATCAAGCAGTCATGTGGTAATGTTTTGAACCTATTGATCTATGCAAAGCAGTAATAGATTCATGCAGCAAGGTTATCTCTGCAGAGACATATCAAAAGAGTCTTTTCATCCTAATAATCCCATTACTTTGCAAAACTACTTAAAATAGAAAATTTATGACTACTTTTTTGATACTAAAATTCTTTCATAATTTTTGCATGCATTATATTTTGTATCATATCTTTTATATATTCTCAGAAATAATTTCAATGACTATAAATATAATTATATATATCATAAAACTCAATGGAAACCGGAGACATCCAGGGAAGTTCATTACAGCAGCAAAATTTCCTTTTCCCAGTGGGAAACTTTACTTGCCGTCATAGGAAGAAATTAATGATCTTTGTTTTGTTTATTGGTTGTTATTGTTATGGAGACTTTATGGATCTATATATAGAGGAGATATTTGCTTATATTCTTTGCATAGTTAAAATTTGTTTTGAATCACTGTCATTATATTTAAAATAATTATATACGTAGCTATACAAATATCTGTACTTATATCTATTAGCACAAATCAGGAATATCTGTGGAGGCAATGTTACGAATTTCTGCTATTTATAAGGTTGGGATGGGATATCTGGACAGTGTTTCTGATAAGAAGTTCAGTCCTGGCTGCTGTTCATGGTAGTCTTTACTTTGCAGAAAAGAAAGTCTTAAGTGCTGGCTCAGTGTTTTGCAAAGGTTAAAAGTTATGTTTTGGAACTCAAATATCAATCAAGCTGGAAGCTTTTATGTGTGGTTGTTGGCCTATTAATGCAGTTTCTGGAGCACAGCAGTGGATTTGAGTTTGTTCTGTAGATAAAAGCAACTCTGATTCTGAATAAGCACGCTGCATATTGCTTGCTTAAATTGCAAGTAGTTTCAATTACATCACATTTAAGACTAAGATTTCCATAAATATGGATGTGTATTCTCATACAGATATTGATTCAAGATCCTATGGGTATGTCATAATTGCTTTTGGACATTCATGCATTTCTGATTACTTTTTGTGGGTCAAACATGATGCTGGAAGATGTGCCACAAGGTGTCCACTAAAATGAATCTAGATGCCTCTGTGAGGCAACTGACTACTATTTTTTGAGATGCATCTCTTACGCAAGGAGCATTCATGCTATGTTTTCTGGGCTCTCAATTTCTCTCCCTCCCCCCCCCAATATCCAAATTTTGCTGGCAGAGCAAGGTAGCAGAGCTGGCATCATCTACATTTTCAATAGTTTTTAAATTATATCAAAATCATAAATTCATTATGTGGTAACCAACTGCACTTTTTGAGGCCGAGAGACTCTGGTACAATGAAAGGGGTCTGCTGACCACCTGAGCTGAATCAAGGCACAGATCAACAAGGTGGTGGCCGCCTCGGATCAGCTAACAGGCTGGTGCCTCTTCAGCCTCGCACTGCAGCCACTTCCTTTTTTTGCTGGATCTATGTGCTCAAGTATGAGTTGATGGGGAAGTGAAGTAATTTCAACCTTAATAGCTATCTTTGCATTGGCAGTTGCACTCATCAGCAATACTGCTAGTGGACATATTTGCGGTTTTGCATATGAAAAACCCAAATTAATTGAAAATTTTATAATCCTGCTCATTGGTATCCCACAGTACGCCACATCATTAGTCAAGCTTCCAGCAAAATCCAAAGGATCTAGAATCAATTCTCCAATAGCAATAACATGAACTGAAAAAAAAAGCAAAAGGAAGACAGTGCGTTTTTGTTTGTTTATTTGTTTTTTGTTTTATGTGATCCCTAAGGAGAGGCCATAAACAGTCCCTAGCCCAGGTAGTTAAGGACTAGTAGAAGATAATTTGCTTTGCAGGCTCATGCTGACCCACCATGGACTGAACAATGCTTCTCAGAGAGTTCTTAACGTGGAATTCACCATCTACATCCTGGTTGTGAAGAGGATCCTGGTGGTGAATAAGGGATCCTAGGACCTCTTATTCAGCTAGTTAAGTTAAGTAAGGCCTTTTGTGTTCTTTGACTAGATAATGAAAATTGTGCAGATCTATATTCAAATATATTTCCAAACTATTTATGTCTTCTACAAGTTTAAACATTGGGCTTCTAATAATGTTGTAAAATGAATTGGTCTAAAACTAACAATTGGTCTGATACTAACAAACGGAGATGGTCTAGTGGGAAATGTGAGAGTTGGTGGCATGCAGTGCCATACTGCAGTGTCTGGGCTGCGGTGACCACGAGATGTTGGAATTCATGATCCTGCGTTGAGGAAGCTGGATGAGTAGGATAGCTACCCTGGACTTGAAGAGAGCTGACTTTAACCTCTTCAGGGAGTTCCTTGGAGCAGTCCCCTGGGTCAGAGTCCTAGAAGGAAAGGGAGTCCAGGAGAGCTGGCGAATATTCAAGCACCACTTCCTCCAAGCTCAGGATCGGTTTATTCCCACAGAAAAGAACTTGAGTAAGCAAGGCAGGAGACCTGTATGGATGGGCAAGGGGCTCCTGGGCAAAGTTAATGAGAAATAAAGAGTGTACAGCTTGTAGAAGAAGGGACAGGCCATGTGGGAAGAATATAGGCGCATTGCCACAGAACGCAGATGCGAAATGAGGAAGGCCAAACGCCAGGTGGAATTAGAGCTGGCGAGGAATGTCAGGGACATCAGGAAGGGTTTCTATAAGTACGTTAACAGCAAGAGGAAGACGAGGGAAAATGTTAGTGCGCTACGGAAGGGGGAGGGAGCCTTGGTGACAGAGGATGCCGAGAAGGCAGAGTTGCTAAATGCCTTCTTTGCCCCTGTCTTTACTGATAAGGCCACTCCCCATGAACTGCAGGGCTCAACTGGAAGAGATATGAATGGACTAGAGGAACACCTTCCACTGACTGAAAAGGATTGGATTAGGGATCACTTAGGCAAACTGGCCACCCAAAAATCTATGGGGCCAGATGGGATGCACCCAAGACTGTTGAGGGAATTGGCGGAGGTTATTGCTCAGCCTCTCTCCATTATCTTCAAGAGATCCTGGAGAGCAGGGGAGGTGCCTGAATACTGGAAGAGAGCCAACATCACTCCAGTCTTCAAAAAAGGGCAAGAGGGAGGAGCCGGGAAATTACAGGCTGGTCAGCCTCACCTCTGTCCCTGGAAAGGTGATAGAGCAGCTCATCCTAGAGAGAATCTGCAGGAATATGAAGGATATGTTGAGGAGTAGTCAGCATGGATTCACCAAGGGAAAGTCGTCTGACAAATCTCATAGCCTTCTATGATGGGATGAC
>JAUBOD010000297.1:41398-61336 GCA_032353885.1 Nothura maculosa
TGCACCACTAGCCGGTCATCATCAAACACAGTCCCGTGATCATAGAAGCCAAAACCCTGTTGCCAACACCAACGACGCAGCCAGCTGTTGATGTCAGCTGTTCGTTTTCTTCTCCTTAAATCCATCCCCCTCATTGGAAGGATGGAGGAGAATACTACCTGTGCTTCTGTCCCTTTTATAGCCACCCCTAGGGCTCTGTAATCCCGCTTTATTCTGGCGAGTTTCCCCATGGCATCATTGGTACCTACATGAAAGAGCAACAGGGGATAAGAAGAAGGTATTGAGGAGCAGTCAGCATGGATTCACCAAGGGAAAGTCATGTCTGATGAACCTCATAGCCTTCTATGACGGGATGAGTGGCTGGCTGGATGAGGGCAGAACCATGGATGTTGTCTACCTTGACTTAAGCAAGGCTTTCGACACTATCTCCCATACTATTCTCATACGGAAGCTCTGGGAGAGTGGACTAGACGAGTACACAGTGCGGTGGATCGAGGGCTGGCTGGATGGCAGAGCTCAGAGGGTGGTCATAAACGGGGCCGAGTCCATATCATAAATAGGCATGCTATAGATCCAAAAGCTAGATACAGTTCTGCCTGAGGGTTTCATTACAGTTGATATTCAGTGAGGTCAGTACTTGACTTAGCTCTGCATAAAAAGATGGTAGCAGACACTGATTTTCCTAAGAAAGTATTTACAGAAATGTTAATGCAAAGTGTTTCTCTCACATGCTCTTTCCAAATAATTATTTTGTGATTAAGACACTAGGCTGATTCACAGGTAACTTAATCTTACCTCAACATGAAAGGGATCATGCTAATGTGGGATCGATCGGCTATTGTGGAATAGGAATATTTTCCAAGTTCTTATCAAACTATTCGAAAAAGAATCAATAATACTTTCAGGTTTTCCGTCCTGTAAGTGTAAGATTATTTTTGTTACTTTCTTGTATTTTCTTAAGGTGCTTGTTTGCTTGTTTGTTTTTGAGAAGAATAAGGAAGTGAAACTCTACTTCAAGGCTTTTTATAGCCTGGCTGTATTTTTGTGATTTATATTCTCAAAACAGCTAAGAGAAAAATATAAAATTACTTGACTTTAGCCAGCATAACCAAACTGAAGAAAAAAAAAAGATTTTTAGAAACACTTTATTCTGAGTTGTAACCATTATGAAACCTATGCTAAAAAGTTTCTCCAAAGCTCTGAACATGAAAAAAAAAAGAATTTGTACTTTCACTTCAGAAATAATTTGCAAAATGATATTTATTTCATTTGACATATATCTGACTTTGACTTAGTATCAACAGGACTGAGTTAGGTGATTATATGTAACACATTTCAGATTTTGTTATAATTATTTTAAGATATTTTGAAGATTTTTGTTTTATTTTGTTTTTTTTAAGAGGACTTTTTATATTTTATTCTAGAATGGTCAACTTTGTTCAAAACAATTTTTGTATAAACACACATGTATACATATACATGCATGCATCTACTTCAAGACTCCTCCAAGGTGAGAGGATAATGGCTAATAAAGCTCTTCAAGGTGCATGGGTTTCAACTCAATTGCGTGAGTGGGGATGGAGTAAGTTGAGACTGATTATGTGGTGCTGCACAGTCCATGATGGGGCTCTGGGAAATGGAGGATGGTGTGAGACGATAACGTGGGGAGCGTGTTGAGTAGGAGGACAGCAGTGAGGAGTCAGGCAACTCTCCCTGGGAATAGTGAGAAGGAAAGTTCAAAAAAAAATAGATGCTGTCTTTTAATATGTCATCTTTAAAATCTTTTGTGAAAACAGTGAGTACTTCTGCTGAGTATTCTTTTCATTCTTGCCCAAATATTTCAACGGTTTTATTTTGTTTATGTTTCCATAAGCAAAAGAACAGACTTGATACGATAGGGTGTAAAGGGATAAAAGCATACCAAAATGTATTAAATCCTATATTCAGACTTAATGACTTCTTTAGATAACAGAACTGTGCAAGCATCTTCTATCAGTAGAAGCAGTCCTCTAGAAGATGCAGATTTAGTAAGTTAGCTGCAAATAAGAGACTTTTCTTTTTATGAGAGGAGTAAACTCGATGTTAATATTTATTTATGATACAGTTCTTCAAAAACTATCCAGGAAATAGAGGGAAGCTAGTGTTTCATACACGTCATGGAGGTTAGAGACTAGTTAGTAGTGTAACTTTAGGATTCATTTCACAAAATGGCATCATTTCACAAACTGGCATCCAGTAGCCAGTGGCAGATTTTCAGAGACTATCAAACATCAAGATATCTTTCACAGAAGGAAAAGTTAGGAGATGAATTCCAATGAAAGTCAGACAGAAAGAAGCAAGTCAGATAGATACATCAAAGAAATGTATATCGGAATTGTATACATACACACATGAATGCTAAAAGTTAAGATTAAAGAGTGATAGCAGAATTAATGGAGAAATGAAATTAGGAAACTGCACAAAGGAGTATTTTTTTCATGGTTGATTAGGAAGGAAAGTACATAATCCTGTCTCTTGGGAAAAAATAACCTTTCAATAATGATAATAAGAGCTTAAATTTGGAGTTTCATACAAAGCTAAACTAGAAAAATGTTGCGGAGAATCAAATGGGCACCACTACATGATCAATGTGATCAAGTGAATGCCATTTATTAAAGTCATGATAGCTCTTAATATACTAAATTGCTGTATCCACGTACTACTCAGAAGCTTCTCATTGGAGTAATGTCAGATAGCTCATGTGCAAACTAACAGTCTTATTGGACGGTTCATGTAAATTCAACTTGTGTTAATCCACCTTCAATGTTTCTTATCAGATGCCGGTAGTAGTTTGCTTCATGTCCTTCCTTATTAGACATCTGGTAGTGTTTTACTTCACTTCTTAATTATCAGCCAGCTTCACATTGTCCATAAAGGCTGGATTGCTCATATGTCCATTTTCTGCAAGAAATTCCTCCACAGAACATGATGCAATTAACTGTGCTCAAACTCCGCTATTTTAAAAAATGTATATTTTTTTTTCATACTTTCAGAACACATTCTTTCCTTGGTAGTGTATCTAAAATCATATTATACATTTCAGTTGTGAGAGAAACCTACAGGTAATATTAAAATCATCTAAACTATAGAGTAAGAAATGCTACTAGCTTTTCATGTCAACATGTTACTTAAGAAAAAATCATAGTTTAACAATGACATATGCTAAGAACCTAGGCTCATAATTGAGACATATACTAGGATGTTTCTGCTAGATGTATAACACAGCTCCATCTTTGACTTATGTTGATCTGTGATTGTGCAGAACTGAAAAGGCAGTTTCAGCCTCCTCTCCCTTTTTCAAATTCTGCTTAAAAGCTCCTGTTAGATTTCTAGCGCATGTGTTTCTGCAAGGTCTTATACCACTTCCCTGAATCAAGTAAGGACTCCTATTGCAAATGTGGAATTAATTTTTGTTTGCATAACATAACTTTTCCCATCCATCAGTGGGTATATGAGAGGAAGTTACTTCATCACCAGAAATGAAGAGGCAGAGAACAGTAACCTTGTTAGGAGCAGGAAGTGGGCCAAAAATTCTGAACCACTTAATGATGGAGTGTTTTGGAATAAAAGATGACAACAAATTTCTCTAGATTACTAAGTTGCTTTATTAGAAAAGGAAAAGAATTTGAGAAGCTATAGTTTCTCTATTTTTTAAATTTAATTTCTGCTGTAAAATAAATGTATAATTAAAAAGATAGAAGCCAGTCTAAATCCAATCTCTCTAGAAATCATTAGTACAGAAAGAGTTTTTATTATGCTCATTAGCACTTCTACACATGTGAATATACATTTGCCTACCTTTTTGTAACTTAGAGCCTGTGTTGTTTTCAGTTGTTCAAATCTGTGATCATAAAACCCACGTACAATGAGAGGTCAGTGTTGTATGTATCATTGGTACACCTTTGAAAAATCAGAACTGTAAATACATCTCTTTGTGGTCTTTTTCAATAAAGCTTGATGAAAATGCAAAATGTGCTTAAAACATCAGAAAAATAATCAGTTCTATTATAAAAATAAAATTAAGTGTATCTATAAGATACAATTTGATTTGTAATAGAATAAAGTCCCAATAAATCCTGGAATAGCAGAGATTCTTTACAAACCTGTCTTGGTTTTTCTTTCATAGGACGGTTTTAAGCAATGAAAGAAAGCCGTTAATGCTGAGAAAATAATATGTTAATGTACACAGGAGTAATTTTCCCTAGTCAGCAACTTCAATTCACTGATTTTATCTTACTTTCACTTCCCTTTTCAGGGTACTTCTTTGCCCTGATATATCCCATCTTGATGGGAGAGTGAAAGCATTGTCTAATGAATGACTAAATAAGGGCCAATTTCATTCACATCAAAATCTTGCATCTCACTGCATTGAAATCTCTGGAAAATGTTGTCTTATCATCCACATGGTCTTTCTGATTCTGATGATGTAAACTATTCGACAAAGTATACAAGTGACTCATTAAGTACTTGTTTAAGTCCCAATTGTTTCAACGAGTAAATTAAAGGAAACTCAAGTTCTAAGTGGATAAAAAAAATCTTTATGCATAATAAAGCATATTACTCATATAGCTAGAATACAAATCACAAGAATAGTCTATCACTTCTTCACAGAAAGGATGAAAAAGAGGCAGGCTGCCTAACTTGAAAATTTAAATTTAGTTTGACAGATGTCTCTCTTGAGGTCTCAGAGATATCTACCTCATTTCATTTCTATATAAAGAAGACAAGACTTGACCAAAAAAAAATAATAATAAAAAAAAATTAAACATCTGTAGTTCATTTCCTAAGTTAACTGAAATGAATTTTGTCCTCTGTATCCAAAATCAGAGAGGTACATTTTTTTAAGTTAATATATTCATATTTTAGCACTCCAATACAAACTATGGATATAAAACTTCTGAATAAAGCTCTTTTATACTCTAATATAAGGCTACTGTTGGAATGATGATGATGATGATGATGATGATAATAATAATAATAATAATAATAATAATAATAGGTGAATCTACTCCTGAGTTATCTGAGGAATAATATAGAGGTTTTTACATTCCTAAATGACCACAGCTATTCTTGAAAGTTCTTTGAAATTAAGAGTGTTATTTGAGGAGGCTCAGAAAATCCGGCCAGTTATTCAGTAAATGGGATTTACCATAGGTTTAATAGCCTACAGGTATGTGCAGTACACAGTACAGTGTCCTCTGCAGAAACGTCTGAGCTAGTTATGCAGAGATAGCTATGAAATTAAGAGCTATATCAGCTCTGGGCTAAACAGTGCCCTGTTGACCTGAGTATACTGTTTATATGTCATGAGTTAACATCCTCAGGTAATGCAATAGTGAGTCACAAAGACCCACCAAAATAATTTGAGCTCCTCGGATACCTCTAGTCAGTCCTCCATTTCATTGTATAAAAATGTCCAAAGTTATGAATTCTTTAAAAATAATCTGTATATAAAATTTCTTCTCTAAATGGTTTTAATTTCCCTTTGAGTTAAATCGTGAACATATTTCTTGTTAGATATGTCAAAGATATGCTCTCTCTGACGTTTCTACATAGAGGTGAAAAATAGGACAGAATTTCATGTTTTGGATGGCTTTCGGACCAAGGACCAAAGGAATGTTAGCAAATCATAGGTATCCAAGAGAAATACTTAAAACCTTATCTAAAGAAGCTCGCTACTTCCATAAAACACAGTGATGATGTACAGGGATCCTAGTGGGTTAGGTTATAATAATACCTGTGTTAAGAAACGGTGAATCTGAGATTTCAGAGATGAAATATTAAGTAAGATGGAGTTGCAGGATGAGATAACTTTTCTTTCCTTTTTTTTCTTTTTTTTCAGCTGAAATGATATGATTATAGTTGAACAATTTTTTTTGTCTTACTCTGCAAGGATTTGATGGATTTTTAGTTCATCATTTTGAATGAAATGTAACAGGAAGATTATTTCTTTCACATTCGAAGTGCTGTTTGCATATTCCTATATTTAAAAATGTTTGCTGTATCACAAAGGATTTTTTTGAACAAATTCTGTCTAAGATGATTAGTCTCAGTACAACTTCAGATACAACAACTTTTCTGCAAACTATTTCTCAGTTCTAAAACACTGTGAGTATTTAATCCATTGGGTAACACTGTTTTTCTAACTGAAAAAAAATCTTAAATTAGGAAAAATATAATATTTTTTTAAAATATAAATATATTCAACAATACAGTTACTATACGCTATTAGTATTTTCCACTTACCATACATTTTCAGACTTGTTAATATTGTATTTTTATTTCTAGGTTTTATAGTTTTGACTGGGTTCTAGGTTTTATAATTTGGACTGCTGTGGTAGAACCAAAAGTAACATCTGTCTCAAGGGTTTTCATCTAACTCAAAATATCTGATCTTGATAGTTGAATGACATCATGAAGAAGAGAACCAGGATTAATTAATGTGCACCACTATTAACAGGAAAGGGATAACTGATGTTTCTGGCCCTGTACTTTACTTAAGAATTTTAGTTGTTCACTATATATATACATATAATTATATATATATATATGCATATATATAAGACTATTTTGTCAAATACTCTTTGATAGTGGAGACACTTGAAGCCCTAGTATAATGACCATTATTAGAAGTCATAGATTGTGCCCTCCTTTAGTTTTCAATACCCTTGAGAAGAGTCAGTTTTTCATAATAGCATTCAAAGTGATGTTGGCAAAAAAGTTGACACTGGTACATTTTATGTTAGAAGCATGCAGATTCTGAACTAATTTGATATCAGCTTTAGCTGGTAATCAAGACACACTCAATACATGCCTAAGACTGTGAGCAAAGTGTTTAAGGTCCCACTATAGATAACAGATGTTGAAGAGTTGGTTCACCATACATAGACTTTTAAAGTTATTTGAGGCCTGGTGATATATAAGAAATATGCATGAGGCTATAAGATATGAGAGAAAACTTAATGGTAGACATATCTCTTTCTGTTAGAGAAGCAGAGAAGGCCAACAAGGAAAGCTGGATACCTTCTGTTCTTGATGCTTATGTTGGGGCTACTGAGTTGCACCTTTAGAGACTGGTTATCTGTGATAGAACAAGGGGTAATGGGTGCAAGCTGAAGCACAGGAGGTTTCACCTGCAGGTAAGGGGGAACTTCTTTCCTGTGAGGGTGACAGAGCAGTGGAACAGGCTGCCCAGGGAGGTTATGCAGTCTCCTCTGGAGGTCTTCAAAACCTGCCTGGATGCCACCCTGTGCCACCTGCTCTAGGTGTGCCTGCTTGAGCGGGAAGGTTGGACTAGATGATCTCTAGAGGTCCCTTCCAACCTTGAATATTCTGTGATTCTATGATTCTGTGATCTGAGTGGCTCTCCAGGTTACACTAACTATACTCATTTGATCATTCTTGATTCTAATAGAAGTTTAAACACCTAGAAAACATGAATTCACCTAATTTTAGATTTATCTTGAATTGTAGCTCCTCAGCTTAAATCAGTTGTCGGAATACAAAGAACAAGAATAATTTGAGATGTCCTCAGCAGACGTCTTAGCCTAGGGCACTGTTAAACATAGATACAGACACTGGCAAAGTTCTTGAGGCTTCCTTGCAAGGATTCTAGTAGAAAGTCAAGTTTAATCTTAGCACATGTAATTCTACAGATAGCAAATACCTGATATGGACTTATTTCACTGGAACTGTCCCAAAGGCTATGAACAAAACTGATTGTTTGAGACATTGCCTCTGCAGTGGCTCTGCAATTGATGATAGTGTCCTCTATATCTATTTGACCTGGAGGGCTGTTTGTACTCTCTTTAAGTTTCCTTTTTCCAAACAAGTGCACTGTATTTGTAATAACCTGAAAGGAAGCATAAATAACTTGGTCAGACTATTCACCTACAATATACATTTCTGCATCCAGTAAGTTTTTTTTTTTTTCATTCCTAGTCTCTCTTTACAGTCAATAGGATTTTCAGTGAATTACTTGTTTTTTCTTAGAATAGATACATCATATAGGTCATATGAATTCTTTATTTTTCTTTGTTAACTGTAGAGGGCATTCAGACAACTCAAATATAGACTATTTCTACAAAATAGACATATAAAGTTAGTTGAGGATAATGTTATCCTCTGGTGTTATCTTTAATATAATCAATCTGTCACAGGAATGCTTAAAGTTTCAACTTTTGAGCTTACTCTTCTCGTATCACTGTATAGAATGATTTATGTGGAAACTGAAGTTATATAAGGGGAAGAGACATGATTTTTTTTAATAAACAAGGATTTTTTGATGTAGTCAGTAAAATTCAAGAAAAGTGAAGTATTCTTTACTTGTTTCAAAGGTTCTCTTAAAATGAGGGTTACTAAAAGCCAAAGAATAGTGAAAGAATCATTTCTAGGTTTTATTTGGCAGCCAGTGATGACAGTAAAAGCTGAATTCACAAAATCAAAGAAGAAATAAAGTCCGTGTAGTTAGAACAGGAAAATACTCTTCTCTAAGTAAGTTGTTAATAATTTACAATATGGTTTAAATGGTTTAACCTAAAGCTGACATGTTTCTGTGTGAATATCTGTAAATGCATTTATATGTAAATGCAAAGAGACAAGAGTGAAGATTTGTTTATAGCCAAGGTATGGAAATTTTGCTTAAAGTAAAGCTCCTAAATACATTTTAAAGGATAATTTAAAAATTGTTGGATCCCCACATCCCATTATATTCAAGGAGGTCTGTATTTTCTGGTCTAGATTTAATCTGTATTTAAAAGCTTATATGCACTTAGGCATCAGCATGTGAATGATATAAATTGTGATGTTTCTATGAACATCAATTCTGATTGTCTATCTCCAAAAAAAGGTAAGGAAAAAAAATTAAAATACACATTTTTTGAAAGATTTTATAATAAATGCATCTTGTTGTTATTTTTTAAGGGATTTATAAGAGGACTTTAAGCTAGGCTAGTTGGAGGATGAAGACCAAAATGCAAACATGGAGGAATGAGGGGCAGGTCAGAAATATGTGAAAGAAAGGACATGGTGGAGGAGTCTGTCACATTTTCCTGTAGCAGGTGGCACAAACAGGGGTCTGTCTCAAGTACCTCTATTTGACTGCATGCAATATGAGGAAAAAAATAAGAGGAATTACAAGTTTATGTGCTGCCATAGGACCTCATATAGAGACATGGTTGGAAAGCTTGCATGACTGCAATACTGGATGAATATAGGTGTTTTAGGAAGAGTAAACAGGAAAAAGACAGAAGTGGGAGGTTTTTTCCCTATACAAAAAAGAACCACTTAAATGCAGCATTTTGTTATTAAATTGGTGACAGGATGTTTGAGAATTTATGCACTAGGATCAAAGGGAAGGCCAGCAAGGGAAATTTCATGGTAAGCATTGTTACAAACAGCCAGACTGAGAAGTGGGCAAAACACTTTTTAAATGTTAAGAAAAAAAGTGTTATAGTCATGGACTCTGGTTCTCATATAGGACTTTGATCTCCCTGATATCTACTGGAAGGGTGATATGGCATGACAAAAACAATGTATGAGGTCTGTGGAATGCACTGAAAACATTTTCTTTTGACAGAGCTGCTGGATAAGTGAACTGAGAAAGTGCTCTGTTGCTACCAAAGTATTAAAAATTATGTTATTGTCAAAGGGATAGACATACAGACAGATCCAATAATTTATTGTTGAACTACTTAATGTTTTAAATGCCTAATAAAATGCATCAAAAAGTTATTATCAGTCTAATTAAAATGATATTAATGTTTATTGTCCAAATTACCTAATAAGATCAGAAAAATCTCATTCAATAACATAATCAAAATGAACCTACACAAACTTCTAAGTATCTATTCTTGAACCAAGAATTTCCAAGAATGGAGATTTCACAATCTCTGCATTAAAAACATTCCACTCTATGTCCACCTTCATCATACAAATAAAATAAATCCCTTGTTCTAATCATATGTTTTTTACTTCCACAGCAAGAGAAGATCTGAGGTGTTTTCTGTAGCAACAGGGAAGAAACATAGAGAGGGGAAAACTGGTCTTCCTATCAGTCTCTCAGGACTAATAGGGATGCTCTCTGGTCTCCCAGACCCCCTATTCCTACTAGCAAAGTTTGGAGAGATAAAGTACTACTCATGCTGAGGAAGAAGGTGTTAAGGACTATTTAAGCACACTGGGCAGATACAAGTTCTTGGTATCTGACTGGTTGCAAAGCAAAAACAACTATATTTGCATTGTGTTAGCAATCATATAAGCGGCATGACGAAACACCTTATTCCCTTCTGCTGAGTAATTTTTAAAAAATCACATCTGCTGTACTGTGCTCAGTTTTGGGCTTCTGACCACAAGAAAATTAAAAGCAGGAGATGCTTTTCAGGTCACAGAATACTAAAAAGGTTTGTGACAGGGACACAGTTTATGAGAAGAAGCTGAGATTTGTTCAGCGAGTCTTAGAATACAGAATGCACAACACAGAATGATTAATGTTGGAAGGTACTTCTAGAGATCATCTAGTCCAACCTTCCTGCTTGAACAGGGACACCTAGAGCATGTGGTACAGGGTGGCATCCAGGCAAGTTTTGAAGACCTGCAGAGAAGGAGACTCTACAACCTCCATGGGCAGCCTGTTCCACTGCTTTGTCACCCTTGCTGTTAAGAATTTTTTTGTTAAGTTTCTGTGGAACTTTTGGTGCTTCAGTTTGTGGCCATTTCCTCTAGTTCTGTCAGTGGCCACCATTGAAAAGAGGCTGACCTCATCCTCCACACTCTATATTGAAGGTATAAATACCCTAAGGTATTTATATACACTTATCAGATCCCCCCTCAGCCTTCTCTTCTTCAGGCTGAACAGGTCCATCTCTCTCAGTCTTTCCTCGCAGGGAAGATGCTCCAGGCCCCTGATCATCCAGGCCCCTGGGCAGCCTGTTCCAAGGCTTTGTCACTCTCACAGTAAAGAAGTTCCTCCTCACCTGGAGATGGAACTGCCTGTGTTGCACCCATTACCCCTAGTCCAATCACCACTGAGAAGAGCTTGGCCGCTTCCTCCCTACATTCCCCTTACCTGAACTCATACATGCTAATCATATCTCCTATCAGCCTTCTCTTCCCCAGGCTGAACAGGCCCAACTCAGTCTCGCCTCATATGAGAGATGTTCCAGTCCCTTAATCATCTTGGTTGCCCTCCCTTGGGCTCTCTGTAGAATCTCCATGTTTCTCTTATACTGGGGAGCCCAGAACTGCACACAATATTCCAGGTGTGGCCCCACCAGAGCTCAGTAGGGGAGCAGGATCACCACCCTTGACCTGCTGGCAACACTTCTCCTCATGCAAGTTAGGATCCCATTGGTCCTCTTGGCCCTGAGGGCACACTGCTGACTCATGGTTAACTTGGTGTCAACCAGGACTCCCAGGTCCCTCTCCATTGGCGGGAGGGAGTGGGGAGTCAACCCCTCATCTGTACTGGTGCCATTCCTCCCCAGGTGCAGTCCTCCCTGAACTTGTCCTTGTTGAACCTCATGAGGTTCCTCTCTGCCCAACTCTCCAACCTGTCCTCTGAATGGCGGCACAGCCCTCTGGAGTGTCAGCCACTACAGTTAGCTTTATATCGTCTGCAAACTTGCTCAGGGTTCACTCAGTGCCCTCGTCCAAGTCATTGACAAACAAGTTGAACAGCACCAGGCCCAGTACTGAACCCTACAGGACACCAGTGGCCACAAGTCTCCAACTGGACTTGGCCCCATTTATGGCCACCCTCTGAGCTCTGCCATCCAGCCAGTTCTCAATTCACCTCACTGTGCACTCATCCAGACCACTCTCCCGGAGCTTCCGTATGAGGATATCATGGGAGATGGTGTCAAAAGTCTTGCTGAAGTCAAGGTAGACAACATCCATGGCTCTGCCCTCGTCCAGCCAGCCAGTCATCCCATCATAGAAGGCTATGAGATTTGTCAGACGACTTTCCCTTGGTGAATCCATGCTGACTACTCCTCAACACATCCTTCATATGACTGGAGATTCTCTCTAGCATGAGCTGCTCCATCTCCTTTCCAGGGACAGAGGTGAGGCTGACCGGCCTGTAATTTCCCGGCTCCTCCCTCTTGCCCTTTTTTGAAGACTGGAGTGATGTTGGCTCTCTTCCAGTATTCGGGCACCTCCCCCGCTCTCCAGGACCTCTTGAAGATGATGGAGAGAGGCTGAGCAATAACCTCCGCCAATTCCCTCAACACTCTTGGGTGTATCCCATCTGGCCCCATAGATTTTTGGGTGGCCAGTTTGCCTAAGCGATTCCCAACACAATCTTGCTTGACAAGTAGAAGGTCTTCCTCTCATGCCTTTGTCTTTCTTTTACCTGAGCTCTACAGTTCTTGGCACAGCAGTAAAGACAGAGGCAAAGAAGGCATTTAGTAACTCTGCCCTCTCAGCATAATCTGTCACCAAGGCCCCCTCCCCATTCAGCAGTGCACTAATATTTTTCCTAGCCTTAGATTAGGGAAGACTACGGACTGAAGACTCCCTAAATCTTCTTGGAGGAGCATAGTGAAAGAACAATGTATACAATTTGCAGCACAAGAGATCCTAATTAGATATTGGAAAAAAACACTCTTCACAAGGAGAAAATGTATTAGGACAAGTCACTTGAAAATGGTCTGTAATCTGGCATCCTTGCAGCTATTCAGATCTCAACAAGACTGACTCTGAGCAAACTGCTCTGTCTTTTGATAAAAATCCTCATTTTTATGTCAACATCTATTCTCTTTGCTTTGATTCCCTAACTCACTGTCTTTAACATTTTTTATGTGATTTTGAGTACATTACAAATATTTTAAATTATATTTTTTGTTCTTATGGGGAAGCCTAGAGGATGTTATCATAGACATTAAAATGCACTTTTAATTTCCTCATAAAGGTTATATATCTCAAAATCTTCAACTCATAAATATTACAAAGGATCTCTGGAGAGCATATGATCCAAACATCTGCACAAACCAGAGCCCACACCAAAACTACGTCTAGTTTCAGAGAGAGTAGATGTTGACGTTAAAATGAAGATAATGCTTTCACAACTAGAATAAGTTTGTCAGATAAGAATGTATTCCTGATGCAAGATAATGCTCCTTATGCTTGTAGAAGAAAGTGGAAAAAAGGATAGAATTTGATGACCAATGTAATAATATAGTATAGCAGGGACTTATAGAAATAGAAAGTGAAAGATAGAACACAATGACAGTGTGACAAGTGGCAGAACAGAAAAGTAACTCTTAAACATACAATGTTTTAACTAATTTATTTTTTCCATTTTTAAACAAGAAGTAAAAATAGTAAGATATATCTTATATATCCTCAAAGTTTGTTAATTTACATTATTGTATCTTTTTTAAAAATAATAGTAAAAACAATTATGTCTTAAAGGGATGGCTAACACTACAGATATTAAGGAATTAATTGGAGATAGAATTCAGAAATAAAGCATGATTGAATATGGTGTCTAATTTCTTTTTTTCTTAGTATTTAATATGAATAAAACAATCTTAAGTAAAATTTTTCAATAACATTTGCTTTTCTGCAGAGTAACATATTGTGTCAAATATAGACAGAAAAAACGCTTTCCTTTTCATCATAGTTGATATCTGTATGTAACTGAAAAAGAAAGATTAATGAGCCAGTATGCTTCTATCTAAGAAGCATAATTAGTCTATTCTACCACCATGAATAATTAAGAGGGACATTTTAAAAGAAAACAATATGTTAAAGACTAATTAAAGTTTTGGAACTTATATGGCAAGTCATGTTTTAGGTGTTACTGTGAAACATTTTGAGTGTCCGAGTCACAGTTTTCTGAAGGGTTTGCTCTTCTTCATATACACTGCCAAAAATATGATTTATACAAGCAGAAATCCTTCTTTTGTTAAGAAGCATTTTTAACCACACTTTGAATTCTCTCTGTTTCTAGGTGAAAATGCAAATTCATTTCTACTTTCATTTTAACATTTTGATGCCACGTCTGTGAATTATAAGATAATTTCCTGATAGATGGAAAAATATGGAAACCAACTGTACTTTAAGCAGATGTGAATGAGGAGAGTTCATTTTCAAAGAATATTGCCAATAGTATTTATATGTTGATGATTATGTGAACCTTTCTTCCTACTATGACTAGTATAGAAAGCAGAAATTAAAAAAAAATCTCATGCAAATCACTCAGGTACATTTGGCATAATTTTTGTCATTTGTGTGTGAATATTGATGATATATACAAAATCTATGCAAGTGTTATCCTTCATTACCTTTATATTTAAAAAGTTCCTCGACTATTTATAGAAGAAAAGTCTTGTTATATTTTTCTGCTAGGGCATTTTTAACTTGGTTCACTGTGAGTCTATATCTGCCTATGTGATTGCAGGGAGGGGTAGCAATTTCGTGGCATGGACAAACAATAGTGGGATGTAAGGATATGTTGTGGTGGCAGTGAGGGCTTAAACAGGTTCATTATAGGATGGCCAAATATACTTGAAAATAGTCACTAAAAGCAAGTATTGTTGACTTATTCAGATTAAAAACCTACCTTCAGACAACTAAATGTAGTAAAAAATGAATTCTATATCTTTATTTCAATGATACATATTTGTCATAAAAAAGGTTTGAACTACTAAATTTGAAGAATGACAATTATGTGGCATATGTTAGAAAATATTCATAGCATATAATATGAACCTGTTATGAAACACTGCAAAATTATAAAATAAAAATAAGAAAACATCTTTCTAGAATTAAATTCCATCTTGCAAATTTACTGATTTTTCAAACAACAATAACAAAAATGTTTTATGGGAAATTATCAGGAAAAAATGGAACAAATACAAATTTTTAAGTAAGAGTTTTTGATTAAATAAAAACATTTTTTTCACAGCTCCAGTGGCACCTGTTTGTGAGATAAAGGCTAAGTGTAGGCATTTAAAATGTGATTTTGGCAATAGAGCAAATAGTATTTGAAAGTAGTCCAGTATTTTAAGACTTATTCATTGCTGCTGGCTATTACTCTATTTCTTAAGATGTTTAAGGACTCAAGTGACCTACATAAAAATAAGTGTTTAACTTAATGATAATTCACTATACCCATGCAAACGATAATCAATGTAGTAAATGCAGAAGATACATCCTGTCTATATACATGGAGAGAGGATGAATCTTACAATTAGAGCTGAAAAAGGAAACTCCCAATAGAAAGTGAGGAACGAGTGAAGGGAACACTGATGTGAGACAGCTGTAGTATTTTGAGACTATTCTGCATTGCCCTTTGAATGGTTTAGCATCTGACAGCTTTCTCAGCTGTGGGAGATAAAGGTGAAGTAAAACCATATTAGCCTTCCAGATGAGCTGTATTCATTTTAGGCCTTCTAGAGACACAGAATGAATTCTTCTAAGAGAATGATACACAAAGTGCTTCAATAGTGAATATGTTTTGTACTGCGTGAAATACTGAATCATTTCATAATTCCTATGAGATTAGATGTTTTATTTCAAGGTAAAGTAATTCATAAAAAGAAATCTCAAATTTTACTGCTGAGGAACTACTGAACATCCAATGACAGCTTTCATCAGTCTCTACCAAAAGCTAAAATTAAAAAATCCATCAAATGATGGATTTGAACTATATCTATTGAACTTTATCTATGATAAAGTTCTAATAGATGTTCTGGTCAACTTCCACGTAAATGATTTAATGTACAAATATAACTTGGTTACTATCTTGGACTGTTCTCTCATGCCACTGGCACCGATTGCTCTTTTCATCGTTAGTGTGTCGGTGCTGTTATTTCCCTCCATAACTGATTGGAGCAAAGAGAACTTTAATGAACTAGTACAGAACAGAAAGTTGGAATTTTGTTTCACTGACAAAATACATTATCTTTAAGCAATATATTTCAGAAAGGGAAGGACAAAATTTCATCTGTTATTATGTTAGGGAAAATAAAGTTTCTGAAACGGATTCCCACACAAGTGCTGTAGGTCACACAGTGGCCTTGCATCTTTTCACAGTGTTTCATCAGGCATTCAGGACTGTACAAGGCAGCTTCTGGAGCTGTCTAAAGTCTTTATATTTTTCGATCCTTACAGTGTAAAGACAGAAAGCCACTAATGTGAACTAATATGTTTTGACTATGTGCAGAAAACTGCCTTGGCCTCCATTTCCATACATTTGGAATAATCCTCATATTTGGAAGCATTTAAAGGGGTGTCCAATGGAGTATTTCTTGTTGCTTTCTGTCCTTTCTGCCATCCTTTGTATAATTTTTGTTCCTTTCCACCCCTTTTTCTTTTTTTTTTTTTGAAGTCTTTATATAGAGATTATCTAATGATTTGAATTTCAAGTATGCAATCTTTATTAAACACTGAATTTTAGGTTCAGAACTCAGTGAATATTTGTGATTCAGGATAAGAAACTAAACTGTAGCTTGTCTGTATTCAAACTGTGGATTCAAACTGAGCTCTCATTTTCAGCTCACAGGCTATCCTGTTTTTTCTTTTTATCTTTTTCAGTAATGGAGAAATAATAATTTACAGCAGCTGAGAACCTAAAATAACTGTAGGTTTCTTTATTTTCCTGTTTTCATGATTTGGCATTTGGCTACTTTCAAATTCCTTTGAGGTAGCTCATTCTTCTATTACTCTTTTGGATTCTTTGGTAGCACTTGTTTTTCCACTACTCTGGATTTTGCTTCTTCCTATTTTCTGCTAAGCAACTCATGTACTAGTTTGTAAAATGTCATTAACAAAATGCGTAAGTCTTACTTAAATAGAATGATCCACAAAGGTAACAAAAATGGTTCTCAAATATCCAGATATGTGATTTATAGGTGTATGTTAAAATCTTGTTAGACAATCTGATCTTAAAAAGAACAAGGTGCCTGAAAACAAAGTTCTTTAATTCACTTGTGAAAGGTCGCTGGAAGAGTTGCAAGAGCCTGATCAGCAAAAGCAGGCTAAAACATGCCTCAAGGATGTAATTCTTGACTTTTTACAAAATAGAAAACAATGAATAACAATTCTCACTGCAAACTGCTCAAAGCAGAGAATTAAAACTCACTTGGTGAAGAAAAATTTTTTTAGTTTTCAGAGTACCCTGATGAAAAGTGAGCTAATTCTTCTGTTCATTAAACTATGTTCATAAATCCCAATGTATTTCATTTTAACTTAAACTTCTTCAGTAGCTTTAGATACCTCAGAACTGAATATCTGCATTATGCCTGATGAAGCAAACAGTGTAGGAAAGTATCTGCATCAGAATGTTTGGATACTAACTACTTCTTTAAAAAAATATTATTTATTTTATTTTTTAGCCAAAGGAAAAAAAAATCTGAATTGTAAGCCAAAAGGGAAAACATTATAAATATTATCATGTTGTTCTTGTCTAACAAAAATCCTTTTGAGTAGAATTTTCCAAAGGAATTATGTCTCAGCTGTTTTTTTTATATATGAATGCACAGGTATATGCATAATTTCTTTATAAATACTAGATGTTATAGATGCTTTATGGACTTCAAATGGAAAAGTTAGATGCTTTGTTGGATAGATGAGGAGTGAAATGACAGAGGGAACATGCAGAAGCTAGCAGAAATCCTCAATCCCATGCTGCTCAGACCTGGCCCCGCAGAGGTGCTGGTTCCTGCTGTGGAAGTTGCAACCAGGGACACCATGAGCAGCCTTAGCTCTGCCCACTGTGCCCATACTCATACAGTCATAAGTATGTAAATCATCAATTCTAAAACATTTGGAATCATTTAAGACATCTGTCTGTACTCTGTTAGGAAATTCATATTTCTTGGCCTGCACCTCTACACAATTTGCTATCTTAGCAACGTCTTGGCTCAGAATTTTATGCATTACTCTCTGGTGCTATGGGCTCTTTCTGAGTTTGACATCCTTAGCATGCACCAGATATGAGGAGTTATGTGCTTATCTGAATAGAATTAGCTTTACTTTTATGAACGTATTTGAGAAATTTATTAAATAAAGGTCTTCCTTTGGCATAACAAAAAAATAGGCAGTTGCAACCTAGAAAACTGAAAAGTCATATTTGTTCTGAATCCAATGAAATTTTACTGTACAGTTAGTGTTAAAACTCGGAGTTTATTTTACTTCAAAACCTACATTGGCCTGGCTTGCACATTAAACCATCACTTCACCTTCTGGCCAAATTATTTGCCTTTGAATTAACTACAGCATGTTCATCCTCTTAAACTCCAACAGCTGCAGAACTGAATCTAGCAAGTTGCCAGGCTCTAAAATTTCCGTCAAAATGCATCTGGCCAGCCTGGAGAAATAAACTGTTAATTGTCCTATGTTTAAAATGCTTGGCTTGAGGTATGTTCCCAGTTTTTGGAAAATCGTCTGCCTAAAACACTACCAAATAATCTTAATTGCAACCTATTACCTTGACTGTATGCTTCTCTCTCAGCAATATGTGTCTAACCTACCCATGCTGTTTTGGAAAGCAGTATTACTATAGCTGATATTAATATACCTCATGTCCTCCTTCATCCTCTCCTTTCCAGTTTTAAAGCAAATCTTGGTTACTTTTGTTTCATGTTTGGAACAATGGTTCATTTTCTTCTAGAGATAACTGATTTTACACTTCATTATTAGATTTTAGTGTTAATATTATTCACTAGACATCTTCACTCATAACTTTTAATAGGCAGCACCATTCTAATTGAAATATTTGAAAGTGGAATTTTATTCTTCCGAGCTAACTTAAATATCTTCTCTTCGTCTTCAAAGCCCCAGCTTCTACTGGACAGTCAAATGGGAGCTGTTGTTAAGTACTTTGAAGCACTAGCAGAATTGCATCCTCTTCATGCCCACCTGGGAAGAAGAAAAAAACTATTTGTCTACATTACTGCTTGTTCTGAGAATCTGCCTGTCAGTTTTGCATACAAGTAATGACTAAGGATTAAAAAAATCCAAAATATCTAAACAGAGTTTTGCATAATTAGGGCAAAAACCATGAGCAACTTGCAATATATTACTGTAACTAACTTAGGAATATTCTCATCTAGCAGTAAATGTAAGGTATCTTATCTCAAAAACAAACAAACATACAAACAAAGAAAAGCTGAATAGAAAAAAGAAAAGAAGAAGAGACTGAATTACCTCATTGTTTATAGCAAAAGGATATGTAGATGGTCTTTGCTATTCAGCAGTTGATCTAGGTGAAGTTACAATCCCAATTTCATTACCAGGAAGAAATGTAAGGGAAAGTATAGACCTGTTTCTGAGTCTGGAAAAGAGTCAAGCTTCTGAATGTGAAAATTGTGATAAGAACACCAGATGTGGAAGGAAAGCAGAAGAAAAACAAACTAAATGCTAACAAGGTTAATTGCTAATACAATACTCAAGATATGCAAGTCCATCAGGTTTGTAATCCTTAAATGGAAGGAGTCAATTACTGAAAGATAACAGGGAAATAATACTTCACCTGATGAATTAGAAAGGGTGGAAGGACTGCAGTTCTACATATGCCTAGACATGAAGACAAGGACAGAATTGATAAACCTTACCATTTGTGCTATATGCTGAAAGAGGATTAACACATGGGTGCTCTGGCCCAAATCAGTCTATGATTTGATTCACAACTGAACACCAAAGGAAGTAGAAATATAGAAGGATTATATACATAAAATGTAAAGTCTTAGCTATTCCTCATATACTGCAAACGTTCCAATGTTATTGAAATAAAAATAAGTCTATCACTAATCTCTTAAATCAATCACTAAGACTTCTGTGACTGTAGGAGGCTACACTTTAAAGGTAAATATATATAAGGACAAGTGCAGGGTCCTGCACCTGGGGAGGAATAACCCCAGGCACCAGTACCGATTAGGGGTCGACCTGCTG
>JAUBOD010000297.1:61436-72059 GCA_032353885.1 Nothura maculosa
GGGAGGTTGTGGAGTCTCCTTCTCTGGAGGTCTTCAAAATCTGCCTGGATGCCGCCCTGTGCCACCTGCTCTAGGTGCCTACTAGAGCAGGAAGGTTGGACCAGATGATCTCTAGAGGTCCCTTCCAACCTTATAGATTCTGTGATTCTGTGACTCTGTAAATATCTGATTTATGCCATTCTGCTCTCTAGTTCCATCTGAGAAAAATTCAATGGCTGTCATTTTATCATTCCAGCATATCATTACATACAGCAGATTGAGAGTGCAACATACTGAAAAGCTGGCATTTTGCTTCAGTGTAAAATTCTGTCAGATAATGCATACTTTTGCAGCTGCTAACACTTGAAAAATGTTTTTTACTTCTTCCTTTTTTTTCTCTACTTTTAATAACAAGCTAGAGACAGACCAATTTCTACACAATATATTACTCAGAACACATTGTGACTACCACTGTGTTTTTTGTACAAATACATTTTCCAGCCCAAATGGAACATAAAATGCACAAATTATTCATCAGGAGAATTTATTAATTGATTATTGCTGTATAATTAAACTTAAGGCCACCAGAATTTAATCTTTTCTGCTTAGAGAAGGCAAATAACAACAAAAATCCCTGTCATGGCTTATTTTATAATATATTATATCTCTAAGCGTGTAATATTTTGTAAGGAAGAGAATACCTATTGCCCTTAGAATCAATATTTTGATATTTTTAGACTAAGACCAGAGAGACTATTAGATCATCAATCTTGTATGTAATGCAAGCTAAAGAATTTCAGAAAATCTGTCCTATATTAAATCAAAGTACCCATGCTTGACTGAAGTATTTGTTACATATATTTATCTTCACTGGTCACATTCATCTTTTTTTGTAAATTTACTGGTTTTATTACCAAATCAAGTAAATTAGTCTAAAAATCTGAATTGTTGTTTTGAGCCACAAGTAAATATGACTCATTTCAGTGCTATGGAGCAGAGGACTCACTAGTAGTTGCAGCACTGAAGAAATGATTTCACAAAAGCGAGCCTCCAAAATGATTTTTCCCCCTAGAATCCCAAAGACTACATTATCTACAATAAATGATATCAGTTTATGACAAAATTCTTCACTGGTTTGATTTGTTTTTTTTTTTACCTATAACAGCTTCTTCTAATTATTCCTAAACTCCTAAAAGTTATCTACATTTTGTGCATATACTTCTTTGTAAATTTATTCCACATGTCCACAGATGTCTTTTGGTAGTGACTTGCTAATTAGAAAACTGGAAGAACAGGGCAAGATTAGCTTGTATTTAGAGAAAGTAACTCTTTCTCTATCTGGTTACCTATTGTATAAGCTGTAATTTTAATTTAACAGATGTTTTCATGTAGACAATTTTTTTTTCCTATGATCTAGAAAATTGACTATATTATAATTTTGCTAAGAGGAAGACATTGACTCTTCAGCATGTAACCTGAAGGTCATAATACTATTACAAAAGACCTTATTTGTAGAACAACCAGTAGCATCCTGTTGCCCAGCAGCAGCAAGGTTTAACAAGAATGGGTAAAGAGTTAATATCCATATACATTTACATCTATAGTCTTTTATACTTTACATTTCTAAGTGTCAGTTTCTGGAATCTGCATAGTATATTTGTTTTTATTGTACTGGGCTCATCAAAGTCTCTGTTTCATAGATATAGCCACAGTTTTACATGTCTTACTGGTATTTGACAGTGTGACTATATCATCTTTATATGATGAAATCATTAAATCTGCAGGACATTATGGGTTAAGAGGGATGCCCTTATTGAACACAAATATCAGTACATTGGTTCTTATAGAAATTAACATGATTTTTCTCTTTTTTGTGACCATTATAAAAGCATCCATGAAAGGTTATCTAGTAGTTAAAATATGTATCATCTGAAAGGTACACCATCTTCTGTCAAGTATTTTTTTTTTCAAAATGCAGTTGCTCTGTTGTTGTGGTGATGATAATTTAGTAGCTGTTACATAGAACTTACTTTGTTTATATTGTTTAGTAAAGATGATTCTAATTTATACTACTGTATACAAGAATTGTTTTAAGATGTCTGTTTTGCTCAGCTTTACACATCCTTTATTTGCAAAATCTTCACAGCTCTGCTCATGTAGCGTTTTTACAAATCAAGGGATTTTGATCTCTGCTAAACAGTAGTTAAAGCTTAAGCTGACACAGATCAGCAAGACTTAAAAAGATCTAAACAGCTTCAGTTCAGTAATAGTATTGTATATATATCCAAGGTATTAATTACTAAACTTTGAAAATAAAATGCATCTAACAGCTAAGTTAGATTCATTGCCATTAATTTTTTTTGAATGTAGTTCCTACATCTACAGAAATCTTCTCTAAACACATTATTTTAATATAGTTTGGCATATAAGTAACAGTTTGCATATGCCTAAAATTCAATATAAGAGAAGGAAATAACAATTCTATAAAAAATACTATAATATTTTACAAGAGCAGTTTCCAAGATCTTCTTTACAATAAACAGAAAAAAATTATACCTGCTTAAATTATTAAAAATTTCTAGGCATGAAAGTGGATACAAAACAAGATTCTCAGCTTTATGTTCTTTCTTTTGATGCATTTACCAAAATATATCCTAAAATCTATTGCTTATTGTATAAAATGGTCAAAAGAATCATGACAATTTTTTTTTTCAGTTTGAGTATAACAGGCAGCAAAGTTTAAATAATCATTACATGATAAAGTTTTCTCTCATTTCTGAAAGAGTAGTGACCCTGATAATTCAAATTCTCTAGGTCTTAAGCAGCTGCTCAAGTATTTTGCTTCTGTGCGTTCTGCTGTTTCATTATTTTTATTTTTTTGTTTTTCATTTGTAACAGGTATAAAAATAAGTTTTCATGTTTTAGTACCAAGTGTACTACTGTGCGTTCATAGATGGCTACTGTGTAGATTCATAGATCATCAAGCATATACATCTTAAGTATTTTATCTGGTATTATAATACAGATATACATAAAAAAAAGACTAGTAAAGAAAAATAGAGTTGATAGAAATACTGGGGTCTAGATTTCTGCAAGTTCCCACCTGATGCTAACATGGATGAACTGGAATGGAATATTCTGATACTATCAGTATCTGGACTGATAGTGCTACCTGGAGCATTTTGGAAAGATCCACTCAAGGTATTTTTTTTTGTTGTGTTTCTTTTTTTTTTAAATTGTAACACGGTTAAAAATGTTCATCCAAGGTGAATTTTTGGACAATATAGACAATTTTCACAGAGTCATAGAATTATTAAAGTTTTGTTGCTATTGATGCTATTTTCAACAGTTTATTTTCTGGGAATTTTTTTTTTTTTTAATGGTCTCTCATTGGCTTTTGTTAGATACAGAGATCAAAGAGCACAGAAAATGCAGTTTCTTGCAGGACAGAACTGTGATCCTCATTCAGCTCTTATATCTAGAATGTGCATAAATATTCTTTAAGAATTTCTTGTAAGGAACACTATGATTATTTCTTAAAACTTTTATCATGCCAAATATCTCACCACAATCTGCGACAAGTTAAACAACGGTATCAAAAAAAAAAAAAAGTTGGAAGGGGCTTCTGGAGATATTCTATTGTAATCTCATGCTAAGAGATTAACTTATAACTTATTTTTGTTAATGCTCCTTTTTATCATTCCTCTTCGAAGCATTAATGTCTACGGCACAACTGATAATGCTGAGATCTTTTCTCATTTTACTCAAAATGGTTACTTTATGTATTCATATACCACAGGTAATCTGCCAGATTTCTTTAATATGCTCACTTGAAGTATCACATGTGAAAATCACAATTTACCAAGAGAAGAAATTATCTTTATATTTTTTCATGTAAACTATCTAAATACAAATAAAATTGTGGTCTCTGGAACCCTGCATGGTAATAGCAACAATAAGAAAAGACATAGTTCTACTCTGTGCATTCCTCTCTGGCAGACAACAGCACAAAGTAGCTGGAAAAGTGTATCTGCCTACTTCACCAGCTTGTTTGAAACTCAGTTTGCTAGTGGAGTTGTGAAGAAGGAAATTACAAGCAATTCTTACTAGACTAAGAATTTTAGTAACAATTACAGATTATCATTCTTGATTTTAGCCATGGAGCAGCTTAACAGGGCAATGTGAATAATTGAGTTTTGGTTCAGTCTCTTGACTGAAAAATTGGAGCAAAAGTATAAGCACTGAATTGAATTAAATTTTTCCCCATTTTTTAACTTTCTAAAATGAAAATCCAAATGATTTTATCTGTTTCACGTTAAACATTCTCTTTGCGTAGAATGGAAGACTCACTGAATCACAGAATGTTCAAGGTTGGAAGAGACCTCTAGAGATCCTCTAGTCCCATCTTCCCACTCAAGTGGGCACACCTAGAGCATGTGGCACAGGGTGACATCCAGGCAGGTTTTGAAGACCTCCAGAGAAGGAGACTCCACAACCTCCTTGGGCAGCCTGTTCCACTGCTCGGTCACCATCACAGTAAAGAAGTTCCTCCTCACCTGGAGATGGAACTTCCTGTATTTCAACTTATACCCATTTCCCCTTGTCCTATCACTGGCCACTAATGAGAAAAGCCTGGCCCCTTCTTCCCTACATTCTCCCTTCATGAAGTTATACATGTTAATATAAGCCTTCAGCCTTTCAGCCTTCTCTTCTCCAAGCTGAACAGGCCCAATTCTCCTCATGCGAGAGAAATGCTAGTATTTATACTCATACGCAGAAGATGGAACTTTGAATACTTCAAAAGACTCACAAATATAGCAAAGCACTATAGCACAAATATAGCAAAAGCACTATATATATATATATATTACATACCTTAGATATCAGCTGCCTTCAGTGATATAGCTAATTTCATTTTATAATATATGGGGAACACAAAGGTTTGTTTTCTTCTGATTTCCTTGTTGCTGATTGAAACAATTAAGAATGTTATGGAGTTGTAAAAGAGAAGCTATCATCTCTCCGTAGCAAAATCCTTGACAAAACACTCTCTCCTTCCCATCCTCCATAATTCTTATACACTTCAAATGGCTTCTTAATTCCTTTCCTGACTGAGAACATCAACAGATGTGGCTTGAGCAAGCATCTCCATTTGTGAATCTTCTGAAGGTGCTACATGAAGCATTTTGACACTTTGTGCAAGTTGCATCATGGAATATGTCTTTTGCTATCATTTTAATTAATTCTTCCAAAATTCAAGTTTAATTTTTTTTTCCCAATCAGTCGGAACTTCCGCTCTCCACAATGTCATACCACACTTCAAGTACATAATTGCAAACTGAAATGTAACCACTTTTTCCAAAGACAGGTTACTAATACTTTTTCATTAAAAATGGCTTTGTCAGAAATAATGCTACTTTCAAAACAAAATATGATTGTGAAGCCCATTGCATTGTATGTATGATTCTTTCAGAGTTAAACCAGAAGTTTTGAAAAAACTTTATCTTGCTAAAATGAATTGATTTCTACTGAAATATGATGTGTTGCCTGAGCTGCTAATCTACCTGTCACTGATGATGTAAAACCACTGCCACAGGTCATTCCAAAGTATATGCAATATACCATGCCCAATGGCATCATGCATTTGCAATGACTGCTATGAGGAAAGCAATTAAATCATATTTATCTGAAGAAAATCCATTTCCAAATTCTAGGCATGCTGAATTCTTTCACATTTAATATTTGAATTTTTAATTGTCTGCTTGGTAGAAACCAAAATATTTTGTGTATTTATTTTAAATTGGTAAAGTTTTAAGCTTACTACTGTTTCTTATATTTTATGTGAAAGGAAAAATTTGTATGTTCTTAGAATTACATACCCAAGGTTGATATAAATGAGTAAGACTATGAAATGTTTATACTCACTGTCTTTGATGAAATTTTGATAGTAAAGAAAGTAGCTCAAAAATTGAGTACTATTCAATAAAATTTTATTTAGGAAAATAATTCTAACATTGAAAGAGATGTTACTGGAAAACAAAACAATTAAACATATCAGAAAAAAAATATGTTACGTTCTATAGTTATCTAATAAGATATTTCCTATGTCTGCTCTTGAAAATCTTTTAATATGGAAACTGAGAAGTTGTTTATTTACTTCTTTATTGCTATTCTTTAACCAGTACAAATGTAAGTATAAGAAGTCTTTATTATACTGTAAATATATTGTTGTTTTTTTTTTTTCCTACCAGGATATGAGAGCACAACGGTAGGAGCAGATACACGATGTCCCTTGCACTAATGAGTTGCTATTGCTACTGTTGCTGACAGTGAAATGATTGCAGAGATGTGTGATAGAATAGTAAAGTGCGTGTTCTTTCTCTCTTTCTGAAAAGGAGAAGGTTGCAAAGGGAAACACATAAACACATTTCATATTATTTCCACTAAATTTCAAATGCACACAGCTCTATAAAATCACCCAAAAAAATGAATCCATGAAATGAATCTGTACTCCTAGAGGCATCTAAACATAGTTATAAAAATATCCTTAATTGAAGATATATTTATGGAATCTAAATTGGAAACATTTAACAAAGTTATATATATTAAGAAACTGTTGATTATCCATTTCTGAAAAAGATCCTTTATGCTGGTACAAAACAAGTATACTAAGAATTGCATAGCTTAAGAATTTGACTAGAATATCCTTACACTTATGAAGCACCTTTAACGTAAAGTATGTCAGAGATTCTAATTTTTCTTTATTCTGAAAATATCTGAAATGCAGTCAAATGGACAAGTTCATGTCATCTAAACCATGTCTTTTTGAAAGTTTAGTAAATAATAGACAAAAACTATAGAGACAAATTCTGCTATAATATTTCAAATTTAATGTACCGTCTTTCTTGATAGATAATGTAAAAGAGCTTCACAATTCCTGTGAAGTTAGAAGTTAGAATATGAAGGTAGACAAGCATTTTTATTATGCCTAGATTGAGGACACGATTTTTCTTTCTTTCTTTTTTTTTTTTTTTCCTTACTCAAAATAATACATCTACGGTAAAAAAAAATTGCGTATATTTTACAGGACATTTATACAAAACAAAATTGCTTCCTAATGATCGTTTTTACATTGCTGATCTTATTCTATTCTGATGAGTTACCACACCAGATATCTTGATCTGAACAAAGCTCTTTTATTCAGCAGCCTCAATCTCTCATTCCCTCCCACCCAGCTGAATGATGCAGATTTGTTGCTTATAGAAAAGAAAAGGAGATGTAGGAGGAGAATATTGTGTGGTTTGTTGATTCTGGCTTTTACTAGCTTCTTGCAGCTGCTGTGGTTGAAAGCCTTAGATACCTCCTAGATCTTCAGGCTTCAGACTAAAATTTTTTTTCTCTTTAAATTTAACCCAAGAAAGAAAGAAAGAAAAAAAGAAAGAATGAAGGAAATTGCAAACTGGCAGTGAATACACTGGGATAATTTCCAAAAACAGAGTAGGACATGGTAACAAGAATTAGTCCCAAGAGTGGCAGACCAATATGATTTTTCATTACACAGTATAAAATATTAACTACGATAGTGTAATTGCCTGTAGACTAGACAAAGAAGGAATTAATAAAAGATGATGAGATATTCCAGGCTGTCAGATAAGTAGGCAATTTAAAGAGTGTTTGTAGCACCATTTCAAGCTTCAAAACAGCCTAGGTTTTCAGAAATTTTCAGTGTTGATTGAAAACTTTTTAAATTAAGATCAATTTACTATTTAACATCATTGTGAAAGGAGGCAGGGAGAAAGGAATTAAAAGGGGTGAGATGCTTTTGGAAAGCTTTATCAGTGCTGTTGCACCTTTTATGAAGAACTGAGACAGATTCTGATACCATCATTGGAATATAATATTAGCACAATGCATTTAAATCTTTTAATCCTACAAACTCATGACTAATCAGTAACTTTCTGACAGTTGTTTTTTCTCTAAATCCAGACATAATAAAAATGCCTGTCTACCTCCTTTCATATTCTAACTCTTAACATCACAAGGGCTGGCTAATGATGACCTTACACTGCTATTTTACATTACCAGTCAAGTGATAGCACATTAAGCTTGAAATATTATAGCAGAATTTGTTTGTAGTGTCTCTATGGTCTCTGTTTGCCCTCTGCTAAGCTTTGCAAAGAGTTATGGTTTAGATGGCATGTGAACTTGACAGGCATATGTCTGCATGCCTCAGTCAGGCATATAGATATTCCCCATCTTCTCATTTACTGACTGCAAGCACCAGAAAGCTCTAGTAGTAATACCAAAAAAAAGGAAAACTCTTCTTCTTAAAAGATCTTTCTAGAGAACATTTCTTCTGACTTGATTAGGCCAGCATGGTAAGTTTTTCCTCACTTTTTTTTTTTTTCACTCTATAAGAGGATACTAGAAATAATAGTTCATATGTAAGTACCTGCATATTAGCTATATAGAGTTTAATAAATTAGTCCTACTGTTCATTACAAACTCAAGCAAGAATATGAATGAAACATAAAATGATTTCATAAAATGATTTCAGTTAAAATCTAACTATCAGATACTGCTGTCTTTGCTCTGCATAGTTTTCCTGACTCTCTACTGTCAGTGTCAGATCTAGAGATTCAAGATTTACAGTACTTTCCATTTTCCATGTGTTTTCCAAGTTTCGAGTGTTTCCTTGAGTTCTGAATGTGATCCCGCTGTCTCTACCCTTGCTTATATTCTTGTAGAAAAAAAGAAACAAAGATAAGTGACTTCTATCTGGAGCAAAGTGCTAACTTCTTAGAGGGCTTGTCCTTCTCTCCAGAACATGTTGAGGAAAGAATCTCCATTGCATAACTGCTTGATTTTTTTTTCTTTTTTTTTCCTACAACTCTTTTCTCTTTATCCCTTTCCACAGTCACTCTGGCTAGCTGCCAATGCTCAATCTAGGTTTTTATATTAAAAGTCAGCTAGGAGGTTACAGGTACATTTACATGTGAATTATTGTATCAGCATTTGCATTTGTATGGAGCTACACACACTGTATCCTGTATTTTATAAAGAACACTTTCTATAGCGAATAGACATGAGGCAATGTCAAAAAAATGTCACACCTTGAGAAAAGAAACACTCCTTGAACATGAGGGCACATTCTTTTCAACATGTTTAATTGAAAATCTAGTGTCAAAAGTTTAAATTCCTATTTTGATAATGACATAAAGAGCAAACAAATCAAATGGGATTTGCTCCCTGTTGAAGTTTTGTCCATTTAAACATTTAAATATTTAAACATTTGAACTTTACGAAAGAAAGTTTATGTTATTTAAAAGCATACAGAATTTATAATCTGCATGATGATTCAGCATGTAAATATTACTGCATCTTCAGTTTCAAAGAGAAATTTTATTCCTCATGTCTCTACTTGTCATCTGACATTGAGGCCATTGCTCCTATGCACCAAGTATCTGATTTATCAAAGAGCAGTAGTCTATAGAAAAAAAATAGGTTAATTTTCACATTACTAACAAGAGAATGGTGCAAAGGGGAATCAGTAACGACAAGTTCAACTGGATATTATTCTTAGATAAACGTTGTATATAGTGTCTAATCTAATGGATTCAACTTCATCTATAGAAAATGGACTCCACTGAGTTCTTGAAATCCCTAGGGCTATTTTATAAAACTTATAAACATTTAGCTATTCCTGTGCAAACTGCATTGACCTTGCAATGCAGTGAATTGCATGCAGCATATCAGAGTTTCACTCAAACTGAGTCCCAATGTAGAAAGCTACGTGAGGAGGGACGTAAAAAAACACAAAGTGGAAGCATGTGAATCTTGATGAACTGCGAGAAAGGCTGAAACAAAAAAATGAATGATATCAGAAGTATTAATTCATAGGTCTTGTCATAGACCTGTATGTGTAAAAAAAGGTACAGTTTCTTTTTTGCTGATCTGCACATTCTTTAACAGATATAAGTCATAGAAAATTTGAAGGTTGAGTATACAGAGATGCGATATGGAAAAATGGATCTTAAAATAGAAAGAATTATGCTGTTTGCTGCAAGCTAAGTATTGAGAAGGGAAAGACTCAAACATAAGAAGCAATTATTATTTACTACATCCATTTATTTTATTCACCACAGCTATAGGATTTTCATGACATTTTAGTGATTAGGTCCCAAAGACTCATTGCTGAAAGTTGATGAATAGCTATAATATAATCCGAAGGCCCAAATAATTAATCAGAACATAGCTTTGAAGTGTCAATCATGTTCTAAAGTAGATTAGTGCAGCACAATTAAGATTCATTATTTTTAAATTTAAAAATGTATATTTGAATAGTTTTATAGAGTTTGTTCAATACCTCCTTCTGCTATAGAAGACAGGACCAATTAAAAGGATAAGAGTAAAGCTGAAAATTAATTTTTTCTTCTGTTTTTAATATCTTGTCCTTTTTTTTAATTCTTCTTTTGTGCCTTTGGTTTCAATCATCTCACGTTCTGAGTTTTCACATAAACTTGTATGTTCAGTGAGAGATAAGAATGACAGGGAGCTCTCAGAATGCTCCTTCCTCCCTTCCTCCCTTCCTCCCTTCCTCCCTTCCTCCCTTCCTCCCTTCCTCCCTTCCTCCCTTCCTCCCTT
>JAUBOD010000297.1:103256-113505 GCA_032353885.1 Nothura maculosa
TTCCTTCCTTCCTTCCTTCCGTCCTTCCTTCCTTCCTTCCTTCCTTCCTTCCTTCCTTCCTTCCTTCCCTCCTAATTATATTCTACTAATAATATTGTACAGAATGTTTTCTGGTAATACTCTGGAGTCTCACCATATAGATTATTATTAAATATGCTACATTTTAGATACACTAGAACCAGAATAATCAGGCACATTACATAGCTATTTCTTGAGTGTATATTATCTAATCCTATCGCATTACCAAAAAATGATTTAACAAAAATAAAACAAAATAAAACAAAACAAACAAAAAGACTTATATGTTATATGAGGACAAACTAGTTCTGAAATACAAAGGTAGCAATTAAAGTGATAGGCAGCTGTCTTCATTTGAGATGTTCTAGTATGTCTGTCTGTTTTCTGTCTGCATTCCAGAAAAGCAAAAGTCTCTCATTAGATCATTGTCACATCTTCCAAATTTGTCTGGACTTCTTGGCTATCTCAAGGCATTGCAAATGCCTTAAGGCTTCTAGGCTTCTAGGCTAGAATGGCTTCTAGGAAATTCAATCAAGCCTCTAGTCGTCTGCAGGTACATACATTCAGAAATTTCTATATAAATGTGTTAATATACAATCTGCATTCTACCTTTAATGTAGCTGGTTATTACAAACTTGGAAATAGGTCACAGAATTGGCTGCTTGCAGAATAAAGCCTGGCTCTGCCACATTGCAGATTAATTTTCTTATCACCAGGTTGCTCTATGTTGGCAAAAGTTGATAAGAAATTTAATACTTGCCAAAACTAGAATGTATTTTCTGCTAATATTCTTTTCTCATTTTACACTTGGAGTATATCTGCTATTACTATTGCTTACCACAGCCTTTAACACCCACTTGCCTAAGCTGCACACACAAGTTACTGCAGTAACTGCTACCTGTCAGTCTTATGCATTAATTACATTACATTATGAACTGAAGTCAGCAATAAGGTGTAACTAGCAATTAAGCAAAAATCAGCAATTAAGTGCAAAGAAGAGAAGCAGTGAAATGTATGTTAGGGAAGACCATACAGAGCAGAGACTCTCAGGTAGGTAATGTTTCCCATTCCCCAGGAAATACTTGTTGAAATGCGGAAAAAAATATTTTACCCATAGTAGAATATAATAAATGTTAACAAGATTGTAGAACAGTAAAACAAGGGACATATTTAAATGTCAGGTTATTAGCAAAGTATTTTAGCATTATTCTGTTCTGTCTGTATATCAAGAGAATTAGGTTGGGCATAATCATCTTTGAGATCTGAAGTCAATGGAAAGCAGTGCGCAAAAATTACATTTTCAACTGACACATAATTAATTTAATGTTGTGTCCACATTTTTAAGGATATCATTCACAATCACGACTTAAATGTCTCCTATAATAGAGCATGCATATGAAAATCTGATTGTCATGCAGACGCAGATCCTTTAAGATAGCCTGAATTAAACATCTCCGAGTGGTTAAATACCAAGAGCCCCAAATCACTTCCTACATTTATATGACTAAGTTGTATCTATAGCAACAAATGTCTAGCCCTATCATTTCTTTCAAAAAAAGTCAGCAGTAAATATTATTTGAAAAGCGCAAAAGGTTCAGTACTATGTCTAGATGATGAGAAACCTAAAATCTAGTCTTTTCTTGACTAGATTTGGACGGTTTTAAAATCCGAATCTGTCGTAAGAACTAGGTAGAGAAGTCAAGGTATGATATTTTCTTTTCTTCTCCTGAAGTTCCAATAAGATATGCATTTTGGTCTACTTAAAGGAGAAATAAGATTTTCATTTTCATCCCCCTGACTACGCTAGTAGTGAAGCCTTCTGTTTTTGTTTTTTTTTTTCCCCTCCATTTTGTTCAGAAGGAATCTCTGCTTCATATTTTTCTTGCTGTTTTTAAGTAAAATTCCTGTTCTTTTTCTTCTTCCCCCCCCAAGTAAATTGATCTGAACTTGAGTGCTACTTGTGATATGTATATTCTGAAAATATGTGCAAATATGGACCACTTTTGTGCATAATTATATAAAGTAGCAGTCACTCACGTAATTTTAGATTTTATCACCGTAGGCATCTATATACTGACCAAACTTCATGGCCTTCTTTTCAGACAAAAGTTTAGGGGCAAAAATAGACATTTCTAGGGTACAATTCATCTGTTTTAACTTAGAATTCTATTTTAGGATAAGACAAACCACTTTCACAAATGCTGTATTATTTTTCACCCACAGATTGCAGTAACAGCCAAGTAAGCTCTTGGGAGGCCTAAAAATAGAAGTATCTCGTGCGCTTTGCGTAGTCTTCAGTACTGAAATGCCTGAGACTGACCACAAGGAGCCAATAGGTCTCGTTGCATCTTCTACAAGTAGTTTTTGAATGTCATTTGAGACAACTCAGAGTGCAGGAGTTACAAACCTAGCAGTTGTGACCTCTCCCATGACCTATACAAGAGCTCTGAGAGGCTGATGGGACAGCTGGAGGCCAAGTAAGATACCCAAGGTAGTGTCAAGTAGAAGTATATTTAAACAGCAGAAACTTATCTGATGACAGATCAGGCGAAAACCTTTTCATCCAAACCCTTCTGATTCACCTCTATTTTTAAATATCACTGAATGGGAGAGTAATGCTTATGTGATCAGTGCATGACTTGTTCACTAGAAAAATGTTAGTTTTTTCTAGTGAATGATTCCATACCTTTGTTTTCTTGGGAATGTTTGGACTATTTAGTTAGAATCATGTATCTAAATTCCACTTAAATTATGTAAAACCATCTTATATCTTAACTGAATTTATTTTATTCAGTATTTCTTGAGGCATAAAAATATGAATTTCTTATGTAATACGTAGCATCATTTTAGGTAGGATGAAATTATCATGAAAGAGGGTGGATTCTATTGATGAGAATAAAATGCCTGCAGTAGAAATCATTCCATGGATTCAAATTTTACTGTATACTCTGTAAGTTGGATTCTGAGGGACTGATTTTTAAGATATTTTGAAATATTATGGGAACAAAAACTCAAAAATTAAACAAGAAATTGTCATGCTAAAAAGTTTTATTGTTCTGTTAAGTATTTTAGGATCTTTTTAACTGAGAATGAAATACACATCTATGATATAATGGGAACTTTTTAATGCATGTCATTGTCTTTTACATGCTAACTTGTATATTTAAAATACTGAATTCTGTTATCACAAAATATAGTGGTAAATCAGTGATGAATAGCTACATGAATTCACCTCCTTAATACTACAGCTATTTTGAATTTCCCTAAAGCCTAAAAACTAAAAAGCACCCACTGTGATCATCTAATTTAATCAAGAGTATAACTAGATCAGTGTATAAATGTATAAATTCCTATTTACTGGATTCTTCTATCTATTAGAAAGCCCACCGCTCCTTACAAGGAAGATAAAATTCCAGAAAAGCAACCCATCATGGGCTACAGCGGTGTACATTGGTGAAAAAAAAAAATAATCAGAGAAAAGACACAACTTCCTCAGGGAATCTGAAGATTCCCAAGCCAGAACTACAAATAAACCACACAACATCCCGAAAGAACTTTAATGAGGGTGCAAGGACTGAATGTTTTATCACATCAGTTGAAATCTGCTGTAAAGTTAGAATCCAACATTTTGGGAAAATATCAGAAAAGCAAATAAAATAAGCCGTGTCATCTGCCAGTACTTCCCACAGTAACAGCAGAGGGATGGAAGGAAAACACTGACTAAAATCTAAAGCCAAGAATAGCTGCTGAGAAACAAATTAAGCAGTGCTTTAATTGACTTTATTAATCATTTTCTTTATTACTTAGGCCACTTATTTCATTAAACTTCTACTTAAAACAATGTGAAGGGACAGAATGCTTCTTATTACCTCATAGTTACAAATTCTTTGTTGAACCTCTATTTAAGTGCTATTTGTTCGTTTATAAGGATAAGTAGTGTCTTGTGGATGATTTATAAAAATTACCACATTCATACATATACACATGTAAATATTTGTGTGTATAAAAACAAAATGGAAGCTGTGACTCAGGTTAGGAATAAGACTATGAGAGCATTCTTCTCTATGATATTTGCATTGTCCACAAGGTGTTCTGCATTAAAAATGAAGGAATCTAAGTTTATGTAACAGGGCCTTATCTTAAGGTTTCTATGCTTACTAGCTCTATTTTCATCCACTTATGTACATGGCAGCAGAAAATATTCAGTACTTTGGATGCCTGTTTCCATCCTCTAGATATTATCTTTCATGATATTTTTGCTCTTTGTTCTAGTGCAGTTTTGACCTCTTTTCCAGTGATATCTCATTGCTCTGATACAAGAATTACACCTCTGGCCATTTTCTCCTAAGCATCACTCAGATGGCTATTCTTTCCTGAAATGACCACAAAGTATCCTACAAATGATGTAAGCTACGTAAATGTTTCTTTCAATCTTCTGGCTCTCCTTGTGGATAAATAATAAGATGAAGAAAATCTCCATCTTTATTTTGTGATCAAAAGACTACTAGGTAATATAAAACTGGATATGCATACTGCCTTCTGTCTCAGTCAATTTCTGAATTCATAGGTATTTAAAATCAAAAATTACTTTCAAGTTCTCCACCTGTTTTCCTGCTTTTACCTCTTTATCAGTTGATTCTCATTCTAATCTCATCATTACTATTTATAAATATGTTTATGTCCCTTTTTTTTCTTAAATTGGTAAAGACTTTAGTCATTTCATCGAAGTGTAACACTACTGGTGATCAATAGTGGTGCATAAAGCTATTGGTAATCAATAAACTAGGTGTGAGGTAATTTGGTTTTGGCAAGGATTAATAGAGAATCGGAAAATAATCTCTATATAATTGTCAGTTATGTTTCCCAAATGATTTGACTTCCTTCTCAGCAGAGAAATTAAAAACAAGCCCTAGGATACACCATGTGCTGTATGAAGCTGCCTTTTTTACAGACTGTTTTAGCAGATTTTTTTTTTCTATGCATATATTTGATATGTATATATATACAAAAATATCTACATAGTATGCTTGTAGTATCTATATTATGTAATTCCACAAATTTTTGTAACAGAGCATCAAATTCCAACACTCTTATTCATATTGATTACTGACTTTCTTGGCAAGTATTTACAAGTAAACTACATCAACATATTTAATTCTAGCATAATTTACTCTCAGAATATACAGAAACTTCATGTCACCATCTTTCTTGTCATCATCACAAACACCATACTCATTACTTAAGCCATAAACACGTCAAACACACCAAAAATATTTCCTTTGGGAAAAAAAAAAAAGCAAAAAAAGAAAGCATGTCAAAATAGCACTTTAGCAGACACAGTATTCAAAAGAAGAAATGTTTAAGATCCATCAATACATCAGTACCTCTGGACACCAAAACCCAACAATTTTCCTTTTAAATTATTACCAGATTTAATATTCATTTATTTTTTCATTGTCATAGTAAAACACATACTGATAACAAAACTACCTGCCATCCTGCATACATATTCTTCTTTAGGCTAAGTCCTGTAGAAAACTTTATCAAAGCATTTGAAATTGAAGACAAAGAAGTAGTTTTTCAAATATCCTCCCAACTGTCCATCTGTAATATGAGAAATTTTAAATAGTTTTATTATTTTAATAACCTATATTATTTCCATTTTCTACTGCATATTTTACTATGTAGTTTTTCTATAGATGACAATAGTATTGTTCTATGTAATCATACTGCCTTGAAAAAAAATCACTTAATTTATGATAAAAACAAAGCAACTTAGCCATCTGGAAGAGTACAGAAAAACGACCATTTCAAACTGAAATATTAAGATATAGAAATAATAAGAAGTAGAAGAATTAGTAGTCCTTCATTAATCTGTTGTGACAGCTGACAGTTTATTTTCACAGGGGTTGCCAAAGAAAGTATCAGTAACATCAGACTGATAGCTATCTCAGTTTCACTTCAGAAAAAAAAAAAAAAAGAAAACAAAAAAAACAAACAAAAAAAACCTGATGATTTATTAGAATGATGAAAGCTATAAGGGAGAGAGAAAAGAGAATCTTCAAAAATGTAAATCACAGGAATCGCCATAAAACAAATATGACTGCGACCCGTTATGAAATTAGGTTTATTTTTGTGCTAATCACTTCCAAAAACGTAGGAATAGTTTTAAAGCTCACACAGGCATGTGTAACTTCCAATTTTTTTTAGTGAAACAGCTCACCATCACAGGCAACTGAATGGGAGCACAGAAGACCTTTGGGGAACAGAGTGGCATCTAGTAGTAAAGCTCAGACTAATGCGGAAAAACAGTTAGAGATGAATGTTTTATTTAGGGGAGACATGAGAGAGAAAAAGAGAGACACAAAGGAGTAAAGAAATGGGGAAAAGGGATAGTAGAGGTGCACAGTTCTGGTCCTGGAGATGCCCAGAGTCCCTGCTGAGTAGTCTTGTGTTTGACCACTGCAGATTGAAACCTAAATAAGCAATAAAACCAAATCTGTTCTTCTTTTTATTCTCTGAGAAGCAAACCTGCCTGGAGGGTCAGGTGGACCAGGGGAAGACGCTAGCAGGAATGTACATAGGTGTTTGGATCAAGCACACCGGTATTGTACTGCTGCCTGTTATAGTCCTGACTGCCTCAGCAGCTATTTATCACTTCCTAGCACAATTTATCCCTTGAAGACAAAAGCAATGTTAGCTTTGCATGTTATTTGGCATGCTTTCCAAATTGAAGCTACCTGAATTATTTAGAACTATTCAGCATATTTCCAAGATGGATTTCGCCTTTTTGAAAGCTTAGCAGAGAACAAAAGGATACATCAAATGTTGACAGCGTGGTCTGGTGCTTTTGACACAGGTGAATGCTCTTTTTTGTGCGTATGTGTAATTTTCCACTGCACAATACCAAATCGACTGTGTTGAATGGTTTTGTATAACAAGACTAATTGTTACTATTTTGGTAAAGCAAAAATGTATGGTGCTTATTTGCAGAATAAATGTGAAATAAAAGAGTGGGAACATTTTTTTTGCCTCTTCTCTTTGCTACCAATGAATAGTCTATGACTAAGACAACGAGAGAGATATTTCTTCTTGGCTTTTTTCAGGGAAAACTAACAATGGTAGTATTCCCAATCTCAGTGTAATTCTACAATTAACATTAAATAATTACATGGTATTCATTTAGTTGTTGTGATTCACTAGTCTTTAAATGCTACACAATAAAGAAGTAGGCAGAAAATTATACTTGCTATTGTAGGAGATTAAAATTTCTACTCCACTGCCTCTTTCAAAATTCACCAATTTATTTCGTCAAATCAGTTTCATTCAATTAAACCAGTAACAATCAAGCATCTACACTGAGATCTTCAGTGAGATGATTTTATAAGTCTGTTTCCAAACATAACACAGTTATGACTGACCCGTGCAATGTTTATTCATATTTATCCGCATCAAATTTTAGATTTTACTAATTAATGAATAAAAAAACCCATAAACTAGAGTTACTGTCAGTAAATTCAAATATTTACTTTGTAATTGTGTTTACTTCAGTATTCTATCTTTTGGATGGTATATGTAATACAAAAGAAGGCCTATTCTTCAAGATTTTTTTTCTCATTCTTCTTCCTACATCTGTTTCAAAGTGAAAGTTCATGAACTTTCCAGGGTGTGATACATTTGGACATTACATTGCAAATAACTACAGACTTTAGACAACTTAATTATGCAAATATGATGGTATGACAGTTTTAAAACTACTGCTCATGTTTTACAGATTTCACATGACACATATTTCTAAATTTTTTGTGTAGTCCTCAAGGAAACTTTCAGCAGCAAAATCTTTAGGAAATCATAAGAAACCCTCCTACGGTTTGTGTGTCAGTAACTTTCAGTAACAGCTTAATTTTGATCATTTCCCACAATATTTAATCATGAAAATGAAAATCTATTTTAGTATACGGCACCAGGACTTTAGATCCTATGATCTGTATGAAACTGCAGAAGAATAATAAATTCCCAAACACATTTAGCACCCCAGCATAAGAAAAGTAATAGCAAGAAAGAGGCATAAAAAATGATACAATACTGGTCTATGGCATATGGAGACAATCTAACACCTCTACAGTCAACACAAAAATGAAGTAGCCTGAATAGCCACCGAGAGCCTCTGAGGACTTACTGATATGGACAAAAATACAAAATATGGAGATGAGGATATCAAAAAATCCAGACCCATCACTTGCTGATTTTGAGGATAAGGGTAATAGAAACTAATGCAAAGGAACAAATAGATGTTCCATCTGACAACCGCTGTAAAGAGAGTCGAGATCATAGTAGCTGTTGAAATAGTTTATAATTGATGTGATGGAAAAGGAGGGATTGGCCAAATGATAGATTCATGGAAATGAGATCTATTTTGAGGATTATAAAATTTCACTTGTGAATATCAAACAGATTTTAAATCATACACTGAGTATTGCATTTTGCTCAAAATTAACATTATGTTCAGTACCTAAAACCCACAGCCACAGTTAATTTAACCTAAATCCTGAAATCCAAGGAGTAGATCCAAAAACACCCTCCCAGGAATAGTCTATCTGACCTAAATGATCCAGTAAGAGTTATCCTGCTTTTAGCACATTTGACAACATATTATCCTTCTATTAAGTTTTTAATTTCTTGTATTTTCCCCCAGAGTTGTTCTTGTCCACCTTTTTCCATTGCTTCCTTCTTCAATTCCTCCACAACAGAAGCAGAACAAGATCCATAGATCCCACACATGTATATCCCTATTCCACACTTAGTTCAGTTTACCAAATATCTTCATGGAATCTCTTTTGTTGAGAAGTAGGAAAATCAAGCAGAGACAGTACAAGAGAGATCACACTTTCAAGTGGAAGTCCTCACTTTCTGACCATCAGTCTATGCATATAAAGGTTAGGTACACAATATTTTCAGAAGACACATCTGTGAATAAACCTAGTTCTACTGGGTACTAAAAATCATGGACTTGGTAAAAGTGCTTATAGGAGGTAATAGTCTCATCCACAGTTTCATCCACTGTTCCACCAGTTGTGAATGCACTTTTTAAAAATTGTCTAAATGAATAACAATCGTTTCTCCTCAGTGTTTAGCTTAAAGGTTGCTGTTTCTATTTTAAATCTGAAGAAGGGCTTGCATGCCCAAACCTTCTTGTCTTTTTCCCAGCTATACTATTAGTCTAATTAAAAAAAAGAAAGAAAGAAAGAAAAAGCACTTCTCCCCCACATCCTTTCTCATTAGCTAATAGAAACACTTTCACTTCTATTTTAGAATTAATCATAAATTAAAACTCAATGCCAAACACCAAGATGCGTAGCTAAATCCATCTGTTGCTTTTTGCTTAAATGTACACCAGCAGGTATCAAACCCACACTGGACATGCTAAATTCTTATTTTAGAATAACATTTTGTATCTAAGAGTTCTCTGTGTGATTCTAGAACCGTTTTAGAGGTACCGAGGTTATTTAACTCATTGTTATAGCCGCATATGTTTTCAAGAATTCAAACTTCATCCTGGTCCCCTAACATTACAAGTGTCTGTATGGAAGTGGGGATATGGCACAGGGACTTCTGTTAACAGTATCAAGAGGAAAAACAGGATATCCTACTCTGGAAACCTTAACACATAAGCAGGCAACTAAATTGCACCTGCTGTGCCTGCATGTATTTACTATTCAAGATGATTGATGTTGAAGTTCTAATGACGATTCTCCCCAGACTCGGAAGAGCTAAACTGGTAAGATCTCCAATTACTAAGCTGAGAAACTAGAAAACAAACCTGCACACTTGTAGATAATTGCAATCGGACATACACATTAGGGCATTACAAAATTAAACTGAGTTTTTAGTTTTCATGTTCACCAAGCAAATTGCAGATAAAGTTTGATAAGGTCTCTATCTATCTAGCAAACTACTTCACAAATTCACACAGAATCACAGAAACTACAAGGTTGGGAGGGAACTCTAGAGATCATCTGGTCCAACCTTCCCGCTCCAGCAGGCACACCTAGAGCAGGTAGCACAGGGTGGCATCTAGGCCGGTTTTGAAGGCCTCCAGAAAAGGACACTCCACAAACTCCCTGGGTAGCCTGTTCCACTGCTCTGTCACCTTTACAGTAAAGAAGTTCCCCCTCACCTGCAGGTGGAACCTCTTGTGCTTCAGCTTACACCCATTCCCCCTTGTCCTATC
>JAUBOD010000297.1:117694-146475 GCA_032353885.1 Nothura maculosa
GACTAGGATTGGATCCAGCCACACCCAGACTCCTCTCAGAAGGAGCCTGGAAAGCAAGGGGGTCCAATCTGAACCTCATAACCTAACGGGAGGGTATCCCAAGATAATCGTGTATTATCTTGTGCCTCCATGCAGTGAATAAGTGATCTTGCTGTAGAATCTCCTGAAATCATTATTATACGAATAAAACATATTGTTAGTTCTCTATTGGAGTGAAGTGCATATTTGTCACTTGCCCCCGCTGCCACTCCTTCCGCCACAGGGAGACAGTGTCAAAGGCCTTGCTGAATTCAAGGCAGACAACATCCACGGCTCTTCCCTTTGTCCAGCCATCCAGTAATCCTATTATAGAAGGCTATGAGGTTCATCAGACATGACTTCCCCTTGGTGAATCCATGCTGATTGCTCCTCAACACTTTCTTCTCCTTCATAAGCTTGGAGATTCTGTCTAGGATGAGCTGCTCCATCACCTTTCCAGGGATAGAAGTGAGGCTGACCGGCCTGTAATTGCCCGACTTCTCCCTCTCGCCCTTTTTGAAGACTGGAGTGACATTGGGTCTCTTCCAGTCCTCGGGCACCTCCCCTGCTCTCCAGGACCTCTCAAAGATGACGGAGCAATAACCTCGGCCAATTCTCTCAGCACTCTTAGGTGCATCCCACCTAGGCCCATAGATTTCTGGGTGGCCAAGTCACCTAGGTGATCCCTAACCCAATTTTCTCAACCAGCGGAAGGTCTTCTTCTACCTCATTTATTTCTCTTCCACTTGAGCCCTGCAGTTCATGGCGAGTGGCCTTAGCAGTAAAGACAAAGGCAAAGAAGGCATTTAGTAACTCTGCCTTCTCGGCATCCTCCGTCACCAAGGCCCCCTCCCCATTCCGCAGCCCACTAACATTTTCCCCCGTCTTCCTCTTGCTGCTAATGTATTTATAGAAACTCTTCCTGTTGCCCCTGACAGCCCTCGCCAATTCTAATTCCACCTGGGCTTTGGCCTTCCTCATTTCGCATCTGCATTCCCTGGTGATGCACCTATATTCTTCCCATGTGGCCTGCCCCTTCTTCCACAGGCTGTACACTCTTTTTTTCTCGTTAACTTTGCCTAGGAGCTCCTTGCTCATCCACACAGGTTTCCTGCCCCGCTTACTCGATTTCTTTTTTGTGGGAATACACTGATCCTGAACTTGGAGGAAGCGGTGCTTGAATATTAGCCAACTCTCCTGGACTTCCTTTCCTTCTAGGACTCTAACCTAGGGACTGCTGCAAGGAGCTCCCTGAAGAGGTTAAAGTCGGTTCTCTTAAAGTCCAGGGTAGCTATCCTACTTCTCACCCCGTTTCCTCCATGCCGGATCATGAATTCCAACATCTTGTGGTCACTGCAGCCCAGACATTTCCCTCAACCCTCACATTATCCACTAGACCATCTTGGTTTGTTAGGATCAGGTATAGCAGCACCCCTCCCCTTGTTGGCTCATCAACCACCTGTGTCAAGAAGTTATCTGCAATGTTCTCCTCCTGGCCTGTCTGTTCCTGGCTATGTGATTTTCCCAACAGATATCAGGGTGGTTGAAGTCCTCCAGGAGGACCAGGGCCTGTGATCAGGAGGCTTCTTGCAGCTGCCCACAGAAGGCTTTGTCCACTTCCTCATCCTGGTCAGGAGGCCTGTAGTAAACTCCCACCACCGTGTCGCCCTTGTTGGCTTGCCCATTTATCCTCACCCACAGGCTCTCTACTAACGTTCCATCCTGTCCTACACTGAGCTCTATGCATTCCACTTGCTCTCTCACATAAAGGGCAACTCTGCCACCTCGCCTTCCTGCCCTGTCCCTCTTGAAAAGCCTGTAGCTTTTCATGGCCACATTCCAATCATGGGAGCTGTCCCACCATGTCTCAGTAATTGCAATGAGATCATGGCCCTGTAACCGCACGTGCAACTCCAATTCCTCTTGTTTATTCTCCATGCTGCGTGAGTTTAGGTAGAGGCATTTAAGTGGGGTTCCCAAGGTGCCTCTCTTCCTTGTTGGGAGAGCTGCAGCCTGACTCTGCGGGCTTTCAGAAGTTTTTGTATTTTGCCCTTTGGCCTCTTTAGTCCTAGAGGGCCCTTCACAAGCCACAGCACCAGACCGCTGTGGATGATGTGATGGGCCATCAGCCACCATCTCATCTGCCACCCAACGGATATCCCCTCCTGCCTTGAATCTAGTTTAAAGCCCTCTTGATAAGCCCAGCTAGCTCCTGACCCAGTCCCCTCTTCCCTCTTGGAGAAAGATGGGTGCCATCATGCCTGGTGCTCCATAAGACTTCCTGTTATCAAAGAAGCCAAAGTTATGGCAATGACACCAGCTGTGGAGCCATGCGTTGATGGACTGTACCCTATGATTTCTTTCTGTATTGCCATCAGCGCTGGAAAGAATCGAACAGAAGATGATCTGGGCACCTGTGCCCCTGATTGTCCGCCCCAACTCCATGAAGTCTCCTTTGATGGCCCGGAGGCTACGCGTTGCCGCTTCCTCCGCACCCACATGTAGGCCCATCAATGGGTAATAATAGTTCGTGGGTCGGCCCAGTCTGAGAAGTCGCCTGGTGACATGCCTAGTCTGGGCCCCAGGAAGACAACGGACTTCTCTTGAGAGAGGGTCGGGCCTAGCAATCAGTCCCTCTGTTCCCTGAATCTGGGAATCGCCCACAACAATGACCCTCCTGTGCTGCCTCCTGTCCACAGTGACAACCTGTGCAGTTGGCCTTTCTGACTGCCATACCTTTCTTGGGGGGGAGGGACCCACTCCCTCACCCTCCACTGGCTGCCCTACCTCCTTCAGGGCGTCATACCTGTTTGCCAGGGCCACCCTGTAGGTTAAGATGGGATGAGGTTTCACCTTGCCACCGCATGCCTGGACTTTTATCCACCCATTTCTCTGCTCTTTACCATCTTCATGTGTTGGCGTGGGGATGGGAGTTGTACCAACCTGTTGCTGAGCCCTCCCTGGTGCCTGCCCCCATTTCACTCTGACCTAGACATTCCCCTTAACTTTTCTACCTCATCTTTTAGCATAGCTACCATGTGGAGCAGGTCCTCCACCTGGTCACACCTCACACAGGTGCCCTCCTCAGCGCCATCTATAGAAGTGTGGGGCTGCTGCACTCCTTGCAGCCCGACACCTGGACAGCTGCATGCTTGAGCAGCCGCTCAGTGTGGGTGCCTATCTCCTTCTTAGCGGGTGCTAAGGCAACCCTGCGGCAGGTGATTACCATGCTGGGTGCGCCGGGCAGCTCCTCGCTGCCCTCCCTGCCTGCACAAACTGCCGCGCCGCGGCCTGCTGAGGCGCTACACTCTGGTTGCGCCCGGGGGCGGCTCTTGTAGGCGGGGGCTCGGGCCGCCTTACCCCGCCGACTCCGCCCTCGCTGCGCCTACGCCGCCTGGGGCTGGGTGTTCCTCGCTTGCCCTGCTCAGGTGCGTTGCAGTACGCGGTTTGGGGCTGCCGGTTTAACTCCTCTCGGGTAGGTCTCATGGTGTGAGACTCCGTTTCAAAGCCGTCACCTACAAGGATGAGCTAGAAAGGTGGAATATTGGAAGGTGGAATACTTGGAAAACTAGCTCTGTTGTGTATAAGTAGAAATGTGCTCCTACAGCAGATTATTGCTAATGAAAAAGGTTTGCATTCTGTCATAATACTTGCCCTTACATCTGTAATTTGTGAGAGAGGATCACTATTTTACCTCAATACCACAAGATTGGCTTACCTAAACCTACACTGGATTGCAGGCTATGCTTCCACAGAAAAAGTGAGCCTGTCAGAACAATCGTTTTCTTTATCAGTGCATTGAAAAATCAGGTAAACAAAAACAAATAAAAACTGTACCATCTTCCCTCAGCTTCCTAAGCTTCTCCCTAAAATCTCGGGCACAGCTGACACTGAGGCTGTAGAAGCCTTCCTTCAGAAAGAATCCAGTCTTGCTGAAAGGTAGAGAGAATTGATCAGGACCTCAAGGCACCAAATAAACTCATAGTCAAAAAATCTTTGAACTTATTTCCTATCTGAATTTTGTTTGTTTTACTTTTTTTTTAGAGCTACTTTTCACTTGGTCTTGTCTTTTAGATTAAAGAATTCTTCATCACCAGCGTTGTTATGTAAGTACAGTTTTATCAGGATTAATGCATTTAATCTTCATAAACTAAATATTTGAGCTTTTGATGAGTATTATGGCAATTTAAAACTCTACTAGATGTTTCACTTAAAAAAACATCCTTCTATTTTTCAAAGCTTTTTTAAAGTAACAGATTCTATATTTTAGTAGGTGATCTTAATATAAATTTGCCTCAGGAATAATATTTCTCTTTTTTCTAATGGTGAAGACTGGGTATAATAATTCATTTCTGCAAATTAAGTGAGAAAGAGGGAGCAGTTGAGTGAAATTAAGTGAGAAAAAGAGAAAGTATAAATTAAGTGAGAAAGAGAGAGCTCCAGGAGAACAAGAAAAGGCAAAGTTTGGCCAAGTAGCACTTTTTGTGCACACCCATTACTACCTCTCTGGTAAATATAAAAAGACTTGAAACATCTGTTTGTCAACAAAAGATTCCTATTTTATTTAGAGTTCTCACTGGAACTATAGAAATACTGGCACCTGAGAAAACAAAATCTTTCTTCCTTATTTTACTTTAAAAAATCAAATAGTAGAATTAAAAAGACTCCCAAGTTTGAATACTTTTCAAAGATAAGTTTTTTTTTTAAGGAAATTGATTGGATTTTTCAAAGTCAAGTCACATTTCACATAGTGTTTAAGAATGAGGATTGGGATACCTGTTCAAATCCTGATCTTTGTATAAAATATTTGTGACACACTGAACTGTAAAATAAATATGGACTGTAACAATAAAAAGCTAGTGAAAAGAAGGCTTAAAGTGTCAACACAATTCTGCCAAACACTAGACATGGATGATGAAATCTTGCGCAGATGACATCAAAGGGAAGGTCACAGGAGCATCTGATTTGAGTTTGATGGCAAGCCGAAAGGTTTTCAAAGCAATCTAAAGAAAATGAGATGCTAAACCAAGTATATGCACGCTAATAACTTCACACATGAACTCTCACTTTTATTTTAATTAAAGTAAGTTAAAATAACTTTTTTTTTCCAGCCAGAAATGTGTAAAGGAAGAGTTAACGATAATGATTTTTTAGGGTTTCAACTTTGATGGTGGAAATTCTGAACATACATTTTTGTAAATTTTTGAAAATGTCCTCATACAAAACTTAAATTCAGATTCAATGCTTCTAAAATCTAAATTTTTGAAAAGAAAAAGGAGAAATAAATTTGGAGTTCTCAGAAAATTTTTTCATTGGGAAAAATGCATTCATTTGAAAGATTTCAAATTCTTGGTTGAAATATTTTCTGAAATATTTAGGGTCAAGGTACTCTTCAGCTATTTCATACTAAAGATCAAATGAAAATCATCAGTTAATTTTTCTTTAGAAATAAAACTTTTTTATGAATGCTTTGTAAGTTTACATAAAAAATACATTCAGGTGAGATTAACATGCACAGGAATATCAAAAGGAAGAAAGTATGTACAATAAGTTCAGCATAAAATTCAAAAGTATCTTTAGAAGGGGAAGCAGCAGGAATATAGCTTTAACACTGAGATTCAATAATGATTTTTTATCCTAATTTCAAGGGACTTTTTAATATTTTTAGTATTCTTGTAATTTCTATACACTCTAATAATATGATCAGGTTATTAGCCTTATAGTAATTATTCACAATTCCTTATCTGAATATTTTTGGAGAGATTAAATATATATAGTTCTAAGAAAATTTCAAGAGATGTATTGTTGCCATGATTTATTGATAGTCTATTGTAAAATAATATTCTGCTCCTGAACAGTTACAGTCTCTCGTTCCATAAAATTACTAGTTGGGAAAATCTAGCTTTCAAGGATAGATTTTATTGGAATTGGATTTGTATTCTGAATAATAATATTTATAAAGCAAATCTTTTATATTTGTTTCTTTCCTTTTTTTTTTTTTTTTTTAAGGTCATGAACTCATGAGCTCAGATCAAACTCTATTCTTGGATTTATAAGCCTGATATATTAAAGGAAGATGCTTCTGATGCTTTTTTATTCCAGCAGTGACCTTAACCTCTCACTATAATTATTGTACAAGTCAGATTCACAAGACACTCACTCAGAGTACTTCTCAGTATAGGCAATATACACTTGATTTCTAGGCAACTGTCATCACAGCTAAAACAAGATACAATAATCTAAAGTTAAGATAATCACTTTTTTTTTATTGTGGATATTAGGAAAAAACTCTTTATTGAATTAGAAGCCATGGTTAACATTAGAGTTTTGGAAATCGTGGAAGGAAAGGATGCTAAAGCAATATATCTTCCTTGTATAGTGCATGATTTTCACTATTATTTATTTTATGCATGTTTTCCTGATTTCCTTTCCACTTTTATGGATTAACTATTTGTAAAGGCTAGGATATAGTGAGTAATAACTGTTCATTTTTCCTAATATGACTTCAGAATGAAAAAAAGGCAAAGATAATAATTCAACATTTGCTGCTAATTTCTTTAAATTCATGGATAGTTAATAAAGGGTGAAAAGCACTTTGAGAGGGACAAAGAGACTAGCTATACACTTAAGAGTCAACTTAAGTCAACTTAAGAGTTCTTATATTAGGTGACATTTTGCCTCATCTGAAGATGAGTAAAAATTTGTTACTGAAAATATTTAGAATCTTCTGCATAATATGACATCTAGTATATATTTATATGTATGTAGAGGTGTGATACAAATAATATATATGTCTGTATAGCATATAATTATAAAAATATGTTTATGTACATATTCTAAAATGTCTGCATTATTCCAATGGATCTTTATTAAATACTTGTAAAAAGGTTGAATCCCTCAGGTATAGAAAACAATTTTGTCACCCACCTTTAATTTAGAAGATGAATTTTAAATTTAAATTTTAATATTTTATCTAACTTAACCTAAAAAAAAGAAAAAAGAATCTCCATGATAGTGTCTATAAGAACTGAAAATTTTAGAATAAAAAATATATATCTTTTAATCTAATAAAATTCATATACATGAATTCTAATCTGTTGAGTTCAAAATGGGAGCCAGTATAATTTTTAGCTGCTTTATTTCCCTGTGTTTCTACAGCTTCTTTTTCTGATTTGGCCTCACTGCTGCTATCTGGGAGTGAGACCCAAATGGGAATTATATATAGTTCAGCAACATCTTGGCTTGAGAACAGCGTATGGTCAGCCTCCTGCTCTCACCTGAGAGATTCACTAATTCACTGAGCACTGACTTGGTCACTGCCCACAAATGAGATGATATACGTTTCACTTTTATTTAGATAACAGACATGATACAGAAGCCATTCTGAGGCTAAATCCAAATAAATTAATACAGTAATTTAACTACACAGCAAATTAGGAGAAAAAAAAAACACACGGCTTCTCAGTCAAAGAATTTTCTGACCTATTACTTCACTGCTGCTTGACAAAATAGTGTGTTGTAGATTAAATCTCAATTCTAGTAAACATATAACAATTCTTGGACGACAAAAAGCTGATACATTGCTTCTACATTGTTGGATGGATAACAGCAGCTGACTCAATTGCACAGAGTGAATGCGAAGAAAAAAAAAGGGTAAACTCAAAAGACCTTGCTCATTGGATCCAAAGACAATAAAATATCATAGAAAAGAATTGTAATATGATAAATTGCTAAAACTCAGCTGTAATTTTGGATCTGTCCTTCTTGAACTTTTTTTCTGCCTAAATGCAGTTTATTCCAAAAATCTTTATCCTTTTGATCAGAGTAGAACAAACATAACTATTTATTTTTATTAATAATTTACATGGAAATTTATTTCCAATTTTTTTCCTCAGAAGGATGTTAAAAACCTTTCTCTCCAGTCCCATCAGTTCCAATACCCTGAGGACAATCAGCAGATTATGCAGCTACATGTTATGACTGATGTTGAATGGCTCAACTTTGAACTCAAAGGCTTGAATTTAGGCCTTCTATTTTATAGGCTTGTATATTGAGGGGCCTCTCCATCAAAAGGCCCTCCTACTAAAGGATTGGTCTAAACTGTTATTTTTCCTCACACAAAAAAGCTGACATTTCAGCAATTCAGCTTTAGTCAACAGCTCACCAGTGAGCTCTAAAGAATTCCCCTATTCAGTTTTTCACTTTTGACTGCATAAGCCTCCTTATAGCTTCTGCCTTTTTTCCTGGAACACACTTTCCTGACTGTATATTTAGCAACGAAATCATGGAGTACTGCTTAATTTGTGAAGGCATATATCATAGACTATTTCTAACCGCATTTTCAAGACATTAATTTGAAGCGGTGAATATAATCTTAAAAAAAAAGCACATTGCTTTAAATTAAAAAAACATAAATTATTCTTCATACATTTAATCAAAATGTCAGTATAGTTTGTGATTATTCTTCCTTTAGAAAATCACCTTGCTGATATTTTTCAAGCAATCCTTTTTTTTTTTTACTTTTAAACTTTTTGTTTTGATATTTTCCTCAAGCATTTCAGATTCTATTTTTCTCATCATAAATGAGCAGGAAATATATCCTTGTTAATATCAGGCAGAGGACAATATTCTAGAATAGAAGAGCTCAGTGCATAATTTCTTCATACCATGAAATCAGTGTAGATTCCTATTATGTCCTATGCAGTAATCACATAACCAAACTTCCTTTAAAGATTATAACTTACTCAAAACTTATTCCTCTTCACTCATTTTCTAGAAGTTGAAGTCATAAGATGATCAATTTACCTTTAATGGAAACTAGGCCATAGTTAAAATTCATAGGATTTTAATGGGCCAAAACAATAAACCAAGACAATTAAAGCCAAATAAAAGCGTATATTATAATGTCATGAAGGAATAATTTCTTTTTATCACTCTTAATGAATTTGTTATTTGTTAAAACGATAAATATTGCATAAATATATGTTTCATACATAAATAGTATAGAGGCAAGTATTTTATATCTAGTTCTTTATCTGAATAAAGAAAAATGTCAGCTTTTGCTCACTGTACTGTACAGCTAGTTTCACCTGGATTATAGGCACAAAGAGCAGATGTTTGGTTTATAAGAAGGATGTAATGCCATGCCATTGCAAAAATAGGGCAGCTTAAGAAAATGACAGCAGTACCATTCTGTTAGCTTACACTAATAAGAGCTGGCAATGTAACAGTGTATGTCATTATAAGCTGTCATCATGAAAAATTATGAGACACCATCTTGCCAGAGCTGTTACATTTACTGAGGTCCTTACTATTTAAGTTATTAATTTGCTAATGAAAGGGAACGAAGCAAAGACAAATCAGAGCAGTCTTCTAGTGTGTCCTTTAAAAAGGAGGTTTTTCTCTATGATTTTCCATGTCTTAGGTGTGTATGTTCTGTATAGTGTATACAGTAGGCAAAAGGACTACAAAAGTTTTAATTTTAGAATATTTCATACTAAAAATAAAATTTCCATGGGATCGGAGGTCTCCTTTGTTGTATTCAAGGCAATGTTGCTCACAAAGACAAAATGAGATACTTATATGTTAACTGCAGAACCAGACGAAATTTAGAAATACCATAATAGGAATCTACGTGAGCTAATGAGTCCTGTTGCAAAGGGCTCCTGAGATCGGGCCATTTTAACCACCATGACATGTAGATGTATCTACATGTCGGTAGATACTCACTCATTCACTTGGTGATAACGTTGATATTTGTAAATCACTGCTACACACCAATTTCTCAAATAGTCAACAGAGAACAGAAACAAATTCAGAGTAAGAATGCAGAAATATGTTCTACTTCAGTAGTGACTGTAGTTTCATCTAAAGTCTGGCTTTAGTTCCATGTTTTAAAAGTGCCAACTCTTGATCCATAATTATTTCCTTCTATGGGTGAAAATTGCACTAAAACACATAAAAATGTGTTGTCATCTGTCTTGCTCTATTTTAATTCTAATCTGGAATCTATATAAGGTAAGAAAAAAAAAATCGGAGGTCTTAATACTGTGTTTATCCAAGCAATGAATACTTATTAAGATATACTTATTCCTAGTCTCCCCATGGTTAAGTAAAAAAAAAAAAAAAAGAAAAGAAAAAAGAATCACATTTTCTCCCAATTAAAAAAATGTAGCTTGCTTGCTCACTACAGTAAACAGAAAAAAGACACAGTGCTGGGTAAATGAAGCTCATTCCTTCCCGATTAAAAAAACAGGGTCCATCTGAAAGATAGCTGGAATGATAGCTAAAGCTTAGTGTTGTTATGAATACTTGTGCGTCAGTGTCAGACATTTAAAAGGATTTTTTTTTTGCCTATTATAAAATGTAGATAGATAGCCAAGAATCTTACTACGTCATGCGTAGTAGAATCCTTACACATGACTTTGTGAAAAGGGGCTAACAGAAGTGTGAAGAAAAAGCATGTGCACCTACATCATGAAGAGAAAATAGAAAAAGACACAATTTGATGTGTAGGACTGAAAGATACTATTCAGTGTACTGAGACTTAAAAATGCTACATAGACATGTTTCCTGTGAAAATTTTATATGGAAAAAGAGTAAGCTTGAAAAGCACATTATTCATAAAAAATCCGTATATAATAAGACTATTCTGTAATTTATTAATGTTCATCCCACGACATTGATTATTTTCATTATCATTATTAGACTAAGATGAAAACCAATTGTGTTCATCTCTAATTTATGGATTGAAAGTATGACAAAGTCTATACATGATTTCAGTTTTAAGAAAATAAAGGAATTAGAGACTACTCTAATTTATTTTTACCTGAATTAAAATGAATATAAACATAGGTGTCTACTTCTCAACCGTAAATCCTATTATGTTTTTTTTTCCTGTCAATAGAAACATTCATCTGAAGTATTTAAAATGTTTTTGTTAGACTGTACTCTAGAAGTGACTATTTTCAGTCTTTTGATTATAAGGAGAGTTCACACAAATAGCTCATAGGAAATGTTCACACTACACAATACTACGTGATTAACCATGTATATCTATGATCACCTTAAACAGCATAGGACTTATTTGAAATCAATATAAAACTGAGCAACTGGAGTAAAGTCCTACTGGAAACTGGTATTTCCTAATGTAACCACTAAAGAGAAGCCAAGATATATTAGGTTATCTCAACTGTTAGTAAATAATTTTATCTATACATTTTTAAAACATATTAATAAATGTGTCCTGTCCCTAAATGGAATTAGACATTGAGAAGCACTTATCTTGAGATTTTCCAATTTATAAAATTGAAATGTATAAGAAAATAATGGTCCATATTAATGGCAAAATATTTTTAATATTAGGATATTAAAATAATTTATTCTAAATGAAACAGAATTAACTGTCTTATGTTTGAACCAATAATGTATGAGAGGCAGCAAATTTTCTTAAGAATGTAGACAAGTCTTAGGTCCAGATCTTGACATAAAAGAAAGACAAAAGAAATAATAAAGTTAGAGACGGACTCATCTTTGATTTAGATCTGCACTGTGGAGACTTCCTTTTGAAATATGTGACTGGAATATTAAGGGAATATTTATGGCAGGCATTATTAAAATAATATTTTTTATAAAAATTTTTTTTTCTTACAGTTAGCTTAATATCACCCTGTTTCACACACATCACTTTTTTTTTACTTTTTGTTTGCTTTGAGTTTTTGTTTGCATTTTTGTTTTCCTTTCTTTCCTTCCTTCTTTCTCCAGTTTATTTCTGATTAACTTCTCTCTGAATATACCACTCAGTCATAATAATAGGATCAGCTAGCTGAGTTTCCCCAGAGAAAAAAGTGATGCAACATCTAAACTCCACACAGTAGCCTCTTTAACTGACAGAGGTACCAAATACTCCTGGGACTTTCCTACAAACCTATTAGGAAGACGGGGCAGATGGGAAAGAATTAAGAGTACAGACATTTCTCTTCTCCTAGTGCTCTGTAGACCCAATAGAACATATTTTGGCCTTCTGTAGCCTAAGACATCATCCATAACTCCTCTCTCCATGATAGAAGTCAGTAACATAAAAAGCAGAGCTCATGTAACCAAAAGGAATAGTTGGGCATGCATCCGTAAGAAACCAGAAACTACCAACATATGACCACTGAGGCTACACAGCATATTTCTTAAAATAAAGCAACAATTAATCCAAAATGTTTATTTGGGTACAGGGAAGAATTCACCCAGTAATATCTTCTGGTCTTGGAAGTGTTCCTCGTGTCTCCTGTCCTGCTTTACACTTACTCTTCATATGAACATTCTTGTCTGGAGAATATGAAATGAGAACTGGAAGGAAATTAAGTGGAAACATTCTGAGATTTCAAAAAGTTCCACAAGAGAGTGGGAACAGCACTTAGCTATAGAAATTCAGGAGTAGGAATATTTCTGTTGTGGTCTGTTGTGAATTTTCAATTCATCCTGACATTTCCAAACACTTAGGCATTTTGAGTCTATTTGACATTTTGCATTTTAGAGGACTTGGTTTAGGTACACCTTTGCTTATGTTATCTATCATCCAAATATTTCTGTGAGAAAGGACATAGTAGTGTTTTATATATAACAATGCCAAGAGGATGAGATACAGTTAGAGCTGAAAAAGAAAAGAAAAGAAAAAGGAAACCAAAGAAAAAAAAGAAAAAAAAATGTTTGCTATATTGAGACAAGGACAGGAAAGCATGACAGGAATAGGGATTTCTTAAAGACTAATGTGATACTCAGGAGGAGGCATGGTTAGAAGATGTTGAATAATAGTGTTGCACAAATAAACAAGGCAGTTAAGGTCATTGGAAAGAGAGAAGAGCATGGAGTTATTTCGTAGTGAGAAATGGAAGAAGAAGAATGAGATAAATACAGAGTTTTTCAGATAATAACATATCTACTATTGCCTATGTAGTGATATTCCAGAAACTGAACTGACATGCACCACCTATATACAGGTGGCATCACTGATTCTTTTATATATGTTGTGGGATGACAATATATTTTGTATAGCGTTCTGACAGCTGCAATCGCTCATCAGGTTAGCTTGGTTGGATTTTTCTTTTGTTCAGATCCCTTAACAGCTTCAAATAGCTTGTTTATAGAACAGTGACTATGTTGTCAAGGGAACATTCATTCAGTGCCAAAAAGCAATCCCAAAACAGTTGTCTTCTGAACCACATGATTTTGCTTCAAGCTTAGGAAAGGTAAAATTAATATCCAGATTTCTTTATAACCATCGTTACTTTCTATATTTCTCTTTTTTTTCCTACTTTTTTTCTTCCTAAAGGTAAAAGTTTAATATATTTGGTTCTGCAAGGCCATAGAAATGCACTTTGCTCCACTGTGAAGGAGACTGTCCCCCTGAGAGCAGCACTCACTTTTAGCATGCAAGGATATGAGATACTGGACTGTAAAACTGTGACATTTTTATGTATAGAAATGTTATTTTAGGCCATTTAGAGACATTTCTTTGGCTCCCTGGGGGCATAATACAGTCAGACTAAGATTCAAAAATAGATCCAATTAAATTTTTTAGCAAGTCAAACATTTGCAATTTCTTTGCTTTTACTAAGAAAATCCAATAGCAGGCTGTAAATGTACATGTGGGAAATTAGCATCTCTTTTGAACTAAAGTAAAAAGGAACAAGAAAGTAAATCAAAAAAATGAACTTTCCAAATTCCAAATGAATTCCAAATGTCAGAGTAAATATAATTCTTAAAGCCCTTTGGTTTAGACTAAAAACAAGTAAACAAACAAACAAACAGTGATGACAAAACTATGCTTTCTTCTGCCTCAGTCAAAAATCCGTTACCAAAAAATACTCCAATGTAGGTGGTTTCTCACAAGTCAGCCTAGCTAGTAAGAACTGACGATAAGACCCCAAAGACTATTTAAGGGCTTGAAAATAAAAATTTAGGAATATATCCATACCTTTGGATATATATGGAATATATCCATACCCTTGCTATGAAAGAAACAAGCAAATACTTGTTCAGCAGTTTCTTAATCCTTCTATAAAACTCCTTATATTTCCCCACTGTTTAATCTAAATTTGAATAATCTATTTATAGTATCTTCCTTCTGCTGTGCCAAGCATAATATTCTCTAAATTGAATGAAATTCAAGGATCTAAGCACTCTAACTCCAGAAGTCAGTTGACTTCCTTTAAGTAAACCTAATGTACAGAAACAGAAACATAACAGCTTGTTATAAAATCTGGTAGCGATGGAAACCACCTCACTTTTTCTACAGCAGGTTGGCTTCCCACAAAACACAGGATAAAGATCTGAGAATCTCTAAGATCTGAAGAGAAACAAATTTTTGTTTCGGTTACTATATATCTGGCTCATATAATCACCAGATTAAAGGCATTTCTAGTTAGGGAGTATTTTTCAGGATTTGTGTTGAAGTTCAGCTGTGAGGCAGAAACACAGAGCATGCAGGAGAAAGGAGTGAAACTGATATTAAGGTGTCCAGAGTGTTCAGCACTATAGAATGCTGGACTCTGGGCCTTCTTCATTTTGTGCATTTGATCTCAATTAAAAACAATGATTGGATAATATATATCTAATAATAATTAAAAAACAAAGATAAGACAATCAGATAATCCTGAAATCTTTAAACCAGACACAAAAGATTTTCTAAATCTGTAGAACAAAGATTCTTCTAACATTTTTCTTCCTGGTTTGTAAATCCTACACTTTCTGTACAGTGGCTCATTTTCAATTGATGGAGTAAAGTATGCTCTTATCAAAAAGAATCTATCCTTGGAAAATGGAAAGTGTTTTTAGCTTGAAGAGAACCTGGCATGCAGATACCTATTCTCTATTCATTTATTCCTACCCTCTGGATTGTTACTTAAAACACAAAAGAAAACACTATCACAGTCTTTTAAAAGATACACTTAGGTATTTCTAACTAGTCTTTCGGGGAAGATTCTAGTTTATATCTCTCAAGAGGAAGCAGGAGGAAAACCTGTATTTCTGTTTATCTTAGTGTTTGCTTCGCAGCATAAGATTTCCATCTCTGTCTCTTTTGGTACTAACACTAGTATTGTACTAATACACTAGTATTCTACTAATATCTGCTACTAATATGTGCTCTTAGTGTTAAAGATAATTGTGGTAATATCTCTGGAGGTCTTCAAAACCTGCCTGGATAGCACCCTGTGCCACATGCTCTAGGTGTGCCTGCTTGAGCGGGAAAGTTGGACTAGATGATCTCTAGAGGTCCCTTCCAACCTTGAAGATTCTGTGATTCTGTGATATGCTATCTGAAACCTAAAAGAAATGTAGAAATTACTTAAGATGAGCCACCACTGTAAATTGTAAAACACTAATAACTCCTGTATTCAATTTAATCAAGTATAAAATCTAGATACAATGCAAGAGGTTGAAGGACTGGTACGATAGTCTAATGATTATGCTAGAATTTATACTGTAGTTATAATTGTGCTGCAAGATAGAACGTGGAATAATAGCCTGAACAAACAAGTGAACAAACTCTAACATTTGAATTATTCTTCACTGCAGAAAAAAATAGGTACAAACCAACTATATGTGTGTGTGTATATATATATATAAAAGCTATATATATATTTAAATGTTACTTCTTAGTGCTTCTAACAGGTATTTGGTAGCTATGGGACACATCTTAATTTTTGTGATGTATTGTATTTCTGATAATTGTTCTGTTTCTCTATCCTCCTGCAATTTATAACAGACTTATTTTGCAGTCTCTCAGAGGAAAAGAAGAAAAACACCAATAAATTAGAGATTTCAAATTCTTTGAAACTTTTACAAAATAAACTAGTAAGGTAATATATCCATCTTTAGATGCATAAAAATCTAAACATGAATTTCTTTTACTTCGTGTGCGATATATTCTTTCCCCTTTAGGCTATAAAATCCTATTGAGATCAATAGCAAACTTCGTAAGATTTAGCTCAGGTCCTTTTTATGAACATTATAGCAGTAAGATTTTATGATGCTATCACAAAAGTTAATAAAAGCAATTTCTGAACTTATATCCACGAATGATCCCAAACCCACCATCTGATCCATGAGAAAGCAGTAGTCAAGTCACCAGACATGAATCTTGCTTATTATCTTCTTTTAGCACAGACATCGGCCTATACAGTAAGACAGATATGTACCTCATGCAAATAACTGTAGATCAGAGAAATGCAGTGTAGCAAAGTCAATTATACCTGCTGAGAATTTGACTACATAACTTCTTGTTATTTTAGTATAAGACAGGGTAAGAATATATTCACTTAAAATAATTTATTATTCTGGCTAAGCTGCTGCTGTACATGACAGATTAAATTCATTTTGGGCTAACTTGTTTATTGGTAGAGAAAGATGTCTTTTGGGGGAACAAACATGGATTTTGACAGTACATTGATTAATTATTTGATGCATAAACTGATGACAATGGGAATAACAAAGTCTTAGCTGATGTGGCACTCTCTCAAGTGCTTGTCTTGTTAACAGGGTTAATAGGTCATGCTTTCTTTTGTCTCATATTAGAGGTCATAGCACACACAGGTGTAGAACTACAGGATCATTGTTGTTGCTACTCATTTCCCAAGGAAAGTGTTCCTCTTGTGCTGACTTCCTTCAGACTCGCTTTGTTCTTTAGCTTATTCCCTTGTGAAATGAAAATTGGTCTTGCAAGCACCAGCAAGCCACTCTCGTGTGACATGAATTCTAACAGTTCCCTCCTCGGGCAGTCTTCATAGTTTACAGAGTCTCTCACTTTAATTCAAATAATCTGTTCAAGAGCCAGAAGTGCTGGTTGACACTTCTGTTTACACCTTTATCTATTTCAGGAATTCATCCATGCTATGTGATTTTAAAATATATATTCAAAGCAGGATGTATCAAGGAGAGCAATGTGTTCAGAATGTTGCAACAAATTGCCAGAAAAAGTTCTGCTCTTCTTGAGTTGTCTGCAGACTCTCTTCACTACTTCAGGCTTGGTCACACTCACTAATGTACTCTTTTTTCAAAGTCAGAGCATCCTGGCTTTACTGTGCAGAGAAGAGTTCTTTTTTTTGTGCTTTTCAAGGCAAAGCTATCATACAACAAACCATGAGAAGGATACTTTTACCTTGTTGGCCTTTCTCATTGCAGAAATGTACAGTTTTCATAATTTAACTTTTTATGAACAAACTGGCCTAAAGTCCATGACAAACATTAAAGTCCCCATAAAGTCCTTCACAAACATTTAAATATATTAAATAGTAGTACTTGTACTGTTGGTTGTTGTTTTAGAATTGATTACTTGGCCTGTATTCACATACAGATTTATCCCCATTGGCACTGTTTTGTGCAGTACGTGTCATCACACATCACTTATTGAGGTCATAAATTTCACAGCCTCCACCACTGAGACTGAAATAGAATCTATCCTTGACGTGTCCTACCAGGAAGAAGGTCTCTATTCTTTCAGAAAGATATGTGAATGCTTTAGGAAAAAAATGCAAGAATCTGCCCAATAATAAAAAAAAAATTATTAAATAACATAATGATCTGGAAATATTTGAAATAGGTTCCCATCTTGCATAGAGAGAGCCAGAATGCTTGTGATTAAAACTAGTCAAGTAGTACTTATGAATCCACTACTTAAATTATTTAGTACTTTTATGAACAAGTTACTTCTAAAGTCTGTGATTGCCTTTTCTTTTTAAAAATTCAAATATCATGATTATAGAAGTTGTGTTGTGGATTGCTCATCAACTTTCCACCAATTGATTATTTGAGATAATTGTAGTCTTATTTGAGGTTTAAGATAGACCCCTGAAATTTCTTATTTATAGCAAACAACAAGCAATGGACAGCAAAGAGCTTATGGAAAAGTAAAACTAAAAAATAAAAATAGAACAAGTTCATAAATTAAATATTTGCCAGTTTTAGGACATCAGATAATAATTTGAATATTCATGACTACTCTGATTCAACAGACTTGCATACATATTAACAGATATTATTTTCTTATACACTTTGGTAGTTTTTAACATCCATGGATAGATTCCAGAGATTATTTTGTTTCTCCTATGTATGTAAGTTTATGTGTCAATATCTTTTTTTTACTTTTATTCTGTTTCCTTTCAAATTTCTCTTATCACTAGAAGATGGTTTCCTTTTTGCTTTAATCTAAAATCACCTTTTTTTTAAAAAAAACTTATCAACTTTCTAAGTATTGAGGTTCACAATTCCTTTGTTCAGGTTAGGATAGAAAAAAAATCTATTTGACCCACCCAGCAATTTTATCATCAAAAAGTATAATAGCTGTCTAGACATTGACCTTCATTTATTTTTTGTTTTGCTTTGTTTTCATGTGAGTAAGATTACTTTCCAAGGCACTTAACATTTTCTTCCCACTATGGACATATGAATGTACTTTCTCCAGAAGGAATTAGCTGTCAAGTAATGAAAGTTGAAATAACAGTAAATATCAGCTCGGAAAAATCCTTAAAATAGTTGGATGAATGCATACAATATGCTAACATGGGAAAGTGACGAAAGATAAAACAATTTTGTCCCCTTTGGAGTTCATGGCAGGAAGTGACAGCAAATAGCTCTCAGACAGGCAAATAAAATTTTTCCTCTTGCAACAATAATGACTTGTATAAACTTAAAGGAATTATGTGAATATTAACTCCTGAATACAGGGCAACAAAGAAAACTGAAAGAGATTGATGGAAAAATAAATCATACTCAGGCTTGTTTTATTAGTTTGTTTGTAAGGTAAATCATACTCTGGAGACAAGAGAAGAAGCCTGGAGAGAGGAAGACACTCTGGGTGGAGGAAGATTCGGTTAGAGAACACTTAGGTAAACTTGATACCCATATATCCATGGACCCTGATGTGATGCACCTGAGAGTGCTGTGTGAGCTGGTAAATGTTATTGCTAAGCCATTCTCCATCATCTTCAAAAGGTCCTGAAGAACAGAGCAGGTGCCAAAGGACTGGATGAAAGCCAGTCACTTTAGTCTTCAAAAATGGCAAGGAGGACCCAGGCAACTAGGTCAGCCTACCGGCTAGTCAACTTCACCTCCATCCCTGGAAAAATGATGGAACTGCTCATCCTGGATGTTGTCTCTAAACATGTGGAGGACGAGAATGTGATCAATAGTAGTTAGCATGGATTCACCAAGAGGAAAGCATGCTTAACTAATCTGAGAGCCTTCTATGATTTAATGATTGATTGGATAAATAAGTGGAGAGCAGTGGATATCATCTATCTGGACTTCACCAAGGCTTTTAACACCATCCCTTATAGCATCCTTTTGGATAAGCTCTGGAGGTGTGGATTAGAGGAGTGGACAATGAGGTGGATTGAGAACTGGATGGCTCTGGATGGCAGAGCTCAGAGGGACATGGAACTACTGGAGAGAGTCCAGCGCAGAGCCTGTAATATCTGCCCTATGAGCAAAGAGAACTGGGACTGTTCAGCCTGAAGAAGAGAAGGCTGAGAGGGGACCTGATCAGTGTGTATAAATATCTTAACAGAGAGAGTGAGGAGGATGGGACCATCCTCTTTTCAGTGATGGCCAGTGATAGGACTACAAAAAATGGCCACAAATTAAATTATCAAAAGTTCCACAGGAACTTAAGGAAAAATTTCTTGACAGTTAGGGTGACAGAGTAATGGAACAGGTTGTCCAGAGAGGTTGTGGAGTCTCCTTCTCTGGAGACCTTCAAAACCCGCTTGGATGCAGTCCTGTGCCACATGTTCTAGGTGACCCTGCGTGCACAGTTAGGTTGGACTAGATGACCTCTGAAGGTCTCTTCCAAACCTTAACAATTCTATGATTCTGTGACAATTGTTTATCATGGAGAGACATTGACCAGCTGTCACTCTTCCCTCTCTCATTTATCAGTTTGTTTGGCTTTCTAAATAACATGATTTGCTGCACACTATGTTATCCAATCTATTCTCTAAACAGCATTGCTGGTATATAAACCCTAAAATGAGAATCCTAAATTTGGTCTGCAAATGCAAGGTGGCATTGTTTGGGTCCCTTGTGGGTCCACTCGGCTATGTCACGGGGACAGGTCTGACTAGTAAGGACTAGCATACTTTCTTTCCCATCTTTCTCAATTGCATGAGGGAAATTGGCTAAGTGAAAGGATTTTTTTTTTCATATAAAAGACTTGTTTTATCAAATAAAACCTGATTCTAGAAACAGAGGATGAGTAAAGTCTGAGTGACTTCCTGGAGGAGCTTTGCAGGACAATCTCAGCAATGAAGTTAATAATTAAAATTTATAGCTTTTTTAGTTTCATACATTACCTGATAAGTAAAGAAAGAAAACCCCCGCAGTATTGTTTCATGTTGTCTATTTATTGCATATATTGATGAGGATCATATCTTATTATCTGAAGTATCCTGCTCTGGATTCTTATTCAGATGTTGCCAGGGTAGTTATCAGGGCAGTTGTCCAAGGAATGAGATTTTGCAGCCCATGACACAAAATGTTTTGTATTCAGGTAATCTGAAGAAAGGACAAGACTGCAGCAACATGAACAGAAAATAAGGATCAAACTGGCTGTGCCCTTTCCCATATTTGAGCATCAATATTTGATGTGGTGTGACTACTAATCTCTTTTAATATAACTTGGCCAAATAAAGATGAGAGCAAAATTTAAGGCATGTCATTTTGAATGAATTTCTCCCTTTACCATCCTGAGTGCTGAAAAACAAGCAATAAGCTCCATTTCACAGAAGACAATCTTTGATGACACTGAAGTTTTTACTAATTGAGGATTTAATAGTTAAGTGGTGTGGCAGTAGCATTTATAACAACAATCTAGTCTTAAGATTCAATTACTATTATTTAATTAAATTATTTTTTAAAAGAAGTACTTATCTTCTACATACTACTGGATTAGTAGCTAGATTTCAGACTTCCAGGCCAGTTATAATACTTAGCCAAGAAAAAAAAAAAAAAAAAAGACCCCGTGGAAAGTAAACTGCTAAATTAAAAAAAAAATCACATCTGCAATGTAGAAATATATCTTTATATGAAGAAATGCTCTAATCACATTAAATGATACTCGATGATCCCAAGATCAAGATTCACTTGGAAGAACTGGCAAGAGGCTACTTGAAGGGATCCTAGTGGGAAATCATTAGAGACTTTGGAAAGTGATGAAGAGTGATAAAAATAATTTGCATTCAGTCCTTCTGCCTCAGAGGAATAGAGCTACACTTGCAGTGAATGAGTAATATGCTGATTAACATGAGCAGTAGCTACATTATCAAAACTATTCACTTTAAATAAGTGTTAGGAATATCTCTTCTTTGAGCAGACAAACCTTCAGTGTTCTCTTGTCACAGTGATATGAGATTCTGATAATTTCACTTTTCCCAGTCAGAATGCTTCTAAAAATTTTTTTCTTCCCAGACAGCTTATAAACATAAACAGCCTTCTTCTCCAGACTCAACAATCTGAAATCATTATTCATGCTAACATTAATTCTGCTTAATATTTTTTTTCTGCTCATTATTGAACATCAGTTGAAAGTTTTCCATTGTTTTCCTCTCCTAATAGAGTTTTGCTGTTAGGACTATCATCACCCGTGATTCATCCCCCTCCATTCATAGAAGTCTCTCCTCTATTATTTTATTATTTTCTAGTTTTTCAAGAAGAATTGATCTCTCCAAATCGCTAGAAATCCAGAGCACAGGTATCTTTCACTTTCTAAATTACATCTTGCTTTAAGGAAAGAAATACATCCAGACTATTAGTTTATGATTTATATTCATCTGATTTAGTGAAATCTCCTATTCCTTCCATCAATAATTAGATATAGGGGAGAGATAAAAGGACCAGCCTCTCCTGCTGCAACAACTAACTGGAATATAAATATTTTTTAAATTTAAAGATAAGGAATTATTTAGACCTAAGGTCATAATGTGTTAAATGGGTGACTACCCATCAGCATACATTGTGTTATTTGACTTTTGCAGAAAGTTTAAATAATCTATGGGAATTCAAATAAATTAAAAATTTAGTGACTGATTGAGGTAAAGAAAGGCATAGAGTACCTGAAAGTTAAATAATAATAATAACAATAATAATAATGTATCATAGTTGTTTGTTTCCCTATTCACAAACACTTTTCTTCAGATTGGCAATACACAAAATGGATGCATTTACAAATGTTTACAGCTTTCATTATCTGCATGTGAATTACATTTAATTACTATAAGTACATACCTATCTGATAGGAACTTGGTAAATGTTTAGATATGGTTAAAACTCAAGATGATATATAGGCTAAAAGTACTCCGTCTTGGCTGATACTGACCCATCTATTAGTGTATTTTCAGAGATAAATCATTTTAAAATAGTTGAAGGACCATAAGAACTGCAAAGTAATTGCATTTGAAAGCTAAGCATCAAAGCTTCCCAGTGATGTATAACCTGGTAATACATTTTTGTTTTGATGCTTGCCATATCTTCCTCTTTTATCAATCTTATTTCATCCTCATTTTTACAAAGGAGTGACATATATGTGTGCCACTGTGTGACACTAAAAGACATTTATGACCCAAGACACCATTTTTTTTCAGACAAGTTGTACAGTACAAAAGCTGAAGAAATTCAAGAATGAGGAGGCAGATTTTCTCTAGGAATGGATCAAGATAATGAAAACTTCCATGATATCAGAGCATGTGAGTGTGGGTTATCACTGGGACAAAGCCAATTCAAGACCTAGTGGGTCTTGACCCTGAAATCTCTTGTTCATACAGACTCTTTCCTATTATTATTCATAGCAGTGCAGCTCTGCATCCAATTGCACAACATAATCCCAGCATGGGAAGTATACTTGGACTGGTATTGACATGTATTTTATTAGCGTTCTACTCCTTGAGCACAAAAAGATGCTAAAAAAAAATCTGAACTTTTCCAACCTCATTGGAATAGCCTTGTGAATTGAAAAGAATTATAGTAATCAGTATGAATCAACTATGAAGTGTTATTTTCATCAGAAATACTACCGAGTTCATGTTGTAGACTTAAGTTAAAATCCACCTAATCTAAGCTTGGTATCAAAGCTAAAGAAAATCATTGGATCAGGAAAGAGAATCTGTCACCTCCAAAGGGCTACTCATCTAATCTGTTCAAGATAAGATAAATCAGCCTCTGGAGGTACTTATTTTCTCTTCACAATCATGTGATGCTCTCTGCCAAATTCAAATGAAATGCAGAATTTTAAGTTTTGCCTAGGTAAATTAGGGGAGATAAATTTCCATTTTATCAAGTTTATCCCAAGTTACTATATTTTTCCTGTGTATTAAAAAAATGGTTCAAGAACATTTTTCTTCTTTCATCTAACAGAAGGCTAACTCTGCCTTCTTTCCTCTTCACAAAAATGTGGAAATGGTATTTAATAATGCATTTAAAGATAATGCATAAAGATAACTTAATAATGCATTTAAAGATAATTTAAAGATAATTTCTGGTAAATAAAAATATGAAAGTTTTTTTCAAAACTTAAATTTTGCCTGTCTCAATTTCTGAATGCTTACTTTTACAATGTTTTTTTTTCTTTTTTCTTTTTGCAATTATACTAAAAATGGCTTGATGAAAAAAACATGTTCCTACAATTATGTTTTTTTCCTTATTGTAATTTGTGGGTTTTAATACTCTATTGATTATGAAAACTTCTTATGAAGCTGAGCTTACATATTATATATATATTTATGTTTTAGAACTTATTGTTGTAATTTACATATCAAATATATAATATATAAATATAAATTGATTTATAATATATTTATATTATATATACAACATATAGATATTAAATATAGGAATTTAAATATTTTTACATGATATTATGTGTAAAGTTTAATCATATCTACTGAAGAAAAACATCAATAGAGTTCTCAAATCCTATAATAAGCCTTTGGAATTTTTGTTAAAAGAAAATACCTTTTTTATTGCAAAAACGATAGATATAATAAAGACTGGGTGGAATGAGCAAAAGAGCATTGTTTACAAAAAACATTATTTTTTTTCAGTCAATCATAAGTTTGACCCACAAGGCAGACTAATTTTGAAGAAACCTATTAGATACAGAAATAATAAGACTTTGCACTTGAAGTGGAAACAATTCAATCCTCTTCACAGATTTAGCAAAAATATACTGAACAAAAATATATTTTGAAGACAGCAATGATCATTTGTTCTCAGAGAAAAAATAAGATAGAATTATTAGTAAGGGAAAAAATGTCTGCCTAACAAATATTCAGAAAACCAGAAAAGAAAGAAGGCGAACTGCAAGGAGGTAGTGATGTGACTTATATTATACAAACCATCGGAATATCATATATTTTTTATTTTATGACAGAATCTACAGATTAAGCCTACATGAGGGGCTTGTAGCATGCACAGTATAAATATGCACTGAATGTTCCTGTTGTAAGGCTTTATAATCTGAACAGGAGAAAGTAAGAGTTATCACATTGTTCAGGGAAAGGTTGGTACTTATGTAAGAGGACCCTGAAACATCTTAGCATACCTGGCCTAACAGAATGAAGACTGATACGCCTTATTTCTATATTGAGGTGTAAATTCTGGAAATGAGACAAGCAATTTCTTCTGAAGGCCAACAACCTGTAAGAGTACATTCACTCAGAGAGTTAAGATAAGATTTCCTGAGCACATATGAGTTTCTGGAATAGATTTCCAGGGGCAAAAGAGATGGAGAAATCTAACTTATACTCCATTTATCTTGGATTTGTAAGTCTAAGAGCTCTTTTTTAGACTAAAACTACGCTCTCTTAAGCTCCCAGAACTGTTTCTGTATTTTACATTAACCAATTATGGAATAAAACAGAGAAGTAGTCAGTGAAGGAGGGGTGTATACACAGATTTCCCCCACCCATCCTTGCCACCGTGAAACAGATTTTTCCATCACAGTCCTTAAATACCTCTAAAACTATGACCTGTACTGCATATGGCACCTCTTCAGAAAGATGAGTCACCAAGCAGTCCTACTCAGTATATTTCGGACCTGGTAGGTAGTATCCTGACCACAGGAAAAAAAAAAAAAAAAGAATTTACTAAAATAAAAATAAATGTTCATATGTTCATCACTCCTGTCTTGTAAGAAGAATGATTCTTTGATATTTAGTGTATGCTATCTATGAGTACCAATAATGCAAAGTATTCCAGAGAGTTTACCAGAGGAATTCGTATTAAGGATTATATACTTAGCTTCCAAACTGTTTCCAAAGGACATCCAAACCAAACTGCAGGATTCATCTCACCTAAATTTATGTGTCTTATGTTAGACATTTAGTCTAAGATAATTCCCTGCAAAACATATATGTACTTATGAATATGTACCCATGCATCAAGTTCCCACTCCAGGGAGTAGCAAAGGCCAAACTTTTCCTTCTGACTGATGCCTGCTTGTCTGGTGAAGACTTGAAGACTTTTGCCCATTTTGTGAAGGTAGTTGCTATTTGGGGTGAGGCCTCCCCAGAGCCAAGTACAAGGAAATGATCACTTCCCTGGTCCTACTGGCTATACTGTTCTTGATACAAGGCAAGTTGTTGTTCACCTTTTTGGCCACTTGGCCAGGCTGCTGGCTCATGTTTAGCTGGCTGTTGACCAACACCTCAGATCCTCTTCTGCCACACAGCTCTGCAGGTACTCTGCCTCAAGCCTCTAGCATTCCATGAGGTTGTTGTGACTGATGTGCAAGACCCACTGGTCTTGTTGAACGTCATACATTTGTCTTGGCCCATCTATCCAATCTGTTCAGGTCCCTTTGCAAAGTGATTTTACCCTCAAGCAGATGAATTCTTTTCTAGTTGTTTTCTAGTCACCATTATTATGGTTCATTCATTTTACAGTGCTTTCCATGAAAAGAATTGCATAAAAATAAAAATAACTTCTGCATTTTAAAAGATTGAGTTATGAAGGCTTTGTATGCAAAATCTCCTCTCGAGAGTCTCCATCTCTGGAGATCTTCAAAACTCACTTGGACACAATACAAGGCCACATGCTATAGGTGACCCTGAGTGTGCAAGGGGGTTGGACTAGATGATCTGTAAAGGTCCCTTCTACTTTTAAGAATTCTTTGATTCTATGAAAATATCTGTCTGAAATCATCATTACCAGCCTTTATGAGTATGAATTAGGTATGGAGCTGTGCATCCGTCCCCCCTGCTTCTTCTGCCCCCCTCCCCCCAAAAAAAACAAACAAACAAAAAAAACCTTTAGTTTCAAAAGAAGTCATTCTTCATTGTTCATTTCATATATTTTGACATCAATGTCCAGGCTAAAATCTGAAAGGAATCAAGTAAATAAAGAAAGAGATAAACACATAGTCAGATAGTGAAAAATGCATACACATATAAGCATATAAGGACATATAAAATTCTCATATGACAAAAATATACTGTGCCCAGAGATACATCCATATACCGTGAGGCTTAACCACTGACATATTCAAAACTTCTGAAGACTACCTTGTAATCTTAGATAGAGTAATAGAAATTGTTTTTATAGAGCAAGTGTTAGATATCGAACTGTTGTAAAAATGTGAACTGATATTATGCTAGAAGTTTCTACTTAAAGGTAAGACCTGTTGATGATCAGCTGAAGAACCATGAACTTGAATTTTTGTTTTCATAGTAAAGTTCATCCTCCTTGTGTTTTTACGATGCTCAGAGTTTCTATATATCAACCTAAGTCTTCTGTTATAATTCTGTATACTTCTCAAATTGTCATTGTTAGCAAATTTTCCAAACACCTTTTTTTTTTTTTGGTGTGTGTGTGTGTGTGTGTGTGTGTGTGTGTGTTTGTGTGTGTAAAGGACACTTATGGAAATATTTTAGACATTAGACTCAAAATCAATTCTTTGCAAAGACAGTTGATTGTTGGCATAGATAATCTTTCTGCACCACAATCTTCTATTTAGCATTTTCAGATAGAGTTTGCCTTTGAACTTGCTCTTTCTTTACATCATAAATCCCCCACAATTAAGATTAGTAAATCTCTGGCTTCTTTGGTATAACTAGCAGTTTCTTATCTAGAAGCACCATGCATTATTTAAGCTCTGATAGCTGACATCAGCAGAATTTTATTAATCTAAAACAAATTACATTTTGAAGAAAGTAGTCAGAACAATCTAGCAGTCTTTGTTAGACTCATAATGTTTTTAAAACCATTACCCACTTCCCTTCTTTTATTTAATTTCACTTTTCTTAAAAAAGCAAGCAAACAAAAACTCTAATATGAAGTCAGATACATAGGTTTGGCCAGAAGGCTTTTTCTTCTCTTTCAGATACACTCAATGTATTTGATGCTTTTATGTGATAACCTTGAACTTGAGATTTATTAAAATGATGATTATACTGGATCTGAAATATCTTTTTGTTGTTGTTGTTATTTCAGGATATGTGAGTGTAGAATACCAGATCTCTGAATCTAATTGGATTAAGCTCTTAATTATTCCCTCTTATCTGGGACCTTACATTAAATGGAGTAAATATAATCATACTGCTTAGGATTTCTTCATTATGCGGTTGCACATAGACATCATTATAGATATTTCCCTTCCCTCTGGACAGACAGAGATAGACAGAAGATAAGACATCTATCTATAAATACAGCCACAGGAAAGAAAGAAATGTAAGGAAAAGAGCAATGCTGGCATGAATATGCCAAGAGTAAATTTGAGTTGCAAATTAGAAGCAGATTCCTAAATTGTTGAGCTAAATGGTACCCTAGAAATAGTTAACAATGTTCTTTGCTGTGGAATTCAAAAAGCAAGCAGCTTTTAAAATGTAGTTCACACATTTTAAGACAAGGCTTTTATTTTATGGTGAAACTGAGAGTTGGTTAGATTCACTGACTCTGTCGACACTATTGAAGAAAATCCAACAAAAATGAGATCAGATATTGCAGCTTTTCAAAACTGGTAAACTCAAAAAGATCTATTGCAATCATTTGATGTTAAGGCTACACAAGGAAACAAGATGGGATTCAGACGAAGATTCTTTACCCATCATAGAAGTATTTTGTAAAATACTAAGGATTCATAAATCTGGTATTTTTGAAAAAAACACAAAATTTCCTTTTCTAGTGTATTGTGAATAATAAACTGGAATAATAAATTGTCAATTCTGTCTAAAAAAGTTACTGAAATGGTATTCTTTCAGCTTCTTTCAGGAAAGAAGACATCCTCCACCCACTTTTTTTTTTGGCAATAATAATTACTAATTTTGAGAGTGTTACAAGCTGAGGTGATTATCTTATCAAATATGTTTGCTACTATATAGTCATTCTTACTCAGAGAATCACATGAACCTCATAACAATTTAAAACTGACCATACTTCTGTACCTTTCATTCCTGCAAACTCCCTAGACTGTACAGGATTATAAAACAGCAGGAAAAGTATAAGTCCCATTTGGTTTAATCAGTGTACAGCTTCTTATCAGTACTTATATATTTCTAAATGTATTTCTAAATATAATTAAAAATAGCTAAAGCCAGGATTTGAAGGATTTAGAAGAGGAAAAAAAATGAACAAGGAATACTTGCTAAGAATGTCTTCTGGATGCTGGAGAAAGAAAGGAAGGAAAGGAAGGAAAAGAAGGAAGGAAAAGAAAAAGGGAGAGTGGGAAGGAAGGAAGGAAGGAAGGAAGGAAGGAAGGAAGGAAGGAAGGAAGGAAGGAAGGAAGGAAG
>JAUBOD010000297.1:168261-188151 GCA_032353885.1 Nothura maculosa
GCTGGAGCGGGAAGGTTGGACTAGATGATCTCTAGAGGTCCCTTCCAACCTTATAGATTCTGTGATTCTGTGATTCATTGTCGAGCAATACTTCAACATGTACATGCTGACTACTTTATAGCTTGGGTATATAAATTTAGAAATGTTAAAACTTCTTTAGTGAACTCTATTCATAAAACAAAAGGCAAATAAGAGATATCTATTGCAGCTTACTCCACATTTCTGAATTAATCTGAGTTAAATCTTCTTACATGCATCACAAATAAATTCTAATGTCAAAACTTTGAAAACAACTGTGATATCTTACTCCATTTCTTCTTCTCAATGGCAGTACTGAGGTAATACTTGGAAAGCTAGTGGCCACATGAAGAACATTTTCACATATACCTGTGATTAAGGGGAAAGATAAGACAGAGATTAAAGAACTAAGAACTTTTATTTGTTTCTGTTTTTTTCTTTTAATTTTCTTTAGATGTATTTTGCTCATGCTTTTGAAAATGGAATTTGTAACAATCATAGATGTATTTTTTTCTTTAATAATCTGTGATTGGTATAAATTCCATAATTGATTGGCATATCTATTTAGCAAAGCTACCTTAGTTGAATTGTAAGTGCTGTTTCAAAAAAAAAAAGAAAAAGAAAAGAAAAAAGGGAGAAAAAAAAGGAAGAAAAGGGAAAAAAAGATCAAGCCAGTTTCAATACCTACATGCATGATCAGTACTAAAGTACTAAATGATGAATGCCGTTGTATGTCACAGAATCACAGAATATTCAAGGTGGGAAGGGACCTTGAGAGATCATCTAGTCCAACCTTCCTGCTCTAGCAGGCATGTGGCACAGGGTGGCATCCAGGCGGGTTTTGAAGACCTCTAGAGAGGAGACTCCACAACCTCCTTGGGTAGCCTGTTCCACCGCTCTGTCACACTCACAGGAAAGAAGTTTCAGCTTATGCCCATTTCCTCTTGTCCTATTGCTGGCCACCAATGAGAAGAGCCTGTCCCCTTCTCCCCTGCATTCTCCCTTCATGTACTTATACATGTTAATCGTATCCCCTCTCAGCCTTCTCTTCTCCAGAGAAAACAGACCCAATTCACTCAGTCTCTCCTCATACGAGAGATGGTCCATCCCCTTAATCATCTTTGTCAGTCTCCGCTGGACCCTCTCTAGAACCTCCACATCCCTCTTATACTGGGGAACCCTGAACTGCCCACATTATTCCAAGTGTGGCCTCACCAGAGCTGAGTAGAGGGGCAGAATGTTAAGCCTCCCTATTTACATTAGTGGAGAAAGACTGACTGCATCTCAGACACAGAGAGAAGTTTATTTATTAAATGCTACACTCATCCAAATAGATAGCTTCTATTCAAGCATGGCAAAGCAATGATTATACACATCTCTACAATACCAATAAACTCTAATAGATCTGGAAGCAATTAACTGCACTTTTAGAATAAAGCAAAGCATTATTCAAAACAGTTTTCATATTGTTATTTGGTCAATTTTACATAAACGTTGCAACTACCCATGAACAATTTCCATTACAGTGAACACTGTTGTCTTTGATGACTGCACACTCTATGTGAAAATTTATCTGCAGTTTACATTGTTCAGGCTTGTGTGTCACTGTGTGTCATAGTGCCATTGTTCAGCCTAGTTCAGATCTACTTCTGAATCTTCCTTTATTTAGAAAAGTACTGCTTCACTGCTTACAAAAAAAAAAAAAGTCAAGAAATGAGCTAGAACGGTGGACACTAACTGTCCACTGTGCTAAACAGTCAGTTCAACTCCTAGCTCCTATACAGATGATTGAGATTGCTAGAGCAAATTTTCTGTAGACAAGACTTTATGCAACAGTAAGGTAAGTTTGTTGGTCTAATTGACCAATGAGCTCTTCAACTTATTTTTTCTTTTTAGTTATATAGGCATAGAAATTCAAGTTAACACAATATCAATTTATCCAACTTTAATACAAAGCACAGTAGTGCATTTGATGCACACATCTCATTGCAAGACCAGTTATTCTAGGTTATCTTTAATTGCATTTGTACAAGAAGGCTAGATTCCTTTTGCTCTGACTCCTGGATATAACCCAAATTTGTTTTCAAAGCCATCTAACTGTGTTAACACAGCATTTTGATTAGGAATATGTTTTCTGTTCTCTAAAGCAGTGACATAGCTCTAGTTGCAAACCTGACTTTTAGCCAGTTGGCTTTAAGTCAAATCAGAGGAGCATATGTCTGCAATCTAACACAACTGTAAAACATAGTAGTCGAATAAACTAAAATAGATGCAACATGCTTATTCATTGTCATTGTATGGAAACTGTATTTTTCCATAATTCATTTTATTCCATGACTGAATGGCTCTCATGTCACTTTGCATTGCGAATCTTTTTGTACTTTTTTTTTTTTTAAATGAGAAGCCACTGTCATACATCTCCTCTATGTAAAAATACATAAAAACCGTGGTCACATCTTTTTTTCTTCTTCTTTTGCTCAATTTAACAAAAACAAAAAGTTATCTTTGATATTCTGAGCTTGATATTTCAGTCCATACATTTTTATCTGCTACTTGAATTTTCTTAACTATCAGCTAGAACTGGTTTTATAACTGTACAATTTCCTGTTGATTCCTAATGTCCTCGCTCAGATTTCAAAGACTGCATTAGCTTTCAGTGTTACCACATTGCACTGTGTGCTTGTGCAAATCATCCATAGTAAAAACACAAGTTATGTGCACCATGCTAGCAAAAGGTTTGATGGGAGCTTTAATCTCATTAGAACAGGTATGTATGGCACCGCAGTTGTAGTATGGATATCCAAAACAACTTCATAAACTTAGTGTCTCTAAGAAAATTCTTGACAATGAATTATCACCACATTCCAATATAAATTTGCCTTTCTTTTGGGTATATTCAATATTCCTGATTCCTTGGTAAGTGACCTTGCTATTTTTCTGATCTAAAATAAATGTTCTGGATTTGTCAGAAGTAATGCAAACAATTTGTATTTGGTCTTCTTTTAACTCACTAGAGTATTTCACTTCGTTTGTTTGTTAACGATTCTACAACCTCTCAGTTACTATCCAGGAATATTTTTCAGGAAAGATTTTTCAAATCAATCAGTCAAGCAAACAAACAAACAAAATGCAAAACAAAACAAAAGTAAGTAAACTACATATCTAATTTTTCAGCAAATTCATGAGGTAGATATAGATAACTTCACATTACAGCTAGCTTTGGGGATTTATCAGAAAGTTCTGAATTCATATAAAAACACAATAGACAAAAAGCTGCATCTAGAATGTGGCACAGAGAAAATTGCACATATCACTCTAAAAAAAACAAGCATAAGTCAATAATGGAAGACTCAGGAAAAAGCATGAATGATCTATAAAACAATGCAGTCTTGACCATTGGATAGAATTGGTTTTACATTATGAAAAAGGGGAACAAAGAGATCGTATGAGCATATGTAAATCATTTCATACATTGTGAAAATGCAAAGGAGATAACTTATCAAAGATGCTCACTATTCATACAAGAAGAGCACATAAGAAGGATAGAGAGAAAGCAATATCTTCAACATTTATCCACCAGTTAAGTATACTGTGACTGATCAACGCATCTACTTCTATGTAGCATATCCTCTCTCATCTTCAGCAGGCACCTTTGTAGAAATTATCTGTCACTATGTATGTTAGATAGAAACCAAGAAAAACTTTTCCCTTCAAGGATTACTGATTCTTTTTTAAGGGTCAAGAGTTCTTCTGTCACAATTAGGCTAAGCTCATCCAGCTGTCAAGTGGTATCAACAGCATAGCACAGAGTGGCACCTATTCACATCTACTTCTATGCAGGTGGTGGACTTGGTATACAGTAATCTTCTAGCTAGGAAAACTGCAGGCAGCAACTGGAAAGCATCAGTTCTAATCTGGACTAAATAGTTTGTTTTTACATGTTGATAGCCCTCCTTTGATATTTAGACTACTGAGAGGAATGCATTTGCTTCAGATTCTATGTTCTCTGTCGCATATTCAACACAGTTGAATGATGCCATGTCACTAAGTCACTTGACAGCAACATACATTACAGAGTTTATCAACAACAGTAATATTTTGGCTTATTTTATCACGTAATAAAAGTTTATGCCCACTTTTGTAGAAGTTGATGCTTTGAGTATCATTCCTGCAGGCGACAGCAGCTGAGTAAGGCAGAGTACGCATGAGTTAGTTAGATCTTTCCTTCAAGGATGGAAATCAAATGAAAAAAGTTAAAAAGTAAATAAAACCCAAAACTCAGTCTCAGCCCAACAAGTTCTTATTATATCTGCCTGTCAAACTGAAAATAATTATAAAAAACTGAGCTTGATTCTGGCCAACTGAAATACATCTCATGCTAACTAATGCTTGCTAATGTCATACTAGCTAATATTATCTCAACACCTTCAGTGATGTCTACGTCACAAAGCCATTGTCCTGGCTAAAGTTCAGACAAAAATACGAATCATCTGGAGTGAGTGCTTTCCTGAAATGTGAGCTTTGCTATTCTTGTAAAATTTTAGGATTTATAAGTCCTTCTATTAGCAATCCTAACTAATTTTATTTTCCATTCCAACAGCTTTAAATGTAAGTTCCTTCTTTTTGGTTCTGGCGATTACAAATATATTTAATTTAAACAGAAAACTTTCTTAAAGTTTCTTAAAGTTTCTTTCCAAAAGTGAAAAGACTTCTTTTCTTCTGGAAATGTAACTATAAAAGATATATGGATATCTTTGTTTCTCCTTTCTAAACACTTTTATCTGATAATACAATCACTTGATCCAGCACTGGTTACAAGTTTCAACTTTCTGTTTTAGGGTGATCCTGATGGCAATCTTATTCAGTCCAAATTTCTAGTTTTCTTTTTAAATAAAATAGGTGCTTAAGAGGCCTACTCAAGTTCGGAAGGTGTACACAAGTCTTTATTTTAAGCTTACAGAACAGTATTTAGAGAAACTCAATGAAAAATCACAGTGATCTATTCTAGAAAAGAAGCTGGAGTACTGAATATATACAAGATTCATAAGTCTCTGAGACTTAACAGAAATACCATATCTAAGAGTCTCATATAATAATAATAATAAATTACTACATAGACCTTGAGAAAGACAAAAACAAAAACATACTCCTTGCATATATATCTCTGGAAGTCATTTTGATACCATTTATCAAAATTCAAGAGATAGCAGTAAAAATAGCAAGAAAAAATGTTATGCTGTGCTGCTTGCTACTAATACTTTTTGTTTGTTCATTTACTGCAGAAGTCAGGGTTCTTATAGTGCAAGTCCTATTAGTTTTTGTTTGGTTGTTTGTTTTCACTAATGTTTGTATTTGCTGTAAACCTAAGTGATTTGGTTTATACCATAACATTGTTCAGACTCCCTTGATGAGCATCTTGCTGTTGATAATTGATGTTGGATTGCATGGAAAGGCTAATTTCATAGCAGACAGTGTCAATCAGTCATCATCAGTTACTTCTCTTCCAGTTAAACACACGTAAATATTTGGCAGTTACTGTGAAATCTCTAAAAAGTAATTAGGAATACTGAGGAAAGGGCAAGCTCAATTACAAATGGGCAAATAGATTATTTTTTTTCCCTTTTGAAAAGATGTATTTTAAACTCTGTGTGAAAATTTGTTTCTCGTATGCGTAAAGCAAGCCAACTTCTGAGTTTCAAAAAATCTATCCATGTACAAAGTAGTCTTCCAGTGTTCTACAATGGGATTTTACAACCACTCATTTATCTTCCTTTAAATATTATCATCACTAGTTCTACAATCTTGGAAAGTATCTGCACCAATAGATTTTCTCCAGTAGAAACATTATCTTTGTAAAGATAATCATAGATGACAAAGAATATTCACTAAATCATCAAGCCATATTTCTGTAGTTTTATCCACTAATATTCAACAGATTACTTTGTTGGTGGGCCTGTGTAAGCCAACTCCACAAATCAAGTTAAGCATACAATCTTAATTATAGAACACATAAGAAAGTAATCTATATTGTAGGTTGTTGTTATTCTGTGGAATGATTTTGCCACTGCCATTCTATTTACATTTTTCCACCAAACCAATGGCTCAGAAGTTCTAACTAGTTTGGATGCACAGATGACTGTAATCTAGTGTGTGGTTTACCTGACCATAGTAATGTAACAGAGCAACTGCCAAATACTGTCAGACAAATGATCAAAACATCTTTTGAGACATTACTCAGTCCTTATAAGGAGCCACAAGCCATAGGTGCGTGTTTATGGGAAGAGAGAGTGGCAAACAGGACTTGGCAAGGCAGAAAATCATGCAACCCCCCCCCCTCAAAAAAAATGCAAAACATGTCCCCCCTCCCCAAGAAAAAAAAAAAAGTTGTTACCCAAAAGTTCAGTTGTTACCAAATGGCCCAGTAAAGGTAGCATTGCTACAGGCCTTCAGTTAAAATCTGTCTTATGCTAGCTTTACTCCACTGCCTCACAGGCAGCTGGTTGCTCACCTTATCTCCTTGCCCCTACTGTGGTTCAGCCCTGACCCCAGCACCTGCTGGTGCCTTTAGTGCTGCTAACATGCTATTAGTATGTTATAGCCATTTGCAGTGTTGTGTGCTGAACTTGATACAACATCACTCTTGTTATACTATAGCATATAAACTAGGATCAACAGCAGGACTAGATGATCTCTAAAGGTCCCTTCCAACCTTAACGATTCTATTACTCTATGAACAGCAAAGTCCTGAAAAAAAATGGGCACAAGTTCAAAATATAGTTAGAACTGATCACGTCTGATCAAAAACAGGCTAGGAAGACTGTTAAAATCTTTAAAAACATACCTTTATATCTTAATCAGATTTGCATATGCAAAGAGAGAGTTGTGAGTACATCTCAGATTATATATGAATACATCTCAGTTACTTTCTCAAGTGTCAGTGCGTGGGGATGTGGGTGTATGCATGCATGAGGGGGGTGTAATTTAGCACATGTACAGTTCAGAATTTGTCTTATAGTCATCCCTTCTCCAGAATGATGTCACCATTTTGTTATCCTTTTACTTTTTTCCACCATATTTAGTAGAACCCTTTGAAAAAGAAAAGTTCAAAATCATATTCTTTTACATTGTTTGGCAGTTGTGCTACCTGGTATGATTGCCATCTGGCATATTTTCTGTCCTCAGAATATTCCACAAACAGAGCAACAGCTGTTTGTGGAAATGGACAGCATGAACATGCCTCCCTTATATGCTATCAGCAAAGGGAGATAGGAGAGAAAGATCAGAGCTGACCATTGTAGGATGACCTACTCCATCCCAAGAATGAACTTTCCTTAAATATTTTCATACTTCTGGGATCAATTTTAACAGCAGTCTAAGAATCAAGTTAGGCATAAAAGGAGAAGTTGAGGAGGAAAGAGGAACTGTCAGTTGTATGGAAATTCTCCTACTAAAGGAAGTGTAGTTGAATATTAACATAGCAAAGAGAAATTGGAAAGACTGTGTTAAAGGTTAGATTTAAAGATATGTAGAGATGATTTCTGGCATATATAGGCCATATCCCAGATATGTCTTGGTAATTTTCACACTTTATTTGCAGAATCCATGGAGCAGAGTTCATGTTCTTTTTATATATTTTTGTTGCTTGCAAATGTTTGCAGCAGCAGCAGTTTGATGTTGCTGTGGATGTGGTTTGATAGACAGCATCTAAGAGAACCATTATCAAAATAAGAGGATGGTCACTTTAGCTCAACTACAGAACATAGTTTAGAACAAAGCCATTAGGTATATATTATTATAAATCAGGAAAAAAAATGTACAAGATTTGTTCGGTAAGTCAGTCATATAAAGATTTTTCTGATCTTAGTCAAGATAGAGTACTTCAAACAAAATCATTTTGCATCTGGAGAAAAAAAAAAAAAAACAAACACCTAGTACTGGAGCAACTCCGGGACAGAATAGAATCTCAGTCTTTGGATTAAAAGATAAAGAAGCAAAAAACAGCCTCATCCTGGATGCACTGATGATATAACTTATCACAAAAATGTACCTGACACACAAAATGTATCCAATTATTTTACCACATATTATTCTATTTCATGATATCATACAATAGTTCAATATTACTGAAATAAAATCTGCTTGCTCTCAATAAAACTACAGTTTTAATAATTTTGCATTATTTTCTTATCTACAAAGATTTACTTCAGCCAGTACGATATGCAGAGGTTAAAAAAAGCTCTTCATTTGGAAATTGTAATCCCATTATTTTTGTTAAGTGGTCATTTATTTCTGTTTTGGCAACACATTGTGAACATCTTTTAGACCACTGCAATAGCTCATCACATAAACAAATTTAAAGGAGTCAGCAGCCAGACTTCAGATACACACAGGACTCAGACATGAAATGTCAACTTGATTAGTTATAAAAGAAGGAATGACTGTATAGACCTAACACCAATGAACACTCAGTTTAAAATGACTCAGTGGCACATCTGTACTGTCAAGATAGCTATACTAAACTTAGATCACTGATTAAAATATTTATACATTCTGTTGCTTTTGGTTGAAAAGAAAAATCCTTTCTGGTATAAACCTAATATAGCTGTGTCATATAGAGTCCCCTGATCTACCAATCTCCCACTTGTAACTTCAGGATAAATACTTTTTTACTTCATAAAAATGTGTGCACCAGAAAATTACATATATCCACTACTGAAATTTAAATGGCTTTCTTTTTAAGAGATAATTCCATGAGATGTTTGTTAATACAAAACCAGCCAGAACTTTCTGTATCAGCACCTGTATCAAATATTCAAAATTCTTCTGCTATATGATTTTTTATTTTTTTGTGGTACAGAGTGTTAAAGGTTTGCGGATCAACTCAGATCCAGTACATTAATGTGTTCCTACATTTCTTTTGTCTCCTGAGTAACAAGTTTTCTGCTAGTAATGATCTCTGACTCAGAGGATATGTATCAGTAAGACCACATGGGCATGGCTATGATCAGAGTATTACAAACCAATATATGTGGGGAAAATCAAGTAGGTGGAAGGGGAAAGGCTAGGAGTATATCTATGATTACTTGTGCCTAGAGAGGTTCTATGACAGAAACTCACTACCGCTATGAGCAGCGGTGAAGCCTTCAATATCCCAAGAAAAGAAAGCAGAAAAGATGAGTGTCAAATCAGGGGTGAGGTGTCTTGTCCTAAAATATAAGTAGACGTGGTGGGTGTACCTGTTGGAATCGTGATCTCCTTTAAGATGCCTAATGCTTCCGAGTGCTTTATTTCTTCTGATTCTGCACCTGCCTCTGGACTGCAGCAGTAAATGCTGCATCACAACACAACAAAAGGAATCAGCAACAAGTTCCATCATTACTCATCAGGACAGCCATGCTATTAAAAACACTGTTCAGAAGGAAATAGACGATGTCCAAAATGAGCAGAATCCATTCAAAAACTCCATGAATTTCTCTAGGTTCCTCCTTATCTCACAAGAATTCCTTGTCATAGGGCAAGAACCTTGCAAGGCTTGCTTCAGATGCAGTACAAATTAGAGGGTGTGAAGGGACTCAGAGACAAAACTGTCAATGCACTTAAGAGAACGAAATGTCAGGCAGTACATATGAGAGATTCAGACTCATCTTATCTCCAGTCTTCCTTCCTTTACTATCCTTTCTCTGATGCATTACTATCTAGTTAGTTATTGTAATGACAGACTTGTCTCTGTGCCCTGAACTGAATCTGAAAAAGGAGAAATACTAATAATAACTTTAAGTAGCCAATTTTCTAACAAATAAAGTTGAAAATAAACAAATACAACAAAAAATAAGCATTAAAGCCTATGTTCTTAGCAAACTAAAAGTGAATTCAGAAAAAAAAAATCTGCCAAAAACCAATGTAAGTAGAATTATCTCAGTAACTACTTTTGAAAAATGCTCTGGTATAAAACTACAACTGTTACTGAAGAAAAAAAAAAACTAAATCTTGAAGTAACTTTGCTATTTTACATCTGAAAAAAATTACTTAATAATAAGAGGACAAACAGAAGCAAATAAAAACAAAGAACAAGAAGAGCAATAATTCTTCCTACGAACAGAGTATTATGGAAACATAATAAGGAAAAATAAGGTATTCAGAGAAATCTTTAAAGCAAATGGAGAATATTTTAAAGGAATATAATGGATGCTAATAAAGCTAAAAATGGTGTTTATAATTTGGATGATGACAAGATTTTAATGGAAATGGAATTAACTCAGTGCACAATTATTAGGAAGTAAAGGCTGGGAGAAAAGATGGATAATAGGCAGCTATCATGATTTTGAAATCTACAGGGAAGGATCACACAGGTCATAGATTCCTGATTTAACTTAGAATATTTTAAGAAAAGCCCTCCTCAATGCTATTCTGCTCATTCCACTGACGTAGTCATTCTGTTAGGTTAGGTTACTTTCATATTTCATTTTTTTCTGAGATTTAAGGAAATACAAGAATTATCTCTGCTGAATATTTGTCCAGAGAACCTGCTCTACAGGGCTAGTCTGTGCAAAGCATCTCAAGCAGAAACAAACCCACCTCCTGATGGGCAAAACAAATGCCTGTCTCCACTGGCTACAGAAACAAGCTTTACAGCAGCAAACACCATGCAAAATCTGTTTGTACCTATATGTGTGTGCACATTTCTCTCTGTGTATGCACGCATGTGAAGGGCAAAATCTAAACAAATCCATTAGTCCAGAAGATTTTTGTTTTCCCAGTAGGATAACTATAATGCAAACTTTTGAGTAGACAGCAAGCAAATAAAAATTTTGCTTCTTTTTAACACTTTTTAAACATTTTTAACACCTTTTAAAATCATGAACCCCTCACTCTGATTGTGAATGAGGTAAAAAACAGCTTAGTTCAGGCACTATATAAACAAAAGCAGTTTGCTAGCTAACTCTCTGGATTACACCTCGTAATCAAACTTTAACTGTCTAATCTTCACATGTGACATGGGCCTAAAGATGGGATTTATTTACCTGATTTGAAATGCCTTAAAAGTAGGTACCTAAGTCCCTAAGTCTAGGTTAATTCAACGCCTTTGTTTAGAATCAATAGAGCCAGTTTTAGGAGTGACTCATGTGACCAAATTCATAGGACAGTTTAAGGATGACATGGTTGCCTCCTGGAGGTGTCTATTATTCTTTCTGAATTCTGTTTATCTTGGTTGACTATCTCTGGCCTTGACGTGTAGGAAATGTAGAACATTACAAAAATCTGGTCATGCTCCATCAATTAATAGACTGTATTTTTCCAGTAATTTAGTAGAAACTTCATTTAGTCATCAGACTTCTCATTTTCTTCCTTTTTGAAATGTGCTTTTGTTGTTGTTTAATAAGGAAACTAGTGAATGACTTTTCCCTGTCTTCTGTGATATATAACAAATTCTGATCTTCTATGCATACAATCACCTCTTCAAGTAGTTCCTCTGCTTACTTCCACTTCCAGGAAACCTTACTCTGATGCATTAGTGTCAAGACTGCCATTTTGTCAAGGATTTTTTTTAGGAAAAAGTACATTATGGAAAAAGAAAAAAAAAAGTCTGGAAAAATAAGGCATGGTGTAACAGTGAATGCTGTGAATGTATTTATCAAAAAGCTCTGGATCACAATGTTAACACTTCCTAGTCAGTGTGGGAACTAACAGTCACATGATCCAATAGCAGCCATGTTAGTTACTGCTACACTATCGGTAGCATATCTGGTGCCATTGGGCATGGATTGAGTTGAGCTATTATTTTTGCTATTTTATATGCCTTCAACAAGACAACCATAGCAGCCAGAAGTTAAATACAGACTTGTTTCAGCAAGTATGAGAGCTATGTTCCTGAGGCAGAATCGTTTAACTTAATATGAAATGGATAAAGAGGAGAATCTAAGTCTGTGCTACTCATTTTTAACTCCATGGTCAAAGAACAGGCACATATGTCCAGAGAGAGAAATTTGTTTCAATAAACTAGATGTTGATGTTAGGCTATGATAAATCATCACCTGGAGACAAGTCTTAAAATATGAGGCCATCATCTTCATAATTTGTGATCAGCAAAAGCACTGTGGGTGTGTATTTATTTATTTAAAATTGAAAATTAGTAGAAAATGAATCTTTGGACTTCAAAAATAGCAAGATTAGTCCTACAAATCAGTGTTATTGATCATATGAGAAATACAGAATAGCTAGAAACCATTGGTAAGTGTTATGACTGCCTTAAATATGCTCATGTGAAATAAGATTTTTAAAAACGTTATTTAAACTACTTAATTATTTAGACTTAGTAGAAGGGGAATATTACTTCCATCTAAATCTGAAAAAGCTTTGCAAACATATGCCACTTTTGTTTCCCCCTGTGTACTGGTGTATTTCTATCTCCCTTAAATTAATAATTTTTCTATGAACCAAATATACAGGCTTTGGGGGATTTTACAAGGAAATGGGCTGGTTGGCCAGTCTGACTTAAATGGATTTAGCCAGAGTTTATTTTTTAAAAAGATCTGTAGGAAAGCATTCATTTTAAAAGATTTTGTCTTAAATGTGTGTATTTTCCTGAAAAGGTCTTAAATGTGAAGCCTTTTAAGCTGGAAGTATAAAGTTGCAAAAGAAAATAATTTTAAATAATTTTATATAGAGAAAAGAAAAATTTAATTTCTGCTTTTTATTGTTCTACCGCTCCTGTTTTAAACTATTACACTAAATAACCTCAAGTGTGCAATGGAAATTCCACCTACATACATGCAAAGAAGACTGCAAAGTCCAGGTGGAGGCCTGTACTTAGCGGTGTCCCCCACGGGTCAGTCCTTTTTCCGGTCCTGATCAACTATTCATTAACAACCTTGATGAAGGGATGGAGTGCTCCCTCTTCAACTTTGCAGATGATACCAAAATGGGAGGAATAGCTGACAGCCCTGGGCTGCACTGCCATCCAGAGGGACCTGGATAGACTGGACAACTGTGCGGTGAGGAATCTCATGAAGTTCAACAAGGAGGAATGCAGGGTCCTGCACCTGGGGAAGAATAACCCTGGACACCAGTACAGATTAGGGGCTGACCTGCTGGAGAGCAGCCCCACAGAGAGGGACCTTGGCGTCGTGGTGAATGACAAGAGGACCATGAGGCAACAGTGTACCCTTGTGGCCAAGAAGGCCAAGGGATACTGGAGTGCATTAAGAAGAACATCTCCAGCAGGTCGAGAGAAGTGATCGTCCCCCTGTACTCAGCCCTGGTAAGGCCACGTCTGGAGTACAGTGTCCAGTTCTGGGCTCCACAGTACAAGATGGATGTGGAGCTGCTGCTGAGAGTCCAGCACAGGGTTAGGAGGATGATCAGGTGCCTGAAACATCTGCCCTATGAGGAAAGCATGAGAGAGCTGGCCCTGTTTAGCCTGGAGAAGAGAAGGCTGAGGGGGGATCTGATCAGTGTGTATAAATACCTCAAAGGAAGCATTGAAGAGGATGGGGTTGGCCTCTTTTCAGCAGTGGACATCAACAGGACTAGATGACATGGCCACAAGGTGAGGCACCGAAAGTTCCACAGGAAGCTCAGGAAACATTTCTTCACTGTGAGGGTGCCAGAGCCCTGGAACAGACTGTCCAGGGAAGTTGTGGAGTCTCCCTCTTTGGAGATCTTTAAAACTCGCTTGGATGCAGCCCTGTGCCATGTGCTCTAGGTGAGCCTGCGTGAGCAGGGGGGTTGGGCTAGATGACCTCAAACACCCCTTCCAACCTTAAGCTTTCTGTGATTCTGTGATTCTATGACTTCTGTTGTTATGCTGATGTTTTTACTTTTTAACGTGACTGTAGATACAACACTCACGAATGTGGCCAAAAGGAAAAATAAAAAATAAATAAAACCACAATAATACAAGAAAATGAGAAAAGGAGTTTGAATTGTCTCTTACCCTGAGGCAAAAAATGCTTTTGTCACTGTCATCTTTTGGCTCTGACAAAGTGCAGCCTTGGGTAGCATTTGGTAGCATTACACCACTTCTTAAAGCACAGATCTCCTCACATATAAATGGATTTTAGATTAGAATTCTGTAGTCAAAAGCATATAGCTCTGTAATGCAAGAGAAGTCATGACGGATACTTCACTTTTGTCAAAAAGAAAATCTTTTTTTCAGCTATGAAACAACTAAAATTAATTTTCCAAAGAAGATGAATCATAAAATTCACTGAGGGATGGGGGGTCTGGGAGGAGGACAGAAAACAAAACTACAGAAAAAAAAAATCCACAGATGAAGGTTATACAGGTTGTTTTTTTATATTTTCATTTTGATTAACTGGTACGTTCTAGTCATCCATCAGGTTCCAAATCTGTACTAAATAAACTCCTACTATTAAAATGAAATTGTTCCTGTACAAAGAAAAAGCATAGTCAGCAGCGTTTAGAAAGGCAAAACCTGAATATGATTCAGAGCAAAATAGCAATTCATCCTTATTTTTACATCCGATGATTTCACCTTGCAAAAGAAGACTATTATCTATGAAGATAGAGTGTCTGCAAATGTATTTTTTCTACATTAAAGTTGAAAAGTTTTTAATGGTCATTAACATTATTTAAAAGGTAGATACTGGTAACACTTCTATAATCAAAGACATATTGTGCCTGTTATTGTACTGCTGCATAGAACAAAATACAATGGTTGAGCATCATACAGAAAATTATACAAGAGACACCACAAGACCCCTAGACCCCTAGACCAAGAATCTGCTCTTCTAGCAATCAGGTTTGAAGTGTAGATGATGGCGTAAAGACATTTTTTGCTATATTATCTTGGGATAATGATTTTCTATGCCTCATTTATACTAGAAATGTTTTTTTTCTGTTTAAAACTTACAATACCAACCCATTTCTGTATACTTTTGAATCCACCTCACATTACAGTTGTAATGTGTTTCATATACAACAATTTAATTATGACATATGAAATATAAATAACAATAAAGTTAAAAAGTACTGTAACAAAGCATTATATTATCAGCACATGCAAAAGATAAATTTTGTTTAAGTTGCTAAACACACAGCAAAATACTGTCTTTAAGTTGTATTTTCAGCAACAAGATCCTGTTTTGTTACTTTTGCTGTTTTTTGAAGCTGCCAAAGAAGCATACAGATTTCTAAACTAAAGCCAGAATGGTGAAGATATAACTAAGTCTAAAGTTTCCTCAATAGGAGGAAACTGTAATTTGAACCTTTTAATCCTTTTTGTTAGACAACAGCACCTTATGAGTACCTTCAGGTCATTGCTATGTTTGGGTATTTGTCTCTAATTAATTAAAATATGACATCTGTCATAATTTAAGACATTTCTGCAGTGGGTGATGTTGTGCTAATACTATTCAGTTAGTATGCTTTAAATTGAGCTAACATTTCTTTGAGTTTAAAAGATTGAAGAGTTAAAATGCAGGGTACTGTAACTATGTTTGATTTTAATATACATTAGGCATGTATGTGCTCACAGAATTAACCGCAAGGTTTTTTGTGTTGCTCGTTTTGTGACCCAGAGTAAGTACAAACTGTATCTCCAATAATAAACATTTAAGGGAGAGTGGCATGCTAGAACTGTTATGAAGATAAGTACCGCAAAAAGAAGAACAGTATGGTAACTTATACATAGGCATAAACAGAAATATAGGCTTCAAAACCTATTTTTCTCTTTTTCATTTTTCATTTCATTTTTCATAGTTATTGTCTTGAAATTTAAAACTTTGCTGCTTATTCTGGACTTACATCATCTGCATGGTGGCTTCTAAAACCATTAATACCTCTTTGCTAAACAAAATACCTTTACACATGCATAAAAATAACGTTTTTGTGTAATCTCTACAGTAGTTATTTCACAACGAGGGCTCTTTAAAGGACTTGATGCCACGACCCATATGATCTGCATGCGCCACTATTGCAAACTTCCATATCTTTTATACACTACAAAGCTGTTCACATGCCTGCTAACTTGCTCGATTGGTGCATTGCCAGATGTCATGTGACCTTATGCTGATAGGCTGGTGCAAGCTGTTCACAGGGCGACTTGCCGTTTTTGCCTGGCTGGGTACATCCCTTCTGATTGATGCATCTCGGAGTTGATAACTTTGTATTTTCTCTCCCGCTTCCTTGCCCTTGAGCACCCTTCACCTAGGTCTGCTGTTTCAAAAGCTGGGTTGCTCAGGTACATCCTGTCCAAATGTCCATTATCTTGTAAGAATTCCCCAACAGTTATTACTAAATATTTTCTTTTAATAATGAGGTTATCTTTGTACAGAAAGATTATCTATGTCTAAAACATTACCAAATTTCTCCTCATGTATTTTAAATTTTCTATATATTAGTGCATGTAATTTCTTTAAGGATATTTTTCACATTGCTAGTATTTGCAAAGCAAATATTATAACCTGTAAAAACAGGGAGGGGCAAAGCAATGAGGAGAGGAGAGGAGATAGAAGTATAAGAAATTTGAGCTTGGTTGATGGACAAATTGAGTAGGAAGCTGTAAGACACTTTCCCAGCAAAGTAAAATGCTCAATGCAAAAAGCAGTGTTCTTCAATCAATAACAATGCCAGCTGCACCACTAAATATTCACTTTGAGCAGCCATTCAAAAGTGGGCAAGTCAAGTATGGAATGCTAAACATCTACAGATGCTTTCTGCTTTAGAAAATCCTATAGTTTTTTTTTTTTTGAGAAAATTCATACAATGTTTGTCAGAATTTTTTTATCATGAAAGAATTCATTTTAATTTTCTGTAGACAACTGAAGGCCTAAAAGTCTTTAGGTATGTTCCCTTTCTCTATTAACAGATTAGTTGTGATTGGGAAGTATTGTACTGCAGACCAATGTACTGCAGTACTTGTCCGATGCTGGAAGTTTCACTTTATTCATAGAATTTTATTAATTTTCACACTTTTCAAATGCTTTGTCTGACTTCTCACACTAACTCCAAAATATAGATTTGTCAGTTTGGCAGCTGGTAGAAATCTGAGAGTGGCCTTCATTATATTTGTCTTCTTTTCAGATCTCCCATAGAGCTCATGCCGTATCTGCCAACCTTGTGAAGATCTTTTGGATGCTTAGATTCTACAGGATACTTGGATATGCTTTTACAGTGCTCAATCTGTTAATGGAACAGTGATGTTTAGGAAATGAACTGTGTTCTGCGTAATTAATGAGATCAGTGAGTCCTAGACAGCAAATTCATTCACTGGTCACCTAAGGCTTGATTTAATTATCTAAACATAGTTTCAAAGTGCATCTGAGATACCCTAAGGATGCACTTTGTTCAAGTTGCCTCTCCAGAAGCACACAGGTCTCTCTTGGGAACTGTGTCCTATCTATCAGCCATGTGTAGGTGTTGTGGATACTGCAGATAAAGTTATATAACACCAGCAGGTTGCTGTAATGGAAATAACAGCCAAATTTACTTCACATGTTTAGGCAGAATCTCTTTGATTGTTTAAAGTCCACATTCTTCTTTCAATGTGATCTTTATTAAGAAAAGGAGAGTACCCTTACAGCACACCTACAGTAATATTACAGAGAGGTATTCCTGAAAGGTATGTGGGATATGGGAAGAACTGCACTATGGTTTGCAGTTCAAGGACCTTTTTGGTACAAACAGTAAAATAATAAAGAGAGCCACAAGAAAGGATCTTCTTGGTGCAAAATGAACAGTAAATAAAGGGGGATGCAAAAACCAAGAGAGAGAGAGAGAGAGAGAGAGACAAACCAATTAGCCAAGCAATAAGGAAGGCAGGCATGAAAAACTTAGACTGTGAAACTGCTCAGGAGGAAGAAACACAACAAACATGAGAATTGGTAGGTAATAGGGGAGACTGTGGGACTATGTGAAATGTCTAAGGAAAAAGATATATGAAGGGACAGAGAGTAATGAGTAAAAACTGGGCCTACTGCACAGCAGTCAGCAGTTACTAATCATCATACTTGTCTGATCAAGTCCTTTGCCTCAGTCATCAGAATCTGCTTCAGCTTTCTTTCTAAACTGTTTTTCCATGTACTCTGTATGTATGTAGGTGCAGCAATGTCTATATTCTAGCAACTGAAGACATCGGAGAAAGTGGACTTTGAGGCTGTGGAGTCTCCTTCTTTGGAGATCTTTAAAACCTGCCTGGATGCAGCCCTGAGCCATGTGCTCTAGGTGACCCTGCGTGTGCAGGGAGGTTGGACTAGATGACCTCTAAGGTCCCTTCCAACCTTACACATTCTATGATTCTATGATTCTATTATTCTATAACTTGGGCCAGGAACTAGGGTGAGGCCTTGGGCAACAATTTTCCCACATTTGGTGTTAGTGTCTGGGGTGAGTGAAGATCCAAGCAAAAGTGGCTGGTGGCTGATGGAGCTGGGTCAGAAGTGCTGGCTACCAGAGGAAGCTGTGGGAGTGAATTTGAGGCCAGCAGAAGCAGTCACACTTGGGTGATAATGTCCTCTGTGTCTGCCGTACCAGCAATGGGAGTGGTTGAGGGCCATAGCACTAACACCTGGCCCAGGACCTAGGGTCATAGGACCAATATGTTGGGCAGGGCAGCTGCTGCTGCAGGGAAAGCCAAGGGTGTTCTACTCTAACCTGGTGAGCATAAGGGTATATCAAATTTCAAGCTGGACTAGTTAGTGAGTAACTGGTCTGTATAACCAGCAAGGAGTCCAAGGCTCCAGGAAGGCCTATCAGGGAGGCTGCACTTCTGTTTAAGGAACTGCAAATGTCTATGTACTTATAAACCAGAAAATGAGAATGCACATGCTTTTACTAGCAAACTTGTCTTCACCAGCTGAAGAGGAGGAGGGGACTCAGCTGCTTGCACTCATCTTTATTTGAGATCTGCTGGTGGTGTGTGTGGGTGTTACTGAAGGCAGCATCACATCTGTGCCCGCTAGTATAGCAGTAGTGCATCACTGCCCTCTGTGTGTGTGCATACGTATGTGAGATGCCAACTCAGCCTCACTGCTGGCTGAACCTGCAAATGGGAGAGCAGCCACTACAATACACTGCCTGGGATGGAAAGATCTACAGGTACTGAGGTGCAATGAGCCTGAGCTCCAGCAGCCAGCTAGGAGGACCCCCAGCTCCTGAAGTTCCCTGGGGCTGGTGGCCTTATAACCACCATCAGTCTATGGCAAACAGGGCCTGTAGGAGTGATTCATCCTTCAAGAGATAGTCACTACTCAAAAATAAGGACATAGTATGCTTTTACAGAAAATTGAATATCGATCTGAGCTAGGCCCACAAACTGTAATTGTAGCAGCACTAGCAGAAATAAAAAATAAATAAAAATAAACAAACAGTAAAAAAAGCAGGGTACAATTTGTAAATGAGGAATGTGTGTCAGTACAAACAAATGAATGAAATTTTACTTAGGAACAAGCTATCAAGGAGATATAGCTAAACATGCTGCAACGGCAGCCCGACAGTACTGTTTTCTTCAGCAGAAGAAAATTACCAGTGTTGCCATTAATTTCTTTCTTTCTTCTGTATGCTTTTTTATTTATTTTTTTTTTGAGTATCTGAAGGACTGTACAGGAAGCTGTATATGGCCACTTCACTAGGACAGTGTGGTCTAGGGTCTGGGAGATGTCAGCATTATGCCAAATCAGATACACACATTGAACTTCACTACACACAACGGTCATTTTGACGGGAGTCAAAGTTTCATGGATTTGATGACTATTATCCTAAGGAGGAGTCTGTATCTCCCACATCTCACTGCTATGGATGATCCTCAGATAGATACATGGCTTGTAAAACTGGACTCGAGGGAGTGACCTAGACGAGTACACAGTGCGATGGATTGAGAACTGGCTGGATGGCAGAGCTCAGAGGGTGGTCATA
>JAUBOD010000297.1:188251-214344 GCA_032353885.1 Nothura maculosa
AGGTTGGACTAGATGATCTCTAGAGGTCCCTTCCAACCTTATAGATTCTGTGATTCTGTGATTCTGTGATTCTGTGACTCTTTTATAAATCTGCATTCCTGGAATATTCCTGGTTTTATTGTTAAAACCATTGAATATTTTCCCTTGATATATACAGTATTTCTTGACCTGGAGCTCCTCTGCAGCAAATTTTCCTAAGAAAGCAACACTTACTCTCAAAGCTGGGTGATGCAATTTCCTTATGTTTTTAATGATAATGTAAAGACAACAGGAAATATTAATACCAAAACTGTCTGGGGAATGTCAGAGAAAAGACATCTGCATTGACATTTCTCTGAGGCTGAACTGGTGACAAAGTGACAGAAGAAAGCTAGCACTGCCTGAGGCTGTTCTGTCCCCGTCCTTTGGCACGGCAGAAAACTCCAGCATGCTGGAATATTTGCCTGACTCAATTACCTTCGATAGATGGATTGAAAATAATTACAAGGAAAAAAAAAGAAGTATATAGGTGGTTTGGAGCACACAGATAGCCAAAAATTAATGAATTAATGTTGATATCTGTCGCATCATTGTTATTAATATAGATGGCTAAGGAGTGCTTGCCGCACACTCATCTCAGTCTCAAGGGCAATTGATGGTAAGGTCAAGAGCAGGACAGGTGGAGTAATGTGAGCACAGCAGGAACTGGCCCCAAACGGCTTCAACCAGCTCCAACTGGCTCCAATTGACTCCAACAGGTTCCAATCCACTACAGCCAGTGCCACTGCAGAGATTCACAACTCTGGGGCTAGGCTGCTGCTGAGTGTGAGTGGATGAGTAACTTTCAGGTTGTTTTAATCCCTTAGGAGTCCGTCCCTGCTGTGCTGCAAAATTAACCCCCTGTGGAAATAAAACATTTATACCAGGGGGCGCTTGCAGCTAAGAGAAGGCCGGGAGGGGGCTGCAAGAGCTGCCCCATGCAAGCTTCACTGCAAATGGCAGCTCTGCATTTTTGCCTCCGTGCCATGGATCTTAGCAGCTCATGTTTTAGTGTAATATTTCAAAGTACAAGCCATGAACACTCCGTTCCCCATAGCTTTTGTGGACCACAGTAGAGCTAGATGTACTGCATACCACTGGGGACAACAAACAAACAATAAAGGGATTCAATTCAATATTCATTTCAGTGGGAAAATAAAGTCTCCAACAGGTTAAAAGTAATGGTGCATCAAAACAGCACAGATGAGCCTTTCTTTTATAATGAAAAGAAAACAAAATCAAACCAAAACAAGCCCCTATTAGCTTTATGTGTTCTTTAAGTAGCATCACAAAGAAGATAGATCTCAGAAGATAAATACAGAGTCAGTTTGCTAGACTCCCCCAGATGCATCCAGTTTGTTACCTTTGGCGGTCAGCAGTGTTCTTCTCCAGTTTGCACATCCTACTGTGTTAACAAGATAGAAACCTGTTGGTGTTTCTTCTCTTACTTACTAGGGGAATAAACGTGTCAGCAGATGCAGCAGATGTAGGCTGTGGTTGCAAGACCATCTGTTCAGGAGTAAACAAGTAACTTGGACAACTGATTAAACATCCAGAACCTTCTCCGTGTCATTGCTCCTGTAATAATCCCAACCACACAAAATGCAGCCCTGTTTTAGGCTTTTCAAGATAACAGTTTAGCAACAGTTTGAGGTACTCTGAATTTACCTGCATGCAATTGCATCCCTAAACAAGTGAGTGTTTTGCAAATGAAATGCTGCTGATTTTGCTGGACAGACTCCTCCACAGATGGCACATGTTTAGTTCCATTAATACAGTTGATTTCCCCAGGACAGATTTTGTGCCAGCACTCTCATCCCTAGAGGAATTTTAATTTTAATGTTTTTATTTTGCTGGATAGCTCTTAGAAACTGATGTTACTTAATCTCTGACCAAAGGCTTGGACAACTGACTAATATCAGTGGTTTTCCTTAAACATTGGGAAAAGCAGTAAATAATAGATCTGAGTTATTAGTTGTTTTTTTAAAAAATTTGAAAAAAGCAGAAAACAGTTTCTCTGTTTTCATAACATTCTGTGATTTCAAATTTTTTTCACTTTGTATCTCTCAGTAGAAATTAGTCTCGGAATTTTCTACAGAAATATATGCAAGCAAATATATGCTAGCAAAGACATTGCATTTATGTAAAAATCAATCAATTCTGTTTCAGTCTGACCTTTTGTGAAATCTGAGCTTCATTTCATAGCACAAAATAATTTCAAATGGATCCGTCAAAATGTTCCATTTCAAAAAAGAACATGTTGACATTGAAATGCTCAAATTAAAAAGAAAAAAAAAAAAAGCATTTATCCTAAGAAATGTTTGGTTCTAATCAGTGCTTTTAAAGTCCTTTGTAAGTTTCTTAGAACTGCATTATAAACACAAACTACCTACCCTAAGTATAAAGCTTATCTTTATTTTGAGAATGCCAAACACACAATTTTACCAACTAGATAAATAGTAGCGGTCTACATTGACTGTGGTTTGCCTCAGTACCATTTTTTTTTTCTCCTGACATGCAAAAGAACCTTTTATCTAGTCTGGATTCAAATAGAGTATATACTATTCATGATAGCATAGTATTGCTGGGATTCATGATATGGCAGAATTATGGTTTGACTGTGCATATTGTGTATTCCCAAATACTACCTTGTCCTCTCTCTGCCTCCGAAACTCATTCTTAACTCTGAAATTCATGGACCTGCAACTACAAGTAAAGATTTTTATAACGATGGAGGACTTAGTGAGACAACAAGTAGCCTCAGCAGTCTGTGTTTTCAATGAGGGTTGCAATAACATTTTATTATGTATGCATGTTTGTAACACATATTCTTCCTTAGCTTGATATTGAAGTATGTTTTCCTTTAAGAAAGCAAGTATTATTCAGATAACAAGAAAGATTTATTCAATGTACAAGAAGTGCTTCCTAAAATGGAAATTGTAAGACATAAGTAGGGTCCTTAAATTGTTCTGGTTAACACTGGGCTTTTTCATAATCTTGCTACAAAATGATTGCTGTTATGTTTTCTTCTTGCTATTTTCCTTGCTTGTTTCCCCACCTGAAACATTAGTTTATCAGTTTGGCAGATGGTCCTGCATAGGCCATCAGGATAATGTCTGTCATCTCCATCAGGATAATGTCTGTCATTTCCAATTACACTAAGATAGCTGGGAGAAATGCAGCTATAATTTGCATGTTTTCTTTTGCTAACTGGTAACAAAAATACAATGGATGTTTCTTTGCAAACAAACAGCACCAGAGATTTTTCTAATCAGTTAAGGGACCTAGTTATGTGCCCGCCTTTGAAAACCTCAATCCTAAGTGCCCTAGTCTAAGTAATGACACAGCATGTTGTTTTGAGGTCTTCCACACTCAGTCTTTATCTCCTTTCCATTTTCCCCTCCTCAGCTTCATTATCTCTGCAGCTCCTGTTATGTGTGACAGCACAGAGGAACCTCCAGGTCCCTCAGGCTCCTGCTAAGGGAAAGTCACAAGGAAGCAGAGCTTTAATCAGGCAGTGGTGACGACAGCCTCTTTTAGCTAGGGTGCTATCAACAACCAATGTGATCTCCCATTGCACTGTGTGGTGTCATTGCTACTCTGCCTCTCAGCTCTCAAGCTCTCTCCTTTTCCTTCAGCTTCCTACAGCTGCTTAGTCAGTACCATGGTATTAGTGCAGGCTGCAGCTGCTACAAGTGCAGGACCTTAAGAGGAGGGGATGCTGGCAACTCCCATGATCATTGTTTTCTCTGCTCAGCAGAAGAGATAGCAAGAGATTATACGAATATACTCTAATCCATGTTGTATTTCCATGTAAGCATCTTTTTGAAGATCTCTTTCTCTATGCTACTTTTCTTGCCATATGCATATTATTTTGAAATAAGTGAAGTAATAAATACAGAGTCATCTCTTTTCATAGGTTAAAAAAAAAAGGAAATATTACTTTTCCATCCTTCCTCCACCTAATCTGAGGTGGTTGATGGAGAAAAAGGATGGGGGAAAAGCAAAGGTCTTCTACAGGACTTACATTATTCTTGGCTAATTCTGAAGTATTTGTCTTTTGTGCTTTCAGTCATCTAGGGAAACCTGCGCAGTAATCACCAAGATCAGAGATTTAAAACTTGGTTTTGATTCTAACGATACATTTGTAATTGTGATTTCTTTTTAAACTCAGCTGCTCAAATTTCTTTTAAGAAATTAGCTGATTTTAAAAATATTAGATACATTTGTGATGCATTTACCTGTCTTCCTAATCTTTCTTTTCTTTTCTCTCACATCTGTACTTATTTTCTTCTGACCTGCTTGTAATAAGTAGCCAAAAAAAGCAGTAAAAAGCAGTCAGGGATGGGATTAAAGACATCATTTCCAAACTTCATTGTTTTTACTTGACGAACAATCATAAATTTTATTTCTGCTGATCATGACATAACCGCATGATATTGAGACATCTTTGTTTCCAACTAGTTGTTTTACTGACTTAATGTACACTGAAGGAGGACTCCCTCCTTCAGACAGACTAGATCAATATACTAGGTATACTGCAAGACTGATTAAAAAAAAAAAAAAAAACAAAAAAAACTGAATAATGGGGTTTAGGGGCTCCTTTCAGATGCAGCTTCCACCCTGGACCCTGCCTGAACAAGGAATGCTCAGGGAATGTGAACCATTGCTGGAGCTGACATGAGCTGCTACTGCCTCACATTCCTGTCTGGCCCAGCCATGAGCTTTGCTCACTGCTCCACTTGTGGATTTCCAACCCCCAAGCCTTGGGGCTGCCTCATGATGGTCTCTAAATGCCTCGGACAGAGGCTGATCCCATCTGCCCCCCAGCTACTCCCAGCTGCTCCTGGTTGCCCTGCAAGACTGCGCCTGGGCCAGCCCTCAGGACTACGCTGGAGTTGTGTGCCATGGGCTTGCCACAAGGCTCTTCCACAGCCCTAACTCCTGCAGCAGCTCCTGAGGAAGCCCTTTGGCCAAGCTCCAGGCTGGTTCCCCCATAGCATCGACCCACTACTTGGTTCTGACTCTTGAGTGGCACTCCCACCTCAGTTCCAGGCCCAATTTCCTCAATGGCAGCTTTAACCCTGTCACACAGCCTTTAAGATGAACTGACTATTTTTAAAGTACAGATATTTGCTCCTAATTACTTCACATGATTGTTACTTTCACAATGCAGTAACAATGGAATAGAATAGTTCTTATAAAAAGAAGCCTGCTCAAATATATGATTGAAACAAATTTGTATTCTTCGTGTGGCGAGTTGGGAATGTATTTTTTTTCTGACTTCTCAACAATGCCCTGAAATTATGAGACTATACTTGCCAAGAGACTAAAATAGGTGTGAAAAATAGATTGACTTGTCACGCAGTTTAGCCATCTAGTTGTTCATGAGCCATTGATGTGATTAAGATAGATCAGTATGGTCAGTAAGTCAGAGAAGTTCCAAAGCTTGCCACTGATAGAAATCATGATGATTTATACCAGCTGAAGATCTGGTTCAGCACTTGTGGTCATAAACTGCTATACATATCGTTCATTGTTCCTATACCTTGGTTCTTTTTTGGCACATTTGTCAGTATTTGCATACACAGACATCACTTTTCTTAGGATAATCCATATGAAAATATTAAAAAATAAATAAATAAAAAGACATGGAATAGAGAGCAGCTGCAATGACAATAATGTAATTTCATTTGTCTTTCTGCAGTGTATATATTAAATGTATGCCAGTTACCTCTATATGAATTTTTAGAAAGTAGTAGACTTAAAGATGTTTTATGTACATTTACATATATGTATTTTGAAGATACTCTATAACTTTTTTGCATACATAAACACTTTTGCAAGTATTGTAGTTTCTGTGTTTATAGATATACATTGTATAAACTTCTCTAGCAAGTTGTTCTTTACGGACCAAAATTAATTTTCAAAAAGCATATAAATCTTTATATCAGAAATCCCTAATTCTTATGATGACTTAATAAAGCACAAGAAATAATAGAAGTAGCTTTAAAGCAAGAGTAGTTATTTAGCTAAGTGTTCCTCCTGCTTTGCAGACGGACCACAATATTCTTGTATCTTCTGAACCATTTGGCACTTGAGAGTAGCAGCATCTCATTTCATTCTTGAACACATCAGAAATATTTCAGAATAAATATGGTTGGGTCTTGATAGCTGTATGTATCACCCATCCTAAGTGTTAGGGCACCATGGAGGCAGGGCCAAGCTGAGCTGGTTACCATGGTCTGTCCCTTCATGCCCTGAAGGAGCAGGGTCCTTGTTCTATCCAGGACTCTCTCATAGAAAGCTATATTTTCCCTTAACTGAGTTTGTATTTTTGATTTTCAGAACCGTGAGAATAAACCCCTATTTTGATTTTCAGATAACGAGACTCCTGTTTTCCAAAAACAGAATTTTAGAACCCACTGTGCTACCAGGAGCGGAATTAGATAGCAAGAAAAGTCTTTTATTATACTTGAATGCAAAAAAGTAACATAGAATAAGTTACGTTTAGAGTCTTCGTTTCTAACTTGTCGGAGTGCAGAGGTAAAATGTAGCTGTTTCACTTACTGATATCACATTTGACAAGCTTAGAAGGGTCCTCATCCATGTTCTGGTTTCTCTTTAGATGCTATACAGTATAGGACAGTGAATAAAATACATAGAAAATGTTACCTGTAGATACTAGGATGTGGTAAGTTTGGACATGAAGCTACATACACCTTTGTTAAGCTGTCGAAAGCTACATACACCTTTGTTAAGCTGTCAAAAGGGTAAGTGAATTTGGACTAACAAATAGCACAATAGCGTTGTGCAATTTGGCACATGGAGTGCTAACCATGGCCTACCAAAACATTTAATGACTTCAAATATATTTTAAAAATATTATAACATTTAAATCGTGTATATCACAGTATAGTTCATGAATTTGCTTTTCATCTGAAAATATTCCTCTCTCTATGCAGGCATTTCTAATACTAAAAGCACTGTTGCAATTAAATCAAAAAGTTAATAATATGCATTACTGAAATGAGAACCTTTGATTTCTTCCTCTGGCAGACAGGCACTTCAGATTTTAGCCTGGTATATCTCAGTGGTAGCTCTAAATATTTCAATCAAGTTCTGTAATGAGTCTTCTTGAGTAAAGGAAATCAGTAACAGGTCGTCCATCTGATTAGTGTTTGAAATACTGATTATGTATGGAGAACTAGATTTTAAAAAACACCTACAAGTCACATCACCTACACAGATGCATAGCTATTTGTATGGTAATAACCTAGTAGTTCATCAGTTCTGTCTCCCTAATAATCTTCCATGTTTGTTCCCTCCTGCATGCATCTTGGAATTTTGAGCACTCTGGGTATAAATGCTAAAAATATATGACATTTCTCTTTCTGAGCCCTTACTACCTCCAAAGGTATCATCTCGTCATAAAAGATTTTTGCATTTTTTCTTTATTCAAAATCTTTATTTCCAGTCCTGTTGTTCCAAGGACATGCCCTTCATTTCTAAGACCTTCTATTCTGCTGTCTGTGCAGCATCCATATAATCACTAGACTTCTCCAGGCTGTTCAATACGATATTCCTCTCTTCTTGGAACAAAAGTTTACATTTGTAGGAAATTATGCCAGTGAAATTAATTACACTGTAATTAATTATTATAGATGTATCTTTCCTCTCGCAGTTATGTCCCTGTCCAAAAATCTGATCATTCTGCAATTAATTTTCATTCATTCCTTTAGATTTATCAATACGATTCTGTTTATAAAGCTCACAGGACCACATCAGTATTTTCAACCATATTTTACATAAGACTGTATGCAAAAGTATTCTTCATTGCTAGGTTTATGAGGAATGCTACTAGTTACGTGGTACAAACTTTGTAAATTCATGGTAAATTCATGGATTCATATTTTCTGCAATGGACACCTCTTTTCTCCTTTCATCTTAATGTTCTCTAATCTTTCTTTTTAAATTGAATATCAGTGCTGCAAATAAAGTTTCTCATTCAGGACTGTTTCTCCATAATGCAATAAGTAGTTCTTTATAACCTGTGGTTTACTAGTATTTTTCAGTCTTAGTTTTCACTTTCTTCCAGTTTAGATAAAAAATAGAAATATCATTACTCTGTTTCCCTGATTTATTTTCCTGAGAGATAAAGATCCTGAATAGAGTTAAATCAAATATATGTTTCTAGAATTATGCTCTTGGATAAAACTTAAAACTTCTAGGTAAATATATTTACTCTTTGTTCACAACAGTTTAGTTTTGCATTCCTGTGAAAGCAGAGATACACAGATCAATCAGACTGTCTTTCAATATTAGTATTTCAAAGTAGCATTAAGTCCTACTGGAAATACCTTTTCTTGAGTCTTAATTTCACAATTTTGTAATTATATTCCTGGTACTTGAAATTATTATTGACTTAGGCACGGTATACAAAACTAGAGATCTTCACCACTACCAGCAAAGCAAGCTGTTTACATTATAGTTGACTAAAAATGTCAATGAAAGAAATTTTTCCTTTCCCACTTTTTGAAAATTCAATTTCCCTTTTGGAAAGGACGGTTCACAGTATTTATCATATGTTCAAAGTCTTCTAAAAGGTTGTCTGATCCAGTAGTCATATTTCAAATCAAACTCAAAATGTGCAGGTCCCAGTAAATTTAGACCTAACTTGTTTTATTTTAGTCTTAAATACATAACAATGTGTTTCTGTAAACAATTTCATAGAATAGAAGATCTCAGTAATTTTTTTATGTTTATTAGGGTGCCATTCAGATTTTTTTCTACTACTTGCTTTGCCTTCCTCCTGTTTTTAAACTGGCAAAACTGCTAATGATTTCAACAGTAACATTAGCCAACTGCTACATTTCAGGAACTTCTATGAGAGGTATGAAAAAACAGGTTTTACCTTTTTGATTTTGTTAATACCTGCTTTAGTAATTGTTTTTCACTTCACAGCCTGTACTAAATTCAGTAATGCCTTTCAAGAGCAAAAGAAAGGATATCAAAATCATGAGTAGTTACAATATTTATCATGTTTTGTGACACACTGACACTGTATTGCTCACTGTCGAGCAGCAGACAGTAACAGCAGAAAAGCCTAAGGCAAATATTACTTGAAGGCAATCTGAGGCTCTGCACTACCTGGAAAATCGATGTATACTTTAGCTGCTTGTGGCATCTGTAGCACAGAACACAGGACTGGTTCTTTCCAAGGTGCTTAGCATTTCCATATTGTTTAATTCCATTAAACATTCCCTTCCATTAAACATTCCATTTCCATATTGCCACTATGTGATAAAGCAGAACATGTTGTTTTTGTTTTTTTAATTGTAAAATCTCTGCTTCCCAAGTATTTTTGAGAGATTATACTTTGCTTTAGGGCCTCAAATGCCATAAGGATGTAAAATATCAAATGCAATGAATTAAGCTAGGGTGAAGCATACTATGATAAATGTTGGCTAGTTTTACATTTGTAAGCCAGGTCAGGGCTTCAAGTAATAAAATTACTACTGAAGCACGTTCAGCAACCTCTAATTGTTCCTTTAGTCAGCAGCATGCTGGCTTTAAAATACCTGCTACTTTCTCATGAACTACAGGAGGTAGGTGTCTAAAGTGATATTTATGGGTTGAAAAAGTGGCCTGATTTATTTTCTTCCTGTCTTTGAAGCTCGCTTAAAGAAAAGACAGTTTAAAAGACACTATACAGCAAGGTCAACTCAAATTTTAGCCTCCCTGAAAATCATTGTAATACTTGGGAGGGTGTCTGGCAGTCTCTAAATGCTTACTGGAAAACACAGTGACAAAACTACTCCCACTTGACTGAAGTCCACCAGAGGAACCAGCAGGAAACTGTTACCTGAAAGAGCTGGAGAGCTGCAGTTTATGCATGATGTGAAAATAGAGGAGGATCCTAGCCCTGTTCACATACTTAATGATGGGGATAGGCTTGCAGAGAACCTGGAAATGATGAAGACAGCCTGACTACCAGCATATTATTTGCTGTAGGCTTGAGAACTGCCCCTCCCAGAAAACTTACCACCCAAGACAGCAATCAGATCACATGCAAGTCAGGCCACAAATTGGTCACTGCTGTTTTATGTGAAACTGAAAAAAAAAATAAAATACTTAGATGAGTAATTATTAAATAACATTACTGAAGACAAAAGGAAAAGAGTTCCATTATGTTTCAAGGCAACAGTACATCTAACTAACAGTTATTAGGTACATACCTCAGCTATGGACAAGTAAGGAGAGAAAGGCATGTTTTTTGACCATTGTACAATCAATGAATCTTACCAAATTAAAGATCAGTTACTGCAATGACCATAAAAAATAGCAGATTTCTTTTTAAGCCTGTTGTATATTTTCAGTTCAGTTTTTATAGGCAGAAATTAAGGAAATGACCTACCTAGTAGAGATAAGAGCCTTGCTCTAGAAACAAGTGACTAATGCATCTAAATCAAATATATGTATATTTTAGAATATATCATAAAATAGCCACCCTACCATGAAAAGTTTTTTTCACTATAGGTCCAAGATTTCTCATATTTCTAAAAGTAAAAAGACATATATATTAGTTTGAATGTAATCTGAGTTTATCCAGAACATTCTGAGTGTCCAGTACTCCCTTTCTCCATTTCAAGGCATAGCTCTAGAGAATTGACCATTGAGAGCCTTTCAGCAAGGATGCAATGGGAAAAGGCCTGAACCTAGAGCCCTCTGAGGCTCTGTGGTAGTGTGTACGCATATCAAGAATGTATCCTGCATCTCTCCCTAATAAGCAAATATAAAGTCTGGCTATGCTAATTTGAAGACAATAAACAGGATTTAGAAGAAAAAAAAACTCTCCTAAATATATATTTGGCAATAAACTATTCAGGATTAAAAAACAAATTTGTTTTGGAATTTTATATAAAAGTTTTAGTCCAGTTCAGTTCACAACAGATTTAAGTCAACTTTGGGTTTCTTTTCATCTGTTGCTGTTGGAAAGGGGTTGTTAGTTTGATCTAGTAGTATGGTCTCTATTCCTGTAAGAGTTTATATAGTTGATAGAAATTTCCACTTAACAGTGGAATCCACAGTGATACCAATCGCACTGCAACATTTTACAGCTGATACCATCAGTATTCTAAGAACGAAGAACGAAATATCTTTCCATGCAAAAGGGTGTTGGTCTCTACTGTACTACCATCTGAAGCTACTTTGAATAGCCTAGTTTACCCTCTTCTTAATAATTTCCTCTGTGGGCAAAAAAGAAAACAAAAAAAAAAGGGGAGAAACAAGTAAGATGATAACATTTTTTTTTTTCCTGTGCTTCATGTCTTTGAAACTCGTACACCGGAAGGGCTTTCAAAAACCATAGTAATTAGAATTTTCATTCAAAGTACAAGGCAGAGAGAGCTGATTCAAAACTCAACATCTGTAAAACAAAACGATTTAATAAAAGAAAGGATCAGTCACCAATTGCATGTAATGTTTAAAAACTAGGGAATCTTCAATTTCATATAAAAAAAAAATCAATTTGGCAGCTGAGAGTTGGAAGCTGGCGCAAGCTACTTTGTTAAGTAACTAGAACCAAAACAGAAGGGAAGCATAAATAGATATTTTGTAAAATCACTACTGGAAAAAAGAATAGTTATCAAAACTTAAAGCAAGTTATGAAAACTTAAAGTGCTTATTGCTTTTATAAAGTATTATTGTGTGATAAGATACAATCTAAGTGAAGACACTAATTTTGTGGAAGTATTTACCTTGTTGCTAATTTAAAGATTTGAATTTATATGTGCCAGAGAAGAGTAAGACTGCACTTTCATATATATGACAATTTGGATATTAATTCTAATCCTTTGATAAATGTGTGTGTGTGTTGTATGTGCGTGAACATGATCACCATCTGAATGACTGACAAACTGGAAAAATGCTGATAGTGTTAGCCTTTTTTTTTTTACTTCTCTTCATGTCTGTTGTGAATAAAATATTTATTCTTTTAAGATACTCAATATATTGGTCTTTTATATATAATGGTAAAACACTAATGGTAATTATTAATATATTAAGAATTACACACTTTTTAAAAAAAATTGAATGTCTCAGTGCATTATTTTATAAATGAGATCTTAAGTTCATGGTGGCAAGTATATTTTACCATTTCAGAACTGTTAAATTCCACTTGATAAAAATAATTGAATAAATAAAATGACCGCATCCATTCATAGGCCAAGATCTTGCAGCCTCATTATGCTAGGCTTAAGTGGTAACTAGATGCCTTCTTTCAGAAGTGTGATTTGGCTGTGAGTCAATCTGTTCAGGGTAGCTATCCTACTTCTCACCCTGCTTCCTCCACGCAGGATCGTGAATTCCAACACCTCGTGGTCACTGCAGCCAAGACTGCCCCCAACCCTCACATTACCCACTCTAGACCATCTCTGTTTGTTAGGATCAGGTCTAGCAGCACCCCTCCCCTTGTTGGCTCATCAACCACCTATGTCAAGAAGTTATCCGCAGTGTTCTACAGGAACCTCCTGGACTGTCTGTTCCTGGCTATATGATTTCCCAGCAGATATCTGGGTGGTTGAAATCTCCCTAACCGCACGTGTAGCTCCAGTTCCTCTTGTTTATTCCCCATGCTGCGTGCGTTTATGTAGAGGCATTTGAGTGGAGTTCCCAATGAGCCTCTCCTCCTTGTCGGGAAAGCTGCAGCCTGACTGTGCGGGCTTTCAGAAGTTTCCGTATTTTGCCTTTTGGCCTCTTTAGTCCTAAAGGGCCCTTCACAGGCCACAGCACTAGATTGCTGTGGATGATGTGATGGGCCATCAGCCACCATCTCATCTCTCGCCCCACAGATACCCCATTCCCCCCTTGAATCTAGTTTAAAGCCCTCTTGATGAACCCAGTTAGCTCCTGACCCAGTGCCCTCTTCCCTTTTGGAGAAAGATGGACCCCCTTGGGTGCCATCATGCCTAGTACCCCATAAGGCTTCCTGTTATCAAAGAAGCCAAAGTTATGGCGATAACACCAGCTGCGGAGCCATGCGCTGATGGACTGTACTTTAAGATTTCTTTCTGTATTGCCATCAGCGCTGGAAAGAATCAAACAGAAGATGATCTAGGCACCTGTGCCCCTGATTGTCCTCCCCAACTCCCTGAAGTCTCTTTTGATGGCCCGGAGGCTATGCATTGCCTCCGCACCCACATGTAGGACCATCAACAGGTAATAGTCCATGGGTCAGACCAGTCTGAGAAGTCGCCTGGTGACATGCCTAGTCTGGGCCCCAGGAAGACAATGGACCTCTCTTGAGAGAGGGTCGGGCCTAGCAATCAGTCCTTCTGCTCCCTGAATCTGGGAATCGCCCACAACAATGACCCTCCTGTTCTGCCTCCTGCCCACGGTGACAACCTGTGCAGTTGGCCTTTCTGACTGCCGTACCTTTCTTGGAGGGGAGGGACCCACTCCCTCACCCTCCACTGGCTGCCCTACCTCCTTCAGGGTGTCATACCTGTTTGCCAGGGCCACCTTGTAGGTTAAGATGGCAGGAGGTTTCACCTTGCCACCGCACGCCTGGACTTTTATCCACCCATTTCTCTGCTCTTTACCATCTTCATGCCTTGGTATGGGGATGGGAGTTGTACCAACCTGTTGCTGAGCCTTCCCTGGTGCCTGCCCCCATTTCACTCCGACCTAGAAATTCCCCTTAACTTTTCTACCTCATCTTTTAGCATAGCTACCATGTGGAGCAGGTCCTCCACCGGCTCACATCTCACACAGGTGCCCTCCCCCGCGCCATCCATAGAAGTGTGGGACTGCGACACTCCTTGCAGCCCGACAGCTGGACAGCTGCATGCTTGAGCAGCCGCTCAGTGTGGGTGCCTATCTCCTTCTTAGCGGGTGCTAAGGCAACCCTGCGGCAGGTGATTACCATGCTGGGTGCGCCGGGCAGCTCCTCGCTGCCCTCCCTGCCTGCACAAACTGCCGCGCCGCGGCCTGCTGAGGCGCTACACTCTGGTTGCGCCCGGGGGCGGCTCTTGTAGGCGGGGGCTCGGGCCGCCTTACCCCGCCGACTCCGCCCCCGCTGCGCCTACGCCGCCTGGGGCTGGGTGTTCCTCGCTCGCTCTGCTCAGGTGGCTGTGCTGCACTACGCGGCTTGGGGCCGTTGGTTTAGCTCGTCTCGGGTAGGTCTCACGGCGCGAGACTCCGCTCCAAAGCCGTCACCTACGAGGATGAGCTAGAAAGGTGGAAAGGTTAAGGTTACTTTTATCTGTGCTAGTGCTCACAGCCCATAGGTTTATTCTGGCAGCAAGAGATCTTTCACTAAGCCAACTTTATAAGGGGATTTTCCTCTGGGCATAATCTCAAAGTACACACCATTTCAATATCTCCATAGGGAATCTTCAGAAACCAAATGAATCAGCTTTATAGCTTCTTTGTACTGAACCATTACAGATTTGCTGTGGAGTATCAGTGAATCTGATCCAAGAATTACCATTATTGACTGTCTTTGTATGATTATTGTGGAAGTGAATTTTACTCAGGAATTAAAAGAAAGCTTTTACTAGATTGGATCCAAATAGAAAAACAATTTTAAAATAAAGTCTATAAATATTCATTCAAACTGTGAGACAAAAATATGTAGAATTGAATCATACTTTGATGACTGCAAATGTAAAAATACTTAGCCTTTTTCCTGTGGTCACACTGCAGTGTTTGTATTAGAACTGCCACTATCTTTGATGAGAAATGAGGGTATTTGCCAATGTCACAGGTGTAGGTCTTTTTCTTCCTGTAATGTGAGTAAAGTTGTTGACTTTATTATGTTTTCTGCACAGACAGTTTAAGTCAGTAGGAATTTCATAAGTCTCTCGAACAGCTGGGATCTGTAATTTGTGAAGTTTTTAAGTTATGAAATTTAACTTGTGTATATACTGGATTTAAATTTGAACACAAAAAGCCTATTTTAGTGTACTCCACAAATAGTTATTTCTACTTTAAACTACAGTGAATAGGTGAATATTTACTTCAATTTCCTATTTTAGTGACAAGATAATTCTCTTACTAAGCTGAAGTGTTCTTAACATATGGGAACAAAGCTCACAGTTTTGAAAGCTTACTGTACAATCTGCTTTATTATTTTTCCCAACTGCTTGGAGACAGGCCTTCATAATGTGGCATCAATATATAATGTGTGCTTTTTTCTATAGGGTTCACTGTTATTTGGAAGACACAATAGTTATGAAAAGTGGCATCCACAGGATTATAGGTAAACATTTCTAACGTGGTACATAATATTCAAGTATTGTTGACAGAGATGGAGAGAGCTAGAATAACTTTTTCTAATGTAATAGTTTTTGTTGGAACACACTCAGTGGGGTTTCTAATCCATTGTGAAATTCTACGGTATTTTAATCTTAAAATATAAATTTATACTACTTGTTTCACCTTTGTTTTCAAACTTATTTTATAAGGTTACATTTATTAAACAGATGTTTGAATACACAGAGATCTTATTGCCCTTTGACCTTAAAGCACTGGATGCCACTTTTCATAACTATTGTGTCTTCCAAATTAAACAAAAAGTAATTACTTTTCAAAGTTAGCCTTTTGAATCCTCTTTTGCACATGTCAAAATTCACTACTCAACACTATCACTCAAATTTAAATACAGTATTCCTTTCAGTTTTTGATCTTTATAGAAATGTATCTTGCATCTGAATTAAGACCAGATTATGAAACTTGCGCATAGGATTTTAAGGAAAAGGGACATTTCTCTTCATGCAATTATTTATACTAACCACATTGTTAAAATAATGATTACAGTATGGAAAATAAAGGAAAGGACATCCTGACTGTAACTCTTCCTGGTTATTAGGTTGATTTATGATCACAGCACACAAAAATTGCTCATAGATACGCAATTCGAGTAGCCATTCTGGTATGTTGCCCTTCATGAGTGCATCACCAGCAGATCTAGGGAAGTCATTATTCTCCTCTGTTAGGCGCTTCCACCAGTTTTGGCTACCGGCATACAAAGCATAGAGTAAGGAGCCAGAGACGGTCAGATAAAGGACCGCCCGGATGGCAAGTAGCTGAGAGAACTTCATTTGCAGTCTTCCACTATCTAGAGGAGAGTTATAGCTAAAGAGAGGCACATAGCAGAAGACATAGCCACACGCTTTAGCCACATAGCCACAGGTTCTAGCCACATAGCCACAGGCTCTAGCAAGGAACATCCCTGTAGGCAATTAGGATGCCATTTTTTACAGTGAGAGAGACTGAGTACTGAAACGGGTTTCCCAAAGAGGATGTGAAATCTTCACCCTGTGAGATTCTTTGGATAAGATCCCGAACAACTTTGTCATCTTGAAAATAGAAGCAGAAGTCTGGTCAAGGTGATCTTCAAAGGTCTCCTCCAAACTACAGCTTTCTTTGACTGTATGTTGATTTGCAGTGTTTAATGACACTTTGAATAGATTTACAGAAATGTAAGCACAAATCAGTTCAAACTTCATATTGAAGGAACTTGGTTACCCCTTTTTTTTTTTGATTTCTGGAGGAGGTATCATGTTAAAACTAGTTACCATTATTCATTAAAGCAAACTTTTGTGGAGTGCTCACAGTAAAATGCCCTTATGATTGGCATTCTGTGAACAACATAGAGAATTGTAATCTAGTGGAAAATAATACAAAGCAGACCCTTCCTATAGGTAAAATATCATTTTCACTGTCTTTCTGTTGCATCCCTCGTTTCAAATAAAATTGATATGCTGATTTTGTTTTCCTGTCTATGGAAAAACCAGTAAATGGACATTCAGTAGAAATTAAATTGTTCTTTCAAGTCAAGTGAATAGGGTGTTCATTCTGAAACCTTAATTAGTTTCATTCTTTTCCATAGACAGATTAATACATTATGCACCTATTAATTCAATGGCTTTTATTCAGTCTTATTTATTTTTTCAGGTTGTAAGTTACTGTCTGAGCCAAAGGTATTTGTAGAACACGGAATTAATAGGGAATAAAGAAAACTTATTACCAGGAGATTTTTTTTTCACTAATTTTATCAAGTAATTTAATTCTCTTTTTCATTTTTTAACATTAAATTGAGTAACCATTTAGGAAGACATCTGTAATTATTTAACTTATTCTGAATCTGGTCTGCATGGAAGAGGGAAGGAATTTAAATATTTATGTATTTATTCCAAAGTTGTTTGTATTCATTTTTCTACCTGAGATTTCAGCCAACTTGAAGAATGAATGAGTTTTGATTGTTTTCACCATTTTATTTTATACATATATAAATATTTAAGAACATTTCTGATTTTAACTGCTGAAATCTTACTGTGAAAAATGTGCCTCTGTGTAGGCCTAAATTTAGCTGTAAAACCTGCAATAACTCTAGAAGTTTCATTGCAGAACTTGAAGGGTTCAAAACAACTATCTCAGATCTATGTCCAAAAGACTCTTCCTCACTCAACATTCATGATTTTGTCACCATATTGTAATTTTCAGTAATGGCTAGAAGATTCGTCACAGTCATAGCATACTCTGATACACTTCTCCAAAATTTACTTCATGTGTTCATATGGAAAAGAAGCTTTATAAGAAGAACAGATCAAAGATCTTCTTATCAGCTAATGGCAATCAGGTTTTTTTACCTTCTATTCTAGATTAATACCCAAAGCACTCCATACTTCTGCCTAGGAGCCATTGTTGAGCTATGATCCCAGAATATATTCTGTATACAACATTTTCCTAGCACACTGATAGCTGTGTTTTATCAAGAACAATAGTAACAATAATAATAATAACAATAAGGGGATTGACCTTCTGGAGAGCAGCCCCACAGAGAGGGACCTAGGCATCATGGTGGATGACAAGATGACCATGAGGCAGCAGTATGTCCTCGTGGCCAAGAAGGCCAACGGGATCCTGGGGTGCACTAAGAAGAGCATCTCCAGCAGGTCGAGAGAAGTGTACTCAGAAGTGTACTTCGAGAGAAGTGTACCGCCTGTACTTAGCCCTGGTAAGGCCACATCTGGAGCACTGTGTCCAGTTCTGGGCTCCCCAGTGCAAGAGAAATGTGGAGCTGCTGGAGAGAGTCCACTGCAGGGCTGCCAGGATGATCAAGGGACCTGGAACATCTGCCCTACGAGGAAAGACTGAGAGAGCTGGGTTTGTTCAGCCTGAAGAAGAAGAGGTGGAGAGGTGATTTGATCAGTGTGTATAAATACCTTGAGGGAGGCAATGAGGAGGGGGGCCTCTTTTCATTGATGGCCACTGATGGAACTAGAGGGAGGAAATAGGCGCAAACTGAATCATCAACGTTTTGCAGGAACTTAAGAAAACATTTCTTAACAATGAAGATGACAGAATGCTGGAACAGGCTTCCAAGAGAGGTTGTGGAGATCTTCTCTGGAGATCTTTAAAACCTGCTTGAATGCAGCCCTTTGCCGAGTGCTTTAGGGTATCCTGCATGTGCAGTGGGGTTGGCTATATGATCTCTAGGTCCCTTCCACCATTAAGGATTCTATGTGATTCAATATTATCTGAAAGAAGAGAAAACAAAAAGGAGAGTGAATATAAAATAAGTGTTACTAAATAGCTCCATTGAGATTTTGGATTTTTTCTTCATGTAAGAGCAAAATTTACATAAATTAAGATTTTTGTTTGTTTGTTTTATTTTGTTTTATCAAATTTCATCCATATATGCCTAAAATACTACAAGCTCCGAATAAATCTAAGCAGCAACAAAGGCAAGGTGTCAAGGAAAAGGAGCAGATCAAATTGACCTGTATAGTAACAGGACCTGCTGGCATTGTTGTTTAAGGGTGAGAAATGGAAAAAAAAAAAAAAAAAAAAAAAAACAACAACAACAAAAAAAAAAACCCAGCAGGAAACAGTCAAAAGTAGGAAAGAGAGGAGGAGCTGCTCTTTATCTGTTGCTGAGAGATAGATTATTAGTTGTAGTCCCTTCTTTATCTATTGCCGGTCTGAAGTGTGCAATGAGAGAACTGAGAACTTACTATTGATTTAAGAGGCACTTAGAAACTGAAGGAGATATTTTAGACCAGCCGTAGGATTCCAACTGTGAGGTTGCACTATGAAGGACTGCTCTCCAGACAAATGCCAAAGACGCATCTTTGTTCAAGCTGCAATGATTTAGTATTTGCAGGCTGCCAAAATTACTTTGGGATCACTTGAAGTTCTTTTTTGAGGAATTCCCCTATATGATCTTCTCCTAATAGTATCTGTCAAGTTGTTGTAAACTGTTCTTGCTGGGCTGAGAGTTTTGGTGAGCCACTGAGAGCTTGCTGGAGCAGAGAAAAAGACTGAATTTAAAATAATTCACATACTTTAAGTAAAATCATAATCGAAATAGTTTGATTTATTAATGACACGCAAACAGCAGTGATCCATGCATTCAGAATGAACAGCAAGCTACCAGAAACTTCAAAAAACACTAGGACCTACAAATTTCTAAACACTTTTCTATAACAAATGCTAAAACATTCCAGCTCCCACTCAATACATGCACAAAAGGTGCCTATGCAAACCCTCTCCAGGGCATGTAGGTTACAGACATACCTACTTTTCCTGAGAATATGTTCACCTACTTATATAAACCTCCTGTGAGAGATATGTATGCTTTTCCTCTATCCTGTATCTTATCTCCTGCAAAGGCCTGCAAGCGCACACTCACATGAGAAGCCTCCCATAGTGCCAAATACTGTGGGAGGCTTCTATCTGTGGTCAGGGTCTCTATTAGTTGCTGCTCACACTGTCAGAATATTCATTGAATGCAGGTTACTCATAGCATAGGATGGGGAAGCTGCTGTGTCTGCCCTAGAAGAAAGACATGATGACAGTGAACATGATGCCATGACAATGCTGGCAGTATCAAAATATTGACTACTACTCCATTAACCTCCTTTCTCTGTCTTGGCAAATATTTTCTTGTTTGCTTTATATTTATTTTCTAGTTATTTCTTTTTTGTTGTTGTTGTTTTAAAAGTTTATATGTAATTCATTGGTTACTATTTAATCTCTGTCATGGTTGTTTTTTTTTCCATAGCATTATCAGTTTTGGATAAACACCTTGTCAGAAAGTTCTGAGTGGTGTTCTATTCACACACATGATATTTTTACTCAAATACAAAATAATGGAACTGAAAACTTGTTACTCCATTCAGCAAACTCATCCGTTATTTCTCTGAAGTTCTTCAGCCTAGTTGAAGGTAGTACTATAAAAAAAAATCCTTGCAGTTTTATACCAGTTTTATGTTGAGGTAGCAATTATACTGAAAGAAAGCATCTCCTTATTAATGTTCTGCAAAGCGGTTTCTCTGAAAAATAAAGGCATAAACGATATTTTTTGTAATACTGGCAGAGGTGGTATTCACATTACTATACATAAACAGAACATCTTTAAGGTTTAAGATTGTATATTTTATATAGCAATCAGTTTTATTGGGCTTGTTTATCAACTACTGATAACATGAGAATCATTTTTCTAATTCGTAAATGCGTTCAGTAGGAGTTTGATTTAGCTGGGCAAGTTAGTGCCTATTGCTCCTTAAGTTTTCTTTTGATCCTACTTGACATCCAATCTCCAGAACAATGAAAGTCTTCCCTGCTTCTTGTGACCTATCTGCCAACTACATATGGGTATGTTCAATGCCTTAGTGCACTGCAATGTGATATATTTACATAGTACGTCTAGTGATCTCCATAGTGATCTCTTAAGCTTCTGATGTAATGGGGAGCTTTCCAGGGATTATAATGTAGCCTAAACTGCAGATTCTATGGAACAAGTTGCGTCCAGATCTTAGTCTCAAACTGAAGCCTACTCTCAGTTTCTTTGGTGGCCCATAAGTAATTTATAATCAGCAGTAGTGTGAAGGAAACAGAACAGAAATTTTGATAAAAGGGAGAACTGAAGGTAAAGGTTTTTGTAAGGTCTCATGGGAGAGCTAGATTATACACACATTGTTGTTTTATATTGATATTCACTTTGTACTTTCTTGGGAATGCAAAGTAGGAATGAAATACATTCACTCTGATTTGCTCGCCAGTGAAGATTCTGTGTCTGCTTCTTGATGTTACTGACATTTGGAAATATATAAATAAGTTAGCATCATGACAATTCTGTTTTTTTTGTTTCAATCTGTATATATTATCTTTCAAACAAAGTAGTATGGCTTATGATGCACTATGCACCGTTTCTGCTTAGTTGAAGTGATTAATCTTCTGATAGAAAAGGCGGATTCAGCAAATGAAGTTTTAAGAAATCTGGCTTTTGCAGATCAGAGACCCTGAAACACCTGCTCCTGCAGCTTGTCTCAGTGTGAAAGGCTGATCAAGCACTGTGTTAGGTCTTTTAGCTGCTGCACTACTCAGATTACAGAATTGCCCTTCCCTTGCTTCAAATTTTTAGGAAGCTTTATGACTCAAGGGTTTATCTGTGACCCTATTACTTCCTTGGGGACTGAACATTTCTCAGAGGACATTAATGGGAAATTCTGAGGATGAAAAAGGCTTCAACTGCAGCTACTCGCTGAATTGGCATTACTTGGAGGGGGGGAAAGTGTGCATTTTCACTCTACCGTGTGCACCCACATTTGAGAAAGATCAAAAGCAGCCTGAGGTACAATTTCTAAAATCAAAATATATTTTTAAAAAGGTCTATTTCTGTTTCCTCAGCTTCTAAGCCAATTATCTCAATAGATTTTTAAAGGATAAACAAAACTATGCTGGAGCAGCAGATTCATTAATGCATGGGAGAAACAGGTGCAGAGGACATAGGAGGAGAGGAAGATGCTGAGGCAATAATTTATGAAAAGGTAATATTGTTTTCATCACGCAGTTTAACTTTCCTCAAGGAAAATGAACAAAGAAAAGAAAATTAACAAACGGCACTACCAGCAACAACAACAACAAACAGATTTATATATAGATCTTCAATATAGCTTTGCAAAAGATACCATCAAAATACTTCTTATTAAACACAATACAGAAAACACTACAAATAACATTGCATATTTTGTGGATGATTTCTAAAGGAATTTGGAGAGTAAAAGGCTTGGGACTATTCACACAAGCGCCTTCTCATTTGTTGCATTGTGGTTTAATCACAACATTCAGTGTTCAGATTCCTTGCTTTTCTTCATTCAAAAATTGTGTCTCAGTATTCATGATCATAGTATGTAGCATGTATCATCTAGACTCTTCCTTATTGAGCAGTGCATTCTCATTTCAGATAAGCATTCTCAGTTTGCTTCCAATCACTACTGAATGTAATTGTAGAGTGACAGAGCCTTCACAGATAGAAATACAATCTAGGCCTCTGAATAATATTTATCTCTTCAAAGACAGAGTATCAAATAATATCTTATTTATCTCTGACAACAAGGAATTATCTACCAATAGCACAAACTGGCAAAGTTATCAAACAGTGCATCAAAATGCACTGTGTAATTCCTACAAAAGTGATGTAAATCCTATCCCTTCATCGCTAGCATACGTCACTCTGCTGAAAACAGATAAGCTCATCTAGTGCTTCACACTAGTTATGATGAGAAATATTGCTATTTAAAACAGTGAGAGGGTAGTTTAGCATAGAATTTAAAGCTTTAGATTTTAAAGTGGTCTAAATGCATGTCTAAGCCCATAAAACCAAAGATTCACAAAATTGTTGGGATTAGAAGGGACCTTTTGAGTTCATTTAGTCCAGTTTCCCTTCTCAAGCAGAGTCATCTAGAGAAAGTTGCCAAGAACTGTGTCCAAAAGGCTTTTGAACATCTCTAGGGATAGAGCATCCTCTGTAGGCAACCCATCAGTCACCATCCCAGTAGAAAAGTGGGGTTTTTTTTTGTATTCAGATGGAAATGTGTTGGAAATGTGTTTCAGTTTGTGCCCATTGTCTCTTATCTCATCACTGGGCACCACTGAGAACAGTCTGGCCACATGCTTTTCACACTCTGAGATCCCTGCACACATTAAGAACACCTCACCCCACACTTTGACTTCCCCAGGCTAAACAATTCCAGCTCTCTCAGTTCTGAGCAGTGAGGGAGACTCAGATATCTTTTGCTGACAGACAGGACCTTTTCTTTCTGTGCAAAATACTGTTCTCACTGGTTGTCACAGCAATTCCAAAAGTACTTAAAACTTTTATTATAAACTTTGCTACTCTGGGGCCTATACAACCAGCAGATTTATGATGAGATGTAGGATAGCTTTTTAAAACAAGTCTGATTTTGTAACTCAGCTGGAATGTAAAGATTTATGGGTTGGAATGGTGAAACAAAAGATTTTTTGTCCATACTGATGATATTGTGCACTGCTGTGTCCTGATGAGACTTCATATCTGTCTCATTCCTAAGAAATAGAGTTTTTGTCACTAATATCCTATTGAGACTGCTATTTTTCCTAAATTCTGTTCATGTTGTTTTTATATACTCTCTGTTAGTTGTTCAGTCAAACTTGATATTCAGTCATTCTACTTTCATTGTACTGTAAAAGCAACTGTAGTTCAATGCTGATTTTTTTGCTGTTGTTTGTTGTTCCTTTGTACCAGTACAGATATGGCCATCTGAATAATACCAACCTCTTATTTCATTTTGTCAAATGGGAAATTATTTCCTCAGTCATATTAAACAACTTTTAAAAATGTAGAGCTATAAAAATGAATTATTCTTTTTTTCAGTAAAAATAATGCACAGGTCCTTGATGTTCAGCATACTACATATATCATTCATAATGATTTCTCATTATGTCCTGTGCACAGTATGCTCAAGTAACATTGCAAGTCCTGTTCACAGTGAAATCCTGTTATCTGTCACTTTCTTTGTAAAGCAGAACATTTAAGATGAGAAGATGAAGAGATCAGGACCTGATGTATGAATCCAAAGATTAAGTTATGTGACCACTGTAAAAATTACATTTGCTGAATAACTGTGGGGAGCATCCTTAAATATCACATCAAGAATTGGCAAAGCTTGAAATATCCTAAAAATATTATAGTTATAATGGATTCACAGGTATACCAAAGTCAGATTTCTCTTCCTCTGCTATTAAATAGGAATTATATTCTCCTCTGTATTATTGTTATTTATTTCTTATGAAAATGAATTTCAGAAATCTCTTTCCAAGCACATTTCAACTAGTTGTTAGGTTACATTTAGTCCATCACCAAATTGTCGAATCTGTAAGTTACCACAACTATATCAACTATATATAGCATATATATCAACTAAGTGTATATGTTTTTCTCTATCAGTCTAGCTATCACTGTCTGTATTTATGAGATCAACAGGATATACTACAAGACAATTTTATTTATGTTTCTATTAAGGAATATTTTTCTCATTTTCAAGTTCCATCTTCACATTTAATTTGTGGCATAGGCAAGTGCTTTTAATCCACTGGTTAATGGATGCTGATTCAGCTACATGGAGTAATGTTTTAATGTTTTAAATGTTTTCCATAATGTACTAACAGAGCTGCATCTTATGATATTAAACTGCATTTCAGCAGTCAGGCTGCATGTTTGAAAATGCAGTTCCTGTGGCCTTAAGTTCATTGCTGTAATAACTAGATGGCTTACAGAGCTTACTGTTTTAAGACTTCATGAATCAAATTGTGGACCTGGTCCATGCACTTTTTGCATAATTTTTGAATATACTGAACCCAATGTGCTGCTTTGTTTTCTAATTCTGTACATTCATTCAAAAAGATTAAAGATTTGGAAGTTTACTTCTTGACAGCTGCTAAGGAAATAAATTATCAACTTCATCTTAATGCAATATATTGATCTAGATTTTATATCTGAGATTCCTGTTGAAGTTGTAGTGATCAGTTCTGTGGCCATACCCATGTATTCCAAGCACCTTCACAGCTACAGAACATTGGATGTTGAGTAAGTACTGTGTTATGGAAAGATAATCAGATTTGCCTAGGTGTTGCAGATGCTGAGAGCTGTTGATTTCATTGAAGAATCAGATCAAAAATCAAGGATTTACAAGGCAGTGTATGATAGCAAATTGTGCCATGTAGTACCTCATAAGTGTAAAGCACAGAAATCAACTTCTAATGTGTATCCAATCATCAAACTGAGGAAAGAGTGGCAAAAAAAATCCTCACATGTGAATTCCATAAATTATGGTCAAGTTAATAAATAAATAAATAAATGCATAAAGGTAAATGTAAACTTGTTTCTACTGTCCATATTGTAAATTATCGTGGAACCTCAAAATATAGATCTGTAATAAAAAAATGTGATGATGCAGCTGAGACCTTTAGTAATTCATGCAAAGCTTAGATGGATTTTTCCCCATATTCTGAAAATGAACCACAAAGATCACTCCAAGCTTATCTTTTTTATTTTTAAATTAAAATACATTAAAACATAGTAATGCTACTAAAGACTGAATTTATTCTTATTAATTTACAGAGGTATTTTTACACAAATGCTCAGTCATGCTACTATAACTGGCTAAAAGTAACAGGAAAGCACTTCTTACACATAAGACTACTTTTGTTTCAAGCTCAGATTTTGTGCATTGGTCTCCTGAAACTCTGCCTTTTCTGCTAAATAAAACAGGATCAGGAACATGTTGTGGAGTGATGGCATGTCATATAATAGCCTAGCAACTAGATTTTCCTTGAGGAGAGTGATGATATTTATTCTGTAAAATACTCAGCTATAAGGGAATCAGACTCACGCATCCTCAAAGATGCCTTGTGCCTTAGGACTGCTCAACAAACTGTACATCTTGATGTGGATGCAGGACCATCTTTTCTGACTTATTTGCATTGACCTGCCTAATTTGAGTATTTCTGCTCAGTAACTTCTGTGAAGACACAAATAACATGTTTTCAAAAGCATATACATGTCCACAGACATGCTGGAGAACATAAAGTGCTGTGACGGATACACTCTTTTCCTGTGCCTTACATGCAGCCCTGTTCAGTTGCTAACCACCAGCGATTTATCTAATTCTGGTAGGCGCCACCATCCTGATTTCTTCTCTGACTTAGACTCAACATAACAGTCCTGAAGGCTGCATCCCAAAGGG
>JAUBOD010000297.1:238728-253455 GCA_032353885.1 Nothura maculosa
GGCCTTCTTGGCCACAAGGGCACACTGCTGTCTCATGGTCAACTTGTCGTCCACCATGACACCCAGGTCCCTCTCTGTGGCGCTGCTATCTAGCAGGACTTCCACTGAATTGGGAAATCAGCATTAGAGGGAAATTATGAATCAATTTCTCATAGAAGGTCATGGATCACAACTTCCGCAAAATTTGGATGTTATTGGGAATTGAGCAGTGTCATGGATCCTGAAGAACTTCCAGGCTCTGAAGGTGCTAGATGATTCGTTCTAAATCATAAACTAGCACATATCAGCATGCCATCACTCCTGCTTTATAATGTTATGGAAAAAAATATTATACAGATTTCATGAAAATGTAAAATTATCTGTCTGAACAATTAGGAACATTAGACTCTGGTGGATGTTGAGTAGAGCTCAGTTAGACATAGCATTTACAGCTTACAGACACTATGTCTTTTCAGGCTAAGCAGAAGTCTTTCACACAAGAAATCATTGATCAGAAGAGTTGAAGAGCTGTGGCTTCTGACATTCTCTTGCAAATTTGCTTGAAATATATTAATAGCTCTGGATAAAGTCCTTTCCTTAACAAAGTGGTTGTAATTTATTTTTGACCAGAAAAAGCACAGAAATGTTCCAGATTTTTATATTTGTTTTTATTTTTGTGATTCTATCAATTGTATACATAATGTACAAAAAGGGAGAAAAAAGATAAAAATAAAAACTTTATATTTGTCCTTATCATGTGTCCAAACATAACATTCAAATATCCTTGTTCAAATATATGTTATCAAAGGAAGTAGAATCAACTCTTAGGGAGTCTTTAGAAACAGAACACATGCTATCATGCTCTGCACAAGTACAGCAATTTACACAAGTACTTCTTAATCATGCAAAAATTTACAGAGATTGCCAATTAAAATCACAAAATAAAATACTAACCATATCACAGGCAAAGAATATTTTCCATCAGAAAAAAAACTTCAAAATGTAATCTGAAATTAGCTTCAACAAAAATATTGAAAATACAAAGGAGAGAGTGTTCGCAAGTTACAGGAGAGAATAAAGTTAATTGAAGTGATATTAAAACACAAATCCTAACTAATGTGAAAGGATGTGGCTCTGTAGTTTTTGCATAAATAAGAAGTTATTAGTTTAATTGTTTAAGTGTCTTTAAATCCATAATCTTAATTCTACTTTGGAACCTACTCCAGAGAAATAAATACTTTAGTACTAAACTACTTACAGAAATCTTTTCTCTGTGAGTCATTGACTATCTGTTGCAACGTACAATGGCTACTAAATTTTTCTTAAAGCCCTGAGCCACAAACACCTTAAAGTACTGTATGTCCAGACTATACATATAAGTAATGATTTTAATACTATAAAACATTCCATAAATGACAAGTCCAGGAGAATCAGGCTCTCTTTATGCAAATATGCTTTTCTCAGAAGCTTTCTTGTCAAAATGAGATGGAAAGTGATGACAAAATTCATCAATTTTCTTAGGTGTCTAGGCATCCAGGTGGATTTTTTTTTCTCCAAAAGAGATTATCACTGGAAAATACTGGGTATTTTTGTTGCTTTTGTTGTTCATTTGTTCATTTGTTTGTTTCTCATTTTGTTTTGTTTTAACTTAAAAATCTGAGACTATCCTCTTAGTAACAAAGCTTCTGCTAAAATCTCACACATAAACTGAAATTTATTGTCATGGTCTCCTGTTATTTGTCTGTCAGCACCTACAAGAGCTTGAGTGTATCAGCTTCATAACTAACCTGTAAGCAGTTGAATCTGGTACTAGAGAATCTTTTAACCTCCTCTTTACCATACCAAATAAGGATAAGTTCCTCAAGTTCTCCTCCTAGATCATACATGATTGGTATACTGCCTCTCTCCCCATGTTTTCCACCATTGTCTTGAAGTGTGGGCTCCAAAACTCAAGTCCTTAATGTCTTTAAAACTCAAGTCCTTATTGTTGCAGAGCAATAGAGACTTTCCTTCATCTGCTGTCCACAATCCTACTGAAGTCCGATAGGATGTGTTTACTATAGTAAGCAGCTATTTGCTTTGTAAATAGCTGTTTGCTGACAGAGTGAATTGTTGGCTCATATTCTACTTGGCATTGACTATGCCTGCTAGATCCTATTCAGATGTTAGTTCCATAGCCTGTATAATTGTTGTGCTTCTCTTTATTGAAATATCTGAGTTTTCTCTTGGTCCAGTCCTCAGGTTTATGAAGCACTCGCTATAACTGTCAAATTCTGTCATTTATCGTGAGCCACTCTTTCTAATTTAGTATAATTCATGAATTTGAAGAGCATGCATTTTTTGCCATCATTTAGATTGTTGATGAATATCTCGAAAAACATGGACCTAGATGTGCAGCCTTCGATCCTCATCCTTTAGACCCTTGTGCAAAATGTGCAGTTCATTTGTTTCCAAAGCAAATCCTATGGGAAACAGGGTCAAAATCTTATTAATGTCAAGGAACATCTCTGTTCACTTATTCACATATCCAATAATTGCACCAAAGAAAACAGTCATATTGCTCAAACATGATTTGTCTTGAGTACATCTACATTTATATTCCTGACGATCCCTGTGCTTGAGAGTAGACTGTAGGAGAATGTGTTTTGTAATCTCTCCAGGCATGGAGGTGAAACAGGTCTGTGTACAATTCCATGTTCTTTTTAAAAGGATTGGCAGTCACCTCCCAAACCACCAGTCTTTCACTGTCGTCATAGACAGTGGTCTCAATCTCATCTGTGAGCTTACAGTTTCCATTCAGCTTCATGGTTGACTATCTCCAGTTTCTCAAATTGAACCTCCCTGCTGGCTGCCTGTCTCCTTCTCATAATATAGCAAAATAAATAAAATAAATAAAAAAGGAAATAGAAATATTGAAAATGTAGTTACTGCTGTTAATGACAACATTTAACAAGCAAATTGGCTATTGGGAGTTGTATACACTCTAAAAAGGCTAGCAAAGATCAAACAAACTTGTAGAGAAATCGAGCTGTGCAAAACTTTGCTTTCAGCTGCTTCTCTCATCAACTCTCCAACATTGCTCAGTAGCTTGTCAGAGAATACTGTCTTGTTAGTTAACCTGGAGGGTTATTAAAGCCAAATGAGAAAGAAAGTAAGTAAAAAGTAAGTAAGATGATGACCAAGGGGAAAAAAAAAAACACAGAAAAGACAGAACATAGCCTTCTTTACTTTCACTTTCTTTACTTTGCTTCTCTTTAGACATTTGTCTGAATACACATTCCTAGTAGATCACTTGTATTGTCTTGTTACATATCTCAAGTTAATTATTGTGAGCTTGAGTATACAAGTATACACAAGCTGGATATTCCATGTAAAACTAAGGATTTAGCGAGTATTGCCGGATGCCATCTGGATTTGCATCTCTGTTTCATTTTGAACAGGCTGTTGCTCAAACTGTTGCTCAATAACACATAGCAGTGCTATGTTGGATCTATTCACATTTTACAAGATTTTGAAGACACTGAAACTATTAATGTATTAGTTTATATTAGTTAATTTTGATTTTTTTTGGTTTATCAAATGCAATCTTTCCATGAGTTAAAAATATATAAAACATAAAAAAAATGTTAACATTGTCATTAAGCAATTGAGACCTATGCTTACTCCCCTTTCGTAGAAAGCAAATTGCTGAAAAAGTTCTTTTCTGTATGTGTGTGTTATTCCTCATCTTTAAAAAAAAAACAACAAATCATGTCATTCTTTTCTGTCACTCCGAAAGTGGGGAACAAAGGTGTGATGAGAGCTGAAGCTGATTCACAGTAAATCACAACATGCCTCCTAAGTAGGCTTGAAATATAAATATTATTGACCTTAGAGTGTGAAACATTTCCTTCTTGATGTGCCTATCACACAGACCCAAAGCAAAAAGTGACTCCTCACATGGTGAATTACTGGAAGAAGAAGCACAATTTTATGTACAATTAGACATCAGGATTAGCTGCTATTCAGTTTGTGATCACAGCAGGAAACATTATCTTTTATTTTATGGAAAATGTCTGTCAGGCTTTACTGATTAATACTCTCCTTATATAAATCTGTGAGTCATCTTTAGTAGCATTATTACAGTTGCAAACAAACCACCTCTGGCTATACATCTGTCAGATTTCACGATGTGGGCAGTGAAGTGCCTTTAAAGGAAACCAGCAATTGTAAATAAAAGGAGTGTATTTTCTCTATTTTTTATTATTGAAAATATATTGTATTGTAAGTGAAGAGGCAGAGAAAGAATGCAAAACTTAAAAGTCTGTCATTTCAATGCACAAAGGAAAAACTATCAAAATATTTTGCAAAGTAGTGACTTTAATAGTATAAAAATTAACTGTATAAAAATTGAAGTATAGAAAAGTATAAAAAAGTATAAAAAGTATAAAAAAGTATAAAATTAATTTTCATATGACTTTTTTTTTCCCATCACTCAAAAATCTGTAGGTTGTATATGATACTCTCTGTATCTTGTTCAGTGCTATGTACATTTAAACATACATTATCATTGTCTTGTACAGAAAGTACTATTTCTATGGAAGCAAAGTAACGTCTTTCTACAGTGCATACAAAATAATTTATTTCTTAATTGGAATAGATTGGAATAACTCAAATAAAAAGTCCACTATATATTAAAAAGTATGTTTAACAGGTGCATAGTATACAATAGAAGAGTTCTGCCTATGCAAACTACTTCAAGAGGGTACCTGAGAAAAAGTAAGAAATTGCAAAGTTCAGCACAAACTTGAAACTGATATTTGAAAAAATGCCACTTCACATACCTGCAATTAATCTTTTCTAGTCTTAGTCCAAGGTTGTTGTTGTTGTTATTATTATTATTATTATTATTATCATCATCATCATAGAATCATAGAATGCTTAATGTTGGAAGGTGACCTCAGAGGTCATCTAGTCCAACACCACTGCTCATGCAGGGTCACCTAGAGCACATGGCACAGGACTGCATCCAAGAAGGTTTTAAAAATCTCCAGAAAAGAAGACTCCACAACCTCTCTGGGCATCCTGTTCAAGTGCTCTGACACCCTCACAGTCAAAAAATGCTTCCTTAACTTCCAGTGGAACTTTTGGTGCCTCACCTTGTGGTCCTGTCATCTAGTCCTATCGCTGTCCACCACCAAAAAGAGGCAGGACCCTCCTCCTCACTGCCTCCCTTGAGGTATTTATACACACTGATCAGATCTCCCCTCAGCCTTCTCTTCTCCAGGCTGAGCAAACCCAGCTCTCTCAGCATTTCTTCATAGGGCAGATGTTCCAGGCACCTGATCATCCTCGTAGCCCTACGCTGGACTCTCTCCAGCAGCTCCACATCCTTCTTGTACTGGGGAGCCCAGAACTGGAAACTGTTCTCCAGACCAGGGCTGAGTAGAGGGGGACGATCACCTCTCTCGACCTGCTGGAGACGCTCTTCTTAATGCACCGCAAGATCCCATTGGCCTTCTTGGCCACCAGGGCACACTGCTGCTTCATGGTCATCTTGTCATCCACCATGAGGTCCCTCTCTGCAGGGCTGCTCTCCAGCAGGTCAACCCCTAATCTGTACTGGTGTCCGAGGTTTTTCCTCCGCAAGTGTAGGACCCTGCACTTGCCCTTGTTGAATTTAATGAGATTTCTCACTGGCCAGTTGTCTAGTCTGTCCAGGTTCCTCTGGATGGCAGCACAGCCCTCAGGGCTATCAGCTATTCCTCCCATTTTGGTATCACCAGCAAACTTGCTGAGGGAACACTCCATCCCTTCATTCAGGTTTTTAATGAACAGCACTGGAAATTATTATTTATTTATTTTAGTTCCAAAGATGAACAGCATAATTTTACAATGGGAACTTCTTTCATTTAAGCATTTTTCTATCCATTTGTTCTAGGAAATATTTTGTTTTCCTATTTTGATCTTCATTAAACTTATTCCTAGATCATACTCACCTTGGTAGAGAGAAATTTTGAGGTCAGTATTCTGACTGAGCAAGCTATTTTATGAAAGGATTTTAATAACAAAGTTCTTATCAAACAAATAATAAAAGTATTTATCTGGAACAATGGTTTGTGTGGACCATTTAAAGTACATTTATATTTATAATTTATGTATTTTAACACTGGTTACTCCATAGTGTATAGTAATAGGATCTTATAATTTTGAATAATACAATCTCCTGTAGCAATTGTGTAATATGAATTTTTGCATAGGGCTATTATGAAGAAGAACTCTCATGAATGCTACTGTTCATTTATTTACATGAGAAATAAGATAAGAAGTCATTCTTATCATAATGTATTGTAAGAAGTTCCACTGGATCTTAAAAAGTCCATCAGAACAAGTAACAATGTCATTCAATTAAAATTATCAAATACTCTCTAACAATCCCAATATTAATCAGTGTTCAGAAAGAGGAAATTTTATTTAATTTTAAAAGAATGGTTTGTTTCCCTCAATGTTTTTACTGTGCTGTTTTATCTTTCTCAATTCTCTAGTATCATTAATATTATATAGAGGGGTTAGAGTATAAATAATGCCTAATAATGCCTAGAGTACTTTCACATCCTCATGTTCACGCTAGAAATACATTTGCATTTTGTGCTGACTTTATTTCGATATTTTAATGATTTCCGCAAGTGATTTGCCACTAACATCACATATTACAATCCATTATGAATAATTATCACTGAAAGCAAATGCATTTGCTTTAGAGGGACAAGAAAAATACAGAGAAATATATGCAACTAATTTCAATAGTACAGAATAAAGGAAGACAAGCACATCAAAAGTTTAAAATCATATTCAGGCTTAATGTCTTTGTAAAAAAAGATAATTTTGACTTCATGTCTATGTAAATAAAGAGAAGCCTCAGACTCCAAACAGAAGAGGTGAAGAGCAATATGAAAAAAATATCTAAATTCTTGTTTTGATAAAAAGATAGCAGAATTGTTTCTATATCAGAAAACTATTTAGTTTTTTCCTTCTTTTACAATTGTACCAGAGAGTATGTGGAACTATGACCCGTGCTAGCTGGAGCACCAGCTGATATAATTAGTTTTCACTCTGTATATTTTTTTTGTCTCTATAACTCTTTTAAATAATAGTCCATTTAAGTAGAGAATGATCTTTGTCTTAGTAGTTGAGGAAGTTAATAAAAATTTCCTCTAAAAAGAGGTCTTCAGATCTAAGCCACTTTTTAAAATCTGATCCAAACTGATAATATATCTGTCTTCTTCTCTAATATAAATATATTTGTCAAAATTTAGACTGAATAAAGATGAGATATGTTTGATTTTACCATATGTCTTTCTAAGTTTTCTTATTTTACTGAGGAGGTGGAAAAGGAATGAAATAGTTGTATGGTTTAGAGATCTTGTTATTTCTTTTAGGTAACACCTGCAACCACTGGAAAAGGTTGGTTCATCAAGTCTATTCTTTGTCCTATGCAGACTATAGAGCTTGTGTTTCATTCTTCCACTGTTAATCCCCTTTCAGGACTTACAGGTCCATTTCTTAAAAATAGTTACATCAAATCTATATTGGAATGACTGATATAAAGCATGCAAATGGAACAGAAAGTCGGAACAAATTTTGAACAAAATTTTCCTAATCTTCCAGATAGGTCCATAGTGCCATCTATGTCCTTGGAGGTTTTTAAGGGTTTGTCTGGACAAAGCCCAGGCCAGATCTTGGCTGATCTGAGAGCTAGTACTACTTTCAATAGAAGTTTGGACCATTTATCCTTTAAAAGAACACACATATTTAACTATTCTCTTTCTGTTTATTGTTTCATGTTTACTCTTTTTTTTGTTTATTTAGTGACAATTCTGCCCTCTCCTATCTTCCTGGAAAGTAGTCTTGGTTCTTTGTTTAAATGAAAACAAATGAAATTGCATGCATCAGGTGTGAAAGGATGCATTAATTGTATTCTATCTGCAACTCGACATTCTGTAGCTAAGAGAATATAGAATTATTTTGTTTGATGTTTTGTAAGTGGTACTAGGAATATGCATAGAATTGTTTAAAATTTGCATAAATGTCCTACATTTGCAAAATTACTGAGAAAGCTAATTGTAAGGAAATTGTGCCATTTCATTTTTCCATTGTTACACCAATGTATATACTCTATTTATTACAGATTTTACTTTCAGTAGCATTACATTTAGAGTCAGGGACTGACTTTTGTATATAATTTATTTTTATTGAATTGCTCTGTAAAAAGAGACAGCATTTGTTATCCTCTCATCTGTATAAACTATAACAATGAATACTACCACATGCTTTTGTCTTTTGCGTGCAAAAAAAAGCCATTAGATTTTCCCATTTTGTTTGTCATGATATTTCAAAATGCTAGGACTTGACAAAATGTGCAACTGGAACTTACTTGATTATCCTTAATGAGATATTGAGCAGTTCCATTACTACATTTCTGATCAAGGTTAGTGCTTTTTTAAAAAGCATTTGCTTTTAACTAGTTCATGAGATTTTTTTTTTAGGCTCAGGGAAAATTTAGTTCTACTTGCCAAGATATGTTTTGTATCTACCTTAGACCTCAATGGGCATACTTAAATCTTTAATAATATCAGTAACTACCACATGACAGTTTTGATATTGTACTGAGTTTAATGTAACAGTTTGTCTCATAACCAGTTGATAATTCTCAGCTATGATTTGTTTTGATTATCTATGCCTACTGATTTAAGCACTATACCTGTGAAAGGAGAGGGAGCTTCCTATCTGTTACCGTCTTCATGTCCTAGTGTAAGTGTCCTGAATTCGTCAGTTATAATCACTCCTTTTCTGGAGGAATGAAGTGATTAGCACTCTGTGAAATAATCTATTGGAATTAAAAGCTATATGGATGCCAATATATTTTCATTTATTATTCTTATTTTAATAATAAGCTGTGAACAACAATATGTTTCAATAATAAGGACAAAAAAAAGTACAGTAATGCACACAACTGCAATTCTGCTGACAGATGATCGATGTGGTGCCATGTAATAGGGTCAGAGAAGTTATTTGAAGGTGATAATGCAGACACCTAATAAATCATGTTTTAAATGATAGAAAGACTGTTAGGTTAAAGTACATTCAGAAAATTGTGCTAAAAGACATGTCATTCTTGATTTTAAACTCCTGGAAATTTTAATGCTATACAAACAAAGCAGGAATACAAAACTACAGTTGAAGCGCTATTGCCTTTTGACAAATCTCAGGGACAAAATTTCAGCAGTGTATTGTATTCAGTTTCTTCATTGTCAGGGTGTATGATGCTCAGAGCAAACTTAAGCTACCCTTCTATATAAAACTATATAGAACTATATTTTAAACAAAATAATATTTTATTTCAACAGCCATTATTCTGTGAATATCTTAACACAGTGTTCTTTACCTTTCATGAATATACACTAAATTTTTTTTAATAAGTTCTTCTGGTTTAAAATATGCAGTTAGTCTTTTATGGAATTGTTGCTGCATACTTCTCAATCCACCCGCTGGTATCCATGTTTTCATATAGGAATCTGATTTTCTAAGTGAAATGGTTCATGTTATGCATAACAAGTATACAGTGATGTAAATGAAGAGCCCAAACCTCTGTTAATTGGCAGTAAATTAATATTTTCTTATCCAAGGGAAATTACCATCTAGTGCATCTTAAGAAAATCATTCAGAGTTAGAAATTCACTTCAAATTGATCATTTCCAATGTGTATTGTTCTTGAGATAAAGGAAAAAGGGGCAGAAAAAAAAGGACAGGGACACTTAAATCCTTTTTAATTAGCTCTCCACGAGAATTTATTTTCCATGAACATAAGGAATGACTATCATTAAGTAGCTCCAGATAATATTTAATCATTTTCCCTTAATTTGATTCAAATAAAGATCCATGACAGTTAATTAATCATGTTTATGTCAGTGAAGGTTCAGAATATGTATAAACAATAAAATTTGATTTGATAATGACCTAATAAAAGGAAATTATGAAAAAGTAGCATTTCTTCAGTTAAAAAAAATCAAAACAAAGCAACAGGAGAACAACAGGAAAAATGACATTACTGTCTCTGTGTAATAGCCTGTAGTAAAATATTCCTACAGGTAGCTGGTCCCGGTCTGTGGCGCTGTTACAAAGACAACAACAATAGGAATTTCATGAGTCTACAGACAACAAAAAGAGAATCATACATATTCAGAAGACCCCCTCTACCTTCTGGTATGGCTAACAGATAGAGGTAGTGAATATTACAGAAAATAAAAGAAAGGTACAAATTAATTAGAAGTTGGAATAGGACAATAAATCTTATTCCAATCAAAGCTGCATCAAACTTTTTTTCTTCAGTTAGAGCATGCACTTCATTCAAACAAAGAGGGAAAAACCAAGGCAAGTAGACTGGAAACAATCTATACCAACATCATGACTCAAGCAGGTGTGAACACTTAGCAGGTGTGAAGCTGTGTAGTGGCTTTTGGATAGATGAAATAAAATAACAGCAAAAGTTTTAATCTATGAGTGAGGGCAAAATTCACAACTCAACACTAATTGGAACTATTTAACTACTTGAAGCATAGTTGTCAGCCACAGAGGCAACTTTCATCTACAGAAATGTAGTCTATGTTCAGCTAAAACAATCAGGCACCAAATTACATTCCTGATGAGTTTAAAAATAATATATTATGGAAATAGAACTGATAGCTTGTAAATGCTGTCCACATCTTTCCCTGATACAGGCTAGTAGAAAATATGTGCTAAGAGTACTTTTCAATACTTGTTTCTCTATCTGTATTAAAGAAGTAGTAATACAGCTGACAGTGTTATCACATTCTCATCTTGAAAATCGGTGACTCAGTTGAGAAAAGCATGATTCCACATGTTTAACTAGCCTGCCACATTTACTCGTGAAACATAGTCAGATCCTTATTTAAATGGAGTACCAAAAGCTGTTTTACATAAACACAGGAAAGGATAGAAAACAAAATGAGAAATCTAGCTGCAAGAATGCTGGATGTAATCATATAAGGAAGACTAGCTAGCTTAGAATAAAGGGAGATGACCATGCTTCTCTGAATGCTACTAATAGCTACTTTTCTTCCTTTTTTTTTTTTTTTTAATTTTTAACTGCAGCCTGAAAAAATCAGCACTTAAACCACATTAAACCAATGAAGGCATTGGATGCTCTGGCTTTTTAGATCACATTAAACTGTAACCATAATTCTTATAGAAAAGGTTTCTGTTATCAAAACAATTTTCTCCTTTGAATCTCTTTTTGGTGTGTGTCATAATATTCACAGGCACTGAAGGGGAAATATTCTCACTGCCTGTAACACAAACAGTGTGTTTTTGTTCTTGTTTTTTTTATTCCAGGGAATGATATTTTCTGTCTTGATGGAGCAAAATTTTCTATAAAACAGAATGGTTACAGCTTGAGATTTCTCCTTAAATTTCTTTCTGTATCTGGCACATCTATTTCGTTATGGTTCTACTGTGGAATGGAAAACTACAATTTGCTTGTTTGTCTTTTTTTCATTTTAAATTACTGTACCTTCCATCATCTCACTTGAGCATAAATAAAAGCAATGGTACCAGAGGAGAAGACATCCTAGCTAAGACTGCATGATTAATTTTAAACAGAGAAAACTGAGAACAAGGATAAAATAAAAGTAGTTTAAATGAAATGTCTCTAGCAAACATTTAATTTAGAATATGACAGAAAGAAATGCATATAGAGCCTCAAAACTAGCATTGAGATAATTCATATGAAAGGAACTTGAGAAATCCATTTCCGGAACAAATAATACAGACTCTGAAATCCTGCAAACAAATGACATATACATCTAGAATGTCATAGTGCACAGTTTTTGATCAGGACTGACTCCCTTGGTTTAGCCTCTGCATTGGGTTACACAGAAAAGTTCTCTGTCAAGAGTTTAAGACAGTTTACAATGACATATATATATATATAAAAAGGCAAGTTAATTTATATATTTCCTAAAACAAAACATTTTTTGATGTTTTATTTTTATTTTTTCCCTGCAATTATGATAAGTTTTGGAGAGTGCTTTTGCGGCCTGCAGCACTCATCCCATGAGATTATAAATTTGGCTTCAGCTATACTAGCAATTAATCTGTTATGTTGTAATGCTAAAAAAAAAAAAAACTAACAATTCCTCTGATGTAATACAACATTCAATATAGCATGCTAACTTGAAAAATCCCTAAAATGAGATCATATACAGAAAGGTTTAACTGCATAAATATGTGATATGTATACAAATGTAAAAGTATTTTATTGTTTTTATTTATTTATTATCTATCTTCCTTGATGGGTTGCCATGAAATAAGCATCTCTTTTTCTCTCATATTTTATTACTCCTGCTTTTCAGTTTCTACATGCCACACTTTTTCATCCTTTTCACTGTTGTTTTAATACAATGACAAAGCTTTTTGGCACAACACTTTATTTTCCTTTTAGGAGTTACAAGGAAGGTGTAACTTGAGTAGGAGTTCTTTGAATGCTTCCTCTTTTCCTTTATAGCACATTTCTCCTACTTCAAATGACATCCAGCCAATTGTTCACTCTATAGGAATTTACCTTTTGTTTAAACACTTAACTCTTCCAGTAGGCAGCTCTTCCTCTGGCAGTTTTATGCATTAAGATCATATATAGTGGTTACACCATCTGTTGATACTGCTAACATTACTGTAATTCACAATTTTTATTCTCCAAAGTTTTTATTTTGACAGATTTTGCACCTGTTAGACAATGTAAACTGGTATTTCAACAATATTACCCATTTGGCTCAGCAGCTAATCCTGTCTTTTATATAATGCAATCACATAGTGCTGGAATGTAATGACTGTTTTGGGTCAAGTATGAAGGCAAATCAAAGTTCCTTGCTAAAGGCAAAAATCACAATGATGCATCATTCATATGAATCCACTGTCACTGGCTTTCCTGCTGTAGAACAATTTTTGCTTATGATCTTTTGCTCTTTCAGTTTAATGATTTCCCAAATATATGGCGTTCTGTTTCTTTTTTGAGTAAATTCTACAAATTCTACAACTTAGAATCATAGAAGCACAAAATCATTTGAATTGGCAACAGCCATCTAGTCCAACGCCTAACCAAAGTATGATCAACATGGAATTCAAAACAGATGATTCTTCTATGTCATGTAAACATGCTTTTAACAACTACTGAATGATTTCTGAATCAAGTGAGCTAATGAAAGATGCTGTTTTGACTCGACCCAACTTCATGATTTTACCTACATCACTTTATATTTCTGCCTAACTTCTCACAATTATTTGACTTTTTGGCATATAGAGATTAAAATCTTTATAATAACTTATACGCTTCAATAAACTTTATTTTGCACCTGAATATGTCATCTTCAGACAATTCACCATTTGATAGATCATTCACAATATTCAGGAACCATATAAACTACCAGAAATTGAAGTGAAATTCTCTGAGCTACATGTCTTTGCGAGTAGGTAAGAACAGCAGTAATCATGTACTTTTATGATGTCTTTATTTAATTTCTGGCTGTTTTGGGAATATATCTGCTCTTTCATCAACAGGAGACCTTCTACACTGCACAGTCATATTAACGTACTAATCATAAAAGAAAATGACCACAAATTTAACAAAACCTCCATTGCTTTTAAGTTAAAATACTCAAGAAAGCAAAACAAAACAAAACAAAAAAACAAAAACTGTAATCTTTCTACTGGCTGTATTATTGCATTATTGTACTCTAACTTCTATATTATTTTGATTTTATAGTAAAAGTTTCCTGGTCTCCTAAGAGATAGTCATTTTCACATATCCTTTCTAGTCACACTACTAAGTGTTCAGTGATCACTACAGAGGAACATTTCTAAAGATTTCTGTGATCCTTCTTTAAATGCAAATTTGGGACCTAGTCATTCCTTGCAGTGAATGAAGTCTTGGACTTCATCACTGTTTCAGCGACTAGTCCCTAGAATGACATCACAGCATTAACTAACATCTGGACACTAGTCCCTGAACCAGAGCCGCATCTGTTGTGGCACATATCTGTGTCATCCAGATTTAAATTTATTGAGGTATTTGTTAAGAATTAAGGTGTAATATAGCAGAGATATTAGACTCTCTAGGCCTTCTTTTCAGGAAAAGCCACTACTTGTCACAGGCTTACCACAATGCTACTACTACTACTATCACTATACTAACACTAATGCCACAGCCTCCTACTGCTACTAACACTTCTAAATGTTAGTTTCAACATGAACTAAGAAAGAACATTCAAGTAGTCAAAAATACGAGAAAAAAAAGTAGATTCGGGAGATATTTTGCCCATACTGAAAGGATACTTACTAGCTCTGAAACCTATCACAAATACAGTTCCAAAGCACTGAGGGGTTTCCTTGGCCAAGTAAATCAGTCTTCTGAATTTGTAGAGTAACAACATATTTCTTCCATATTGGAGGGAAAGCATCAGGATTATGGCCAGATTCCTATGAGGGAAGGATACAGATACCCAATATAGTTCCCCACACTTCAGGAAGATCAAAGGAGTATAAGAAGGACGTGGAGCTTCTAGAGAGGGTCCAGCGGAGGGCAACGAGGATGATTAACGGACTGGAGCATCTCTCATATGAGGAAAGACTGCGTGAGCTGGGCCTGTTCAGCTTAGAGAAGAGGAGACTAAGAGGGGACCTTATTAACATGTATAA